>BLSH010417999.1:613990-631240 GCA_018402905.1 Glandirana rugosa | reverse complement strand
ACAGATAGCCTCATCTCCTACCAGCCTGTCATTGCTTTGTACTTGCTTCCCAGCTGCAGCTGTTAACATACTCCTGGGATTCCAGATGCTGGAATCCACTGTCTAACCATGACTTACACACAGAAATGTGGGAAAATGCTTGTAAATTCAATCTAGTGGCTAAAATATGACTAAGCACTCCTATGTGTGCAACATGTCAGCTGTAACCTATCCTGAGCTATTGTCCAATGTTTGAAAAATAAAGGATGTTTTATTGGATTACAACTGCAGTGTGCGACCAGTTTCCTCCCATTTCTAGTGGCTAAAATAGACTAATATTCTAGCCAATAAAATGAGTTTATGCTCCTATGATTGTAAGCCCCATGCACTGGTGAACATGCAAACCTGTGCAATGATGCTCCAAATTGAGCATTTTTAACACTAGATTGTTCTGCTAGTGCCTGGCCAAACGGTCCAGCGTAGAGAGGAGTATTTTATTATATCTGTGTGCATGGAGCCTAAAGTTTCATTGCCTTATTTACTATATATATTTTTAAAGAGTATGTACACCTTAAAGGCTTAAGGTATTTTACCTTAAAGTGGTTCTAAAGGCTTAAGTTTTTTTACCTTAAAGTAGTCGTAAAGTCACATGTATTAATTACTTTGGTACTCTCTATTTTAGGTCCCTGTTCAGTACAGTGTGTGTGTTTTCCTAAAATTATAATGCTAAATACCTTCCTTGCAGGGCTCTGCTATGCTGCCATGTGACCTCCCTCTGCTTTACTTCCTGGGTAAGTGAGTACAGTGGGAGGGGCTGAGATTTCCTTCTGATGAATGCAAGCTAGCAGAGGGAGGTCACGTGTATGCATAGCAGGGCTCTAAAAAGAAGATATTTAGTATTATAATTTTAGGAAAAAACACACATTTTACTGAACAGGGACCTAAAACAGAGAGGATCAAAGTAATTCATACATGAGTCTTTACTTTACAAGCACTGTAGTAGCTGCAGGGAATATAATTACACAGAGAGGAGAGGAGAGGAGAGGGGAAGGGCAGGGAGGAGATCGGCTCTCGCACAGACTACAGAACTGACAGAGAGGGAGGGGGAGAGGGGGAGATGCAGAAACGCTGGGGAGCTGAATGACGAAGGCACGTAAACTAACCACACTATCAGAGATCAGCAGCCATGATAAACGTGGTCAGTTTACAGAGAGGAAGACAGGAACAGTCAGAATCAGCCAGGTATTGTAGAACATAGAAAGGGACAATTGACATGGCAAAAGCACTGTACTATAGCTTGTGCCTTAAACCACTTTAATGCCTTCTATGCATTAATTTAAAAGCCTGGGTGCAGCAGGAGCCATGGGCAATCACAGCCAGTGAGCCAATGAGGAGGGAGCGAGGGCGGGACCCTGCTCTTGCTTAAGTGCCACCATAGCAAGAAGTTTGCTTTTAGGGGCAATCTGCAGGGGGGAGAAGGCAGAACCGCAGGCAGGGGACCCCAAAAATAAGAATATTGTGGCTGCTCTGTGCAAAACCATTGTACAGAGCAAGAATGACATGTTTGTTATATTTTTTTAAAAAATAATAATTTAATTGAGAATCACTTTAGCAAAGGTCTTTTCTTATTTGGTTCTTTTTCATACCATTAAAATGTTTTACTATATAAAATACTTATTGATCTTGCTGGAAATCTTGTGAGCTGATAATGTGCTGTGCTCTTTGCCTGTGCTGAGGCTGGGTTCACACTATTGCGAATTGGATGCGGGTTTCACCGCATCCAATTTGCATGACAGGAGATTATGACCGGCTCTCTAAGGAGCTGGTTCACACATCTCTGTGGCGGCCGTGGAGCGCATTGCACAAGGGTCCTGTGGGTCTTTGGCTCCGTTTCAGGTCCAAATTCAGGCAAAAATGCGGGCCTGATTCACAGTTTCAGGGATGCACCGGACCCCTACTATGAGCCTCGTCCACGCACAGTGTGAACCCAGCCTAACTCTTATCAACTACACTGGACTTAAAAAACATGCTCCTCTTTGTTATGGACAATGTGGGAAAAGTGGGTTCTGTAGTCCTCTCTTTTTTTCTGTTGTCCTGATACAGGAGGGTAAGTGAGCATTGTCATCCTAGGATGGGACGTGTATTACTGGCGGCATTACCAAGTAAAAATTAAGGGAAAAAAAAGTTAAAATTAAAGAAATCAAATGCAGTCTCCAAATCCATGAGCGGGTAAGATGCAATATATTACATTTTTTATTTTTGAGTTTGGATACATTTCAATATGCCCTTTGAACATTATATGTGATGGAAATTGATCTTGCAATAACTGCCTCTGTTTGCAGTCCTTGTACAATTTCCTTTATGCACACCCTGAATATTGAGGCTCAGCTTTTCCCTGGGCTCCAGTGCCACACTTTCAGACCTGGCAGTTACAGCCTGGAAAAGTTTATATCCAAGTCTATAAAAAAATCAGAGCCCTGGTACTTATTTCTGGGTAGGAAGCTCAATCTTAGCATATGACAGCACCAGGGGTCCTGCAAGTATTTAGAACCTTCAAGTTCCAGGAATGCTGGGACTTATAGTTCCTTATATCCGGACAGATGTTTACCCAGGGCTGATCAAATGTTACAGTAAAATTCTTATATCCTTCTATATGTCAGTCGGGTTGTACATGTGGTAACTTGCTATTACTTTGTTGCCTCATTCTGTGCAAAGACCAGCAGATATAGCATTGTGCTTATTATCCACATAAAGTATGCAGTATATGAGTTTCTACATATCAGACAGTTTACAGCCTTGCTCTTTTTCAGATTAATATTAACTGGTCCAAGCTGTAAAAATACATTTTTTTTGTTTTTTTTTTTCCTCCCTACAAGCGTCAAGACCTAGAAAGGACATACACGGCCCCCCTCTATGTTTATCAGGTTGAGGGCACTGTATTTTGATGTCAATAAGCAATTTTTCTAGCTCGTCTCCAGTCTGACCCTTTTAATCCATCAATATATTATTAGAGATAAAATTGCCGGAGACCCCTGCTGCACTAGCAAGATAAATGGCGCCTCTGAAGTCAGGCATTAAAGAGCAGATTAAGGCCTTGTGATGCTTCTTTCTCTGCTCTTCTGTCCAAGCTATCACACAGAGTGACAAGAAAGAAAAATAATGAACTCTGGCCGGGGGAAGACAGAAAAGGGGGAAGGAAAAGAAAAAATAACAGAAAGAGAGAGAAAGATTGTATTCAAGGCTTTCCCTTCTCTCCCTGACACAGCACAGAATGACATTCACTTGCTGCAAGAGCTAACGACGCTCTGACTTCTGCTCACTGAGCATTACACTGTATATTAACTTAAACACTAAATCAAAAACCTTATGCAATTGCTATATGGCAAGTATATTTTTTAGAAATGCATATATATATATATATATATGCACTGCAAATATATATATATTGCATATAATAAATAAATAAATAAATAAATATATATATATATATATATATTCATATATTTATGAATTTAGATGATAAGCATACCCCGGTAGCAAATGCATAACTAAGAGTCACAGGTGTGAAATCTCGACATAGGTCTTTCTCATGGCATGGTAAATGAGTGGTTAGCATTCTTGCCTTGCATCACTGGAGTTCTGGTGTTTATCTAACCATGGGCTCTCCGCCAGTGACCATGGACATCCTATAATGCAGTGCTTAACCTTTGCCCCTGGTCATCTGATTCACAAGAGCCAATAATCTCAAGGAACAGCCTCATTCACAATAGCCAATAATTTAAAGGAATAGGCAATAATTTAAAGGAATGGATAAAACATCTTTTTTTTTCTTAATCACTTCAGCCCGGGAAGGTTTTACCTCCTTCATGACCAGGCCATTTTTTTGCGCTACGGCACTGGGTTATTTTAACTGAAAATTGTGCAGTCTTGCAACGCTGTTCTTTTTTCCCCACAAATAGAGCTTTCTTTTGGTGGTATTTGATCAGCTTTGCGGTTTTTATTTTTGTGCGCTATAAACAAAAAAAGAACATCAATTTAAAAAAAACAAACATTTAAAAAAATTGAATTTCTTCATCAATTTAGGCCAATATGTATTCTGCTACATATTTTTGGTAAAAAAATCCCAATAAGTGCATATTGATTGGTTTGCGCAAAAGTTATAGCGTCTACAAAAAATGGGATGTTTTTATGGAATTTTTATTTATTTATTATTTTACTAGTAATAGCGCCGATCAGTGATTTTTAGTGAGTCTGTGGCATTATGGAGAGCTGTAGTGGCGGCCGGTGTTTTTTTCTTTGGGGGGGGGAAACAGCCCGAACCCCCCCCCCCCCGGGAGGGCAGTCGGGACATCAAAGTACTGCACTTACCCCATCTAGGAAGCGGGCAGGCAGCAGTGTCTGGCAAGTGGCAGCTTTCCTTCTCCTCCGTGGTGTGGATCACGGTGGCATCCCCATCCTCCTCCTCCAAGACATCCAATAGGATCGCCTGACTTCTCAGCCAATCAGGAAATGGGTAACAGATCCGCGCTTCCTAATTGGCGGAGAGACCAGTCTGTGTTAGGAAAGCAAATATTTGTTTGCTTTTCTAACACACGTGAGTGGGCTGCGAGCGCAGTGCTCTGTGCTAGGAGTTCACTCTATTTTGAAGCCTATTAGAGCCTATGGCTCTAATCAGGTGCTTCAAAGAAACCCCCCCACCGCTGTAATTCATACAGCTGGCACCCTGAAAGGGGCCGGACACATGAATAAGAGGTGGCAGCAGCGGTCATGGATGGATTCATGCTATGCATAAATCTATCCTTTTAGCATATAGGGGGTGGCGAGGATAGAGGGGGCGGCGCCCATGCATCCTTAACGGACGGGCCCCTCCTGGAGAGCTGACAAATCTGTGTAAGTAGGGATACGATTTTTTAAATTTATGCTTCATTTTGCCATTGCTACAAGTCCTCCCATGGTAGTGCCTTGCTTCCAATGATTTGTGAAACTTTTTGGAACCAAACCCAAGCAGATTCGCTCATCCCCAGGCCTGATGTGCTGGGGTGAACCTGGGCCCGACTGTGTGATGTGCATGTCATACATACAATCAAGTAACTTGCGAAAATTAGAACTTGTTCTTAAAGTGGCTGTAAAGTCACTGATCACAGATCCTGGAATCTCCTCTGTTGCAGATAGATATACATTACAGTGTGTGTTTTTAAAAAAAAATTATGCAGCTAAATACCTTATTTTACAGCGCCGCTGTGCTGTCACGTGACCTCCTGCCACTCTCCTTCCCTATCTAAGGGCTACAGAGGGAGGGGCTGAGATTCCCCTCTGAAATCAGCCGGGAGGTCACAGGACCACACAGCAGCGCTGTAAAATAAGGTATTTAGCTGCATATTTTAAAAAAAAAACATAAATACTGCACTGTATATTTTGCTGTAACAGAGGGGATTCCAGGATTTGTGATCAGTGACTTTACAGCCACAGCGGAATAGCAGTGGGAGGGATGGGCAGGAGATGGCTCACACACGCAGACTACTGAGCCGATAGGCTGGGAGGGAGGGGGAGAGGGAGAGACTGTGGGATGGTGGAGGCACATAAACTGACTATGGTAATCATGGATCAGCGGCCATGATTACTGTGGTCAGTTCACATAGGGGGACACAGGAAGAGGCAGGATCAACCAGGTATTTTACAGCATAGAGAGGGACAAATTACACTGCAAAAGCACTACACTGTTTATTGTGTTTTAAAGGGACAGGATCATTTTTCTTTAGGGTTACAACTTCTTTAAATCCCAAGAGAAAAATAGGCTTGAGCGCGTATGACCAGAGAAATAAAAGAACATTCGACCAGCAGAGAAAATAGCCTAATGCTTTAGGCTAAGAACATTCAACCAAAAGATGAAATAATATGAGGGAGACTATTGCACTGTAAACGAAAGGGTTAATTTGTAATGAATTCACAAATCCATTTGCTCAGGGATAGTACATGAACATTTGTTCTGTGCAAATGGACCAAAAATGTACATAGGTGATAATATGTGGCTGTTGAATGTAAATGATTGATTCAAAGCAGGAAATACAGCATCTGACCTCTAGATAGAGCTAAGTATTACTGAAAGATATTCCTGTGCTCCCCACCAACAATGTAATTAATTGGCTATTGCTGAGAGTATACCGCTATACAGAATTGATACAATGATGCAGAAACTGGACTCCATTTTTTGACAAGTTTATTGGACTGAAGCCCTGCACAGACGAGCAATAGATCACCTAAGGAAATCAACGATCTTCTTTCTCTGCAACATTGTATCAATTCTGTATAGCAGTTCACTCTCCGCAGTAGCTGATTCATTACAGTGTCAATGGTGAGCACATGAATCTCAATACACTTAGCTTACAGTACAGAGGTTTCCTTAATATTATTTCCTCTTCTGTTCAAATGTTCTTAGCCAACAGTGGTAGGCTATTTTCTTTATTGGGCAAATGTTCTTCAATTCCTCTGACTGAAAGTCCTTAAGGCTGTTTTCTCTTAGGATCAAATGTTAGCGAATGTTACATTCACCCAGCAAAAGACAACAAAAAGAAGCTGAGATCTCACAGGTTACAAACATTATTGGTATTACTTGTGACTTTTACACCAATGCTGAGACATTCACACAAATTTCTTACTTTTTGCTAAAATACAAATCCAAAAAAAATATATAAAAAAAAAAATGTTTCAACGGTTTTGGCCGATTTACATTCTTCCTCATATTTGTGATAAAAAAAATCACAATCTGCGTTTATTTATTGGTTTGCGCAAAAGTTGCCGCGTTTACGGATGATGAGAATTAATTTCTGGGGTTTTTATTTTTTTTTATTTTTTACCAGTAATGGCGGCGATCTGCCATTTTTAGTGGTACTGTGATATTGCGGCGGACATGTCGGACCATTTTGACACTTTTTTGGACCATTGGCATTTATACAGCGATCAGTGCTATAAAAATGCACTGATTACTGTGTAAATGCCATTGGCAGTGAAGGGGTTAACCTGCAGGGGCGCTCTAAGGGTTAACTGTGTTCCCTGGGTGTGTTCTAACTGTATTCGTGTTTGACTGGCAGGGGAAGGGGAGTGATCACGTCTTCCATGTAGAGGAAGGCTGTGATCACAGCCCTTCCCCCTCTCACAGAACAAAGATCCGTGTTTACTTACACGGACCTCCGTTATTTCACTGCGGGGGGGGCATCGCGGGTAGCTGGCGGAGATTGAGTCCGCCCTACCCTGGCCCCCCCGGACACAGTGAGCATGCGAGCACGCGCTCACAGTGCACGATCTCACAGCCGCCGGCGGTTTGCGATATCGAGCCACCTTGTCGCCGTCAACCTGCGGTTGGCGGTCGGCAAGGGGTTAACAACAACTTTATTAGTACCCATCAGTGCAGCCCCATGTGTGCTCATCATTGCAGCCTCACCTGTGTCCACCATTGCATTCTTACCAGTGTCCACCATTACAGCCTCACCAGTGTCCACCATTGCATCCTCACCAGTGCCCACCATTGCATCCTTACCAGTGCCCACCATTGCATCCTCACCAGTGCCCACCATTGCAGCCACCAGTGCCCACTATTACAGCCCACTAGTGTCCACCATTACGGCCTCACCAGTGTCCACCATTACAGCCTCACCAGTGTCCACCATTACAGCCTCACCAGTGTCCACCATTGCAACCTCATCAGTGTCCACCAATTCAGCCTCACCAGTGTCCACCATTGCAGCCTCATCATTGTCCACCATTGCAGCCTCACCATTGTCCCCCATTGCAGCCCACCTGTGTCAACCATTGCAGCCCACCTGTGTCCATCATTGCAGCCCACCTGTGTCCACCATTGCAGCCCCACCAGTGTCCACCATTGCAGCCCCACCAGCATCCACCATTGCAGCCTCACCAGCGTCCACCATTACAGCCTCACCAGTGTTCACCATTGCAGCCTCACCAGTGTCCACCATTGCAGCCTCACCATTGTCCACCATTACAGCCCACCTGTGTCCACCATTGCAGCCCCACCAGTGTCCACCATTGCAGCCCACCAGTGTCCACCATTGCAGCCCACCAGTGTCCACCATTGCGGCCTATCCAGTGTCCACCATTGCGTCCTCTTCAGTGTCCACCATTGCGGCCTCTCCAGTGTCCACCATTGTGGCCTCTCCAGTGTCCACCATTGCGGCCTCTCCAGTGTCCACCATTGCAGCCCACCTGTGTCCACCATTGCAGCCCCACCGGTGTCCCCCATTGCAGCCCACCAGTGTCCACCATTGCAGCCCACCAGTGTCCACCATTGTGGCCTATCCAGTGTCCACCATTGCAGCCTCTCCAGTGTCCACCATTGCGGCCTCTCCAGTGTCCACCATTGCGGCCTCTCCAGTGTCCACCATTGCGGCCTCACCAGTGTCCACCATTGCGGCCTCACCAGTGTCCACCATTGCGGCCTCACCAGTGTCCACCATTGCGGCCTCACCAGTGTCCACCATTGCAGCCTCTCCAGTGTCCACCATTGCAGCCTCTCCAGTGTCCACAATTGCAGCCTCTCCAGTGTGCACAATTGCAGCCTCTCCAGTGTGCACAATTGCAGCCTCTCCATTGTCCACAATTGCAGCCTCTCCAGTGTCCACCATTGCATCCTCAGCAGTGCAGAGGACAGGCGAGAGCATGAAGTAAGAGGAGAGCCAGTCGGGATCACAGACCGAAGATTGCTCGCTGTATAACAGTTTACATTACACTGTAATTGCAGTCCGCATGCCATCACATACAGTCCCGCCCTCCCAACTCTGCTCCTGTGACAGACTGAACGCCGGTCCAATGCCAGGCTGTGTTCTGTCTGTCACAGGCGCAGAGTCGGGAGCGTGGGGCTGTATGTGACGGTGCACAGACTGCATATACAGTGTAATCTAAACTGTTATACAGCGGGCAATCCTCGGTCTGTGATCGCGGCCGGCTTTCCTCTTACTCCATGCTCTCTTCCACTGGGAGAACCACTCCCATTCATCCCTTAATGGCAGTGGTGCTCGCCCCCCCCCCCCCTGCTCCCAGGCAGCCCAGCTCCTCGCCAGCCCTCATTTTCCAATGCGAGTAGACGAGTGTAAAATTTGAGGGCTGCCTTAGTGTATTGGAATGTTGTTTTTTTTTACTCTTTTTTTCTTTTCTATTAAAAATGCAAATAATTTGCCCATTTTTGGTACAAGAACAGGTCCAGGATAGAAGAACAGAGTTTCTGTAACCCACAGGAGCCATTAAAATCCCACTGCACTCCAAAAACCACCAAAAAGCATGTGAATTTTGCCCTTTCCATTGACTCCAATCCATTTTGCCAAAATGGCAAAATTTAAATAAAATCTGAATGACAGTACGGCCAGTAAGATAACAAATGGAGATATCTATTTTGATGTATTAAGCATTTTACCAGCCTTGTAGACAGCACTGGTTTCGTACTTTTTCAAGGCCAAGTACCTTATGTCGCCATCCCACACCCCACCTAACAACAAATACAGAGTACAAGCACTGTTCCATAAAAAATGCCTGAAAAATGGGACAAACAAACGTGTCTGATGAACCCAGAACTGAGTGCAGAAAATGGGAGAGTCACACTGAACACAGTGCCACTCTTATTTTTCCCAAAATTTGTAGGTCAGTAACAAAAATGGTCAACTTTAACCACTTGCTTACTGGGCACTTAAACCCCCTCCCTGTCCAGACCAATTTTCAGCTTTCAGCACTGTCACTTTTTGAATGACAATTACGCGGTCATGCAACACTGGGCCTAAATTAAATTTTTATCCTTTTTATCACAGAAATAGAGCTTTCTTTTGGTGGTATTTAATCACTGCTGGACTTTTTATTTTTTGCTAAGAAAACGGAAAAAAAAGACGGAAAATTTTGAAAACAAAAACAGTTTCATAGTTTGTTATAAAATTTTGAAAACAGGTACTGATAGGTGGCACTAATGAGGTGACACTGGTGGGCACTGATAGGTGGCACTGATGGGCACTGATCTGACTGACAGCCCCGATCTCGGGAGGACATACATGGACGCCCTCCCGGCAATTAAGGCCTGATGTAGCCGACTTTTGGCTATAGCGTGGACAGGAGGTGGTTAAACCTCACAACTGTGTTTAACCACTTGACCTCCGAAAGGTTTACCCCCTTCATGACCAGATCATTTTTTGCCATTCAGCACTGTGCTATTTGAGCTGACAATTTCTTGGTCATGCAACACTGTATGCAAATTAAATGTATATATTTAGTTTCACACAAATAGAGCTTTCTTTTGGTGGTATTTGATCACCATTGGGTTTTTTATTATTTATTATATAAAAAAAGACTGAAAATAAAAAAAAACAAAACAATATTTTCACAATTATAAAACATATCCAATAAAATCGAATTTCTTCATAAATTTAGGCCACAACGTATTCTGCTACATGGAGCAATTGCTGGCTGTGATCGGGGCTGATCCAGCTAACATTGCATTTTTTGGGACACTGTACAACTGGGGACACTATCATAGTACTGACCAGTGCGCCCCCCCCCATCCATGTGTCTGGCCCCTTGATCTACATAAAGGGCGCCGGACTATGGATTCCAATGGGGGGGAGTGTTTTTTTGAAGCACGTGATTAGAGCCAGAAGCTTGAATAGGATTTAAAAAAGGGTGGACTTGGGGCACAGAGCACTGCGCCCTGATCCCACCCAGTTGTGTGACGATAGCGAATGAATATTCGCTATTTTCACACTAAATCTCCTCCCTGCCAATCAGGAAGTGGGTCGTGAGACCCATTTCCTGATTGGCCAAAATGTTAGGCGATCCTATTGGATGCCTAGTGCAAGGAGAGAGGAGTTGCATGGCAGAAACCGTGGAGGAAGCCACTGGAGGAGAGGACACCGGAGCCACTGCCTGAAACCCGGCACCTAGATGGGGTCTGCCATGCTGGAGGACACCGAAGCTGCTGCCCACAGCCTGCCGCCTAGATGGGGTAAGTGCTGGGCCAACCGGCAGACGAGGGGTGGTGCCACCCCCCCCCAAAAAAAAACACCAGCCACTACTGGTTCTGACCGTGACCAGGGTACAGACCCGGACAGACAGTATACTAGTAATAGCAGTGATCAGCGACTTATAGTATGACTGATATGGCTGGCAATTAGTGACTGGCACTAACTGACACTGGCTGGGAGGGACGCTAACTGACTCTAACTGATACTATCTGATCTTTGCTATTGACACTAATACAGTGATTAGTGATAATACTGTACACTGTCACTGTACTAATGGCATTGGCTGATTGAATGTATGTATGCTGATTTTACTCACTTACATATTGGTTGGCCTTTGTTACCGATTTCAGTGCTAAACAGTAAGTGAAATCAGTGAGAAAAAACAGCCAAATCTGTGTTGTATATACTTTACCACAGCAATCAGCAGGTTTACATCCAAAATCATTGACTGTGAGCCTGCTGACAAATTTGTGCTGTGTCCAACCATAGCACAGCAGGCAGGGGGCACATGCGTCTGTAAATCCGGAATTTCGGTGACATAATGGTATGACGATATGCCTAGGTGGAGCCGCCAGCCAACAGTAAAATTACTACCAGCTGGTTGGCAAGTGGTTAGGCAGCTATGCTTAAGCCAGTTAAAGCACATTTGACAGAAAGCTGAGACGTTAGATCTTGAAAGGACTAATGAGGCCATGTTATAAATGACCAGGTCATAAATAGTCTAGAGAATAGGTTGCAAAATCTGTCAGATTGGGGATAGTGACCTATTTTGACCTAAAACTGAACTCTCAGAGTCAAACTTTAATTGCATTGTTTAATTACTATGGTGATTGAGTCCCCCAAAATAGTTACAGTAATGTATAAGTAGATAGCAATCAGTTAGACACTAAACACACCTCAAATACAAAGTGCAGAAGGCTAATAAAACATTTTAGACCTCCTAAGAGAAATATAAATAATATCACTTTTGATATCTAGTAAAGTGCAATTTTTTGCTGAGTAATATGCTGGTATTTGGATTGTGAAATCGTGACCCATGGGAATATAAATGCACCTGGGATAGACATTCAAAGATTGTCTGCTGGAGCATCATAAAATACTCTGGCACCCCTCCAACACACCCCTCAGAACTTTTGATTGGCTGGGGGTAACTCAGCAACACCCTCTACAACAGTGTTTCTCAACTCCAGTCCTCAAGGCACACCAACAGGTCATGTTTTCAGTCTTTCCATTATTTTACACAGGTGATTTGATCAGTTTCACTGCCTTAGTAATTACCACAGCCATTCCCTGAAAATATGACCTGTTGGTGCACCTTAAGGACTGGAATTTAAAAAACACTGCTCTGGAAGGTCAAGAAAAATCTGTTTCAGTAGCAGCTCTGGCTCTCATTTACCACTACCAAGAATAGTGAGATACACATTTTTGAGGGCCAGTAAATCTGCTGTATCAGATACAAACTCTGCACTGAACCAAAGTGTCAGGAACCATAAATCAGACTGAGACAGAAATGCAGTAAAAATCACACCTGTTAATGTAATGGTAAAAATGGTACAGATCAGTAAACGTAGTCAAAACATAAGCCAGGGATCGGAAGCCAAAGCGGGTAGTCAGATGAGCCAGCAATCAGGAAACCAGAGATGAGCATAGTCAGAGGCAGAAGAACAGGATCAGGAACCAGAAGGGATATCAGCCAGGCAAAGTCTTTCACAGGAACACAGCAGAGAAACTCCAGAAGGGGCTGGCTGTAGATGGGATTGACAAGCAGATAATGATAACCAGGTGAGCCACTGAGGAATCAATAAGTGCTGACAAATATCAGACAACTGAGCAGCTTGGGCACAGAGAAGAGAGCTGCTAAGAGCCCAGCCCTGTCACAAAGACCAAGTGGATTCTACTTAAGTATTTTTCATGTTTAAACTATTTTATTTTTTGTTATTTCTATCTGTTTTGCAATACTGTATCTTTGCAGTAAACATACTATGAGCAGTAACACACCTCCTGTATTAGAGTGCTCTCACTCTGGATGATTTAAATACACTAAAAAATGAAAGCCAAAGTCCAGTTAACACTTTTATAAGCAGTTAAACAGTTTTTCCCTTTGCGATAAAGGTTTTACGTAAATAAATAAAACTGATCATTGTAAGCACCCTTGCTAGTGCTGAATGTTTTTTCTCATTGCTATAGCTGATACATCTGCAAGAGTGCTTGTTTTTTTTAAAAACCACAGACTTACTGGCCAGATCACCAAAATGAAAACTAATGCAGCCATCACATCTAATGGTTGGTTAGCTGCAATATAATAAATGTTTGCTTTGGGTTTAATGCTGCTTTAAGCTCAATCTCTGAATGTACTAACTAGAAATTGAAAGTGCACCTTCACCCCTCTCTCCTGCCTCCTCCATCTTACACTATTTAGGGTTTTTAAGTAAATATCTTGTTTTTAAGGCTGCATTCACACAGGGGCGACCTGACTTCAGCGTGACTTTGCTAGACGATTTCAGCGTGTCTTTCAGCGCGACTTCAGCCGATTTACAATGCGACTCCATGCCAGGCGACTTTGCCTGTGGCCAAACAGAGCAGGGAGGGAGGGGGCGCCTTGGATAAATTATTTTCTTTTCACTGTAAAGTCGCTTCCATTTAGATGGGGGATCTGACTTGGAGGCGACTTCTATTCAATTCTATGAGCACAAATCAGATAGAAGTCGCCTGGAAGTAGTACAGGAACCTTTTCCGAAGTCGCTCAGACTTCAGTAGTGTACATTGAAACGGCTCCCATTCATTTCAATGGGATTTCAAATGTCAAGCGACTTGGTGCGACTTAAGTCGCCCCTGTGTGAATGGGCACTCAAGTAAATATCCCTCAGCACAGGCTGAAAATTAAAATGTAATTTTTTTTATACAAAGTTGTCCATTAACCACTTCAATACTGGGCACTTTCTCCCCCCTCCTTCCCGGACCAATTTTCAGCTTTCAGTGCTGTCGCACTTTGAATGACAATTGCACGGTCATGCAACACTGTACCCAAATTACATTTTTATCATTTTTTTTACACAAATAGAGCTTTCTTTTGGTGGTATTTAATCCCCACTGGAGTTTTTATTTTTTACGCTACAAATAAAAAAAGACCAAAAATTTAAAAAAATGCATTTTTCTTTGTTTCTGTTATACAATTTTGCAAATAAGTATTTTGTCTTCATAAATTTTGACCAAAAATGACACTGCTACATTTCTTTGGTAAAAATAACCCAAATCAGGGTTTATTTGGTGTTGGCGGTGATGGGAGCAGACAAATGTTTTGTGCAATGTGACAGATGTGATGGGGACAGACAGATGTTTTGGGGACTGTGACAGATGTGACGGGACATACAGATGTTTTGTGTATGGTGACAGATGTGACAGGGACATACAGATGTTTTGGGGACTGTGACAGATGTGATGGGACATACAGATTTTTTGTGTATGGTGACAGATGTGACATAACATACAGATGTTTTGGGGACTGTGACAGATGTGACAGGGCATACAGATGTTTTGTGTATGATGGCAGATGTGATGGGGACAGACAGATGTTTTGTGCACTGTGACAGATGTGACAGGACATACAAATGTTTTGAGGTACGTTCCTGAACGTCCACTCAGAATGGTGAGGTGCCCACCAGGTGCATAAACGGCCGTGTGGGAGGTGGTTAATAGAATACTTATAACATACATCATAGGCATGCTTAGAAATACAAAACACATTTCTGCTACTCTTCCTGAGTGTTATGATACCACGTGCATGAGACTTTTTCACGGCCTAGCCACACAGAGGGCCCCAAAATCCAAGGGGCACCTTTGGGTTTTCTTGGAGCATAAATTACAAATTTAATTTCCTGCCTAACTATTGCATTTTTGGAGGCTCTGGAGCACCAGAAGGAAGCCTCTCCTAAAGATGATGCACAAGAAAGCCTGCAAACAGTTTGCTGAAGACAAGCAGACTAAGGACATGGATTACTGGAACCATGTCCTGTGGTCTGATGAGACCAAGATAAACTTATTTGGTTCATATGGTGTCAAGCATGTGTGGCAGCAACCAGGTGAGGAGTACAAAGACAAGTGTGTCATGCCTACAGTCATGGTCTGGGGCTACATGAGTGCTGCCGGCACTGAGGAGCTACAGTTCATAGAGGGAACCATGAATGCCAACATGTTCTGTGACATACTGAAGCAGAGCATGATCCCCTGCCTTCAGAGACTGGGCCACAGGGCAGTATTCCAACATGATAACAACCCCAAACACACCTCCAAGATGACCACTGCCTTGCTAAAGAAGCTAAGGGTAAAGGTAATGGACTGGCCAAGCATGTCTCCAGATCTAAACCCTATTGAGCATCTGTGGGGCATCCTCAAATGGAAGGTGGGGGAGCGCAAGTTCTCTAACATCCACAAGCTCCGTGATGTCGTCATGGAGGAGTGGAAGAGGACTCCAGTGGCAACCTGTGAAGCTCTGGTGAACTCCATGCCCAAGAGGGTTAAAGCAGTGATGGAAAATAATGATGGCTACACAAAATACTGTATATATATAATACGCTGCATTTAGTGTAGACTATATATATAGCTCATTCAGTGCATAGTATATAGAGTCCATTCAGGTAGTGTAAGAATATACAATATCTCACAAAAGTGAGTAAACCCTTCACATTTTTGTAAATATTTTATTCTATATTTTCATGTGACAACACTGAAGAAATGACACTTTGCTACAATGTAATGTAGTGAGTTTACAGCTTGTATAACAGTGTAAAGTTGCTGTCCCCTCAAAATAACTCAACACACAGCCATTAATGTCTAAACCACTGGCAACAAAAGTGAGCACAACCGTAAGTGAAAATGTCCAAATTGGACAATTAGCCATTTTCCCTTCCCGGTGTCATGTGACTCGTTAGTGTTACAATGTCTCAGGTGTGAATGGGGAACAAGTGTGTTAAATTTGGTGTTATCGCTTTCACTCTCTGATACTGGTCACTGGAAGTTCAACATGGCACCTCATGGCAAAGAACTCTCTGAGAATCTAAAAAAAAGAATTGTTGCTCTACATAAAGATGGCCTAGGCTATAAGAAGATTGCCAAGATCCTGAAACTTAGCTGCAGCATGGTGGCCAAGACCATACAGCAGTTTAACAGGACAGGTTTCACTCAGAACAGGCCTCTCCATGATCGACCAAAGAAGTTGAGTGCACGTGAAATAGACGTATGAGTGCTGCCAGCGTTGTTGCAGAGGTTGAAGGGGTGGGGGTCAGCCTGTCAGTGCTCAGACCATACCCCGCAGACTGCATCAAATTGGTCTGCATGGCAGTCATCCCAGAAGGAAGCCTCTTCTAAAGATGATGCACAAGAAAACCCGCAAATAGTTTGCTGAAGACAAGCAGACTAAGGACATGGATTACTGGAACCATCTCCTGTGGTTCAATGACACCAAGATAAACTTATTTGGTTCAGATGGTGTCAAGCGTGTGTGGCGGCAACCAGGCGAGAAGTACAAAGGCAAATGTGTCTTGCCTACAGTCAAGCATGGTGGTGGGAGTGTCATGGTCTGCGGCTACATGAGTGCTACCAGCACTGGGAAGCTACAGTTCATTGAGGGAACCATGAATGCCAACATGTATTGTGACATACTGAAGCAGAGCATGATCCCCTCCCTCTGGAGACTGGGCCACAGGGCAGTATTCCAACATGATAACAACCCCAAACACACCTCCAAGCCAATCATTGCCTTGCTAAAGTAGCTGAGGGTAAAGATGATGGACTGGCCAAGCATGTCTTCAAACCTAAACCCTATTGAGCATCTGTGGGGCATCCTTAAAGAAGGCGGAGGAGCGCAGGGTCTCTAACATCCACCAGCTCTGTGATGTCGTCATGGAGGAGTGGAAGAGGACTCCAGTGGCAACCTGTGAAGCTCTGGTGAACTCCGTGCCCAAGAAGGTTAAGGCAGTGCTGGAAAATAATGGTGGCCACACAAAATATTGACACTTTGGGCCCAATTTGGACATCTTCACTTAGGGGTGTAATCACTTTTGTTGCCAGCGGTTTAGACATTAATGGCTGTGTGTTGAGTTATTTTGAGGGGACAGCAGATTTAAACTGTTATACAAGCTGTACACTAACTACTTTACATTGTTACGGAATTGGAAGAACCCGTGCCTCAAGTGGTCTCGAAGTGTCCAACGGTGACCTCAGGAGAAGGTGAGGAGGTACTGCTGTAGTGTCTCGACCACCT
>BLSH010417999.1:600826-611831 GCA_018402905.1 Glandirana rugosa | reverse complement strand
GAAAATCTTTGGGGGGAGCTGAAAACTGCCATTGGAGAAAGGAATCCTGCAAATGTTCAAGAGCTTGAGCATATTGCAAAGGAAGTGTGGGAGAAAATGCCACCGAGAAGTGCAAGAAGCTTATCGATGGATATAAGAAACGTTTGGAGGCTGTCATCGCTGCCAAAGGGTGTGCAACCAAATATTAAGGAGGGGTGCCAATATTAGTGCACATGCTGGTTTTCTGTTTTTTCTTTATAATTACAATATCTATGTTGAAATAACAATTGTCTTTGTTAAATTACTTTGGACCTCCAATTAAAAGATCCTGCTGATATAAATTTGGTACATTTCCATTTATTTCTGAAGACATTCACTCAGTTATGCAAAACATGAAGGGGTGCCAATAATGGTGAGCAGGACTGTATATATATATATATATATATATATACTGTATGTATATATATATATATATATATATATAAAATATGCTGCATTCAGTGTATACTATATATACAGCCCATTCAGCGTATAGTATATAAAGTCCGTTCAGAGTAGTAACTGTAAGGGGTTACAGTGTTCTTCCATCACCAACACCAAAGGCCCAATTTTTCTGCACCTGTTTTACAGGGGCATGTGATTAAAATATTTAACATAAATTACAACTGCAACCTGTTCCTGCGCCCAATGAGAGTAACTGCGAGAGTTTACAGTGTTCTGCCACCACCAACACCCAAGGCCCAATTTTTCTGCACCTGTTTGACTTGGGCATGTCATTACAATTTTTAAAACAAATTACAACTGCAGGGCCTGTTCCTGCGCCCAACAAGATAAACTGTGAGGGTTTACAGTGTTCTGCCACCACCAACACCCAAGGCCCAATTTATCTGCATTTATTTGACTAGGGCATGTCATTACAATTTTATAGAGTGCAGTCCCTGTAGGATATAGTTCAGACTATATGGTGCAGTCAGTCTAGTATATATAACACAGTGTATTGAAGTGTTGAAAAGCGGGGCGGCACAGTGGTGTAGTGGTTAGCACTTTTGCATAGCAGCAAAAGGGTTGCTGGTTCGAATCACAACCACAGCACTACCTGCCTGGAGTTTGCATGTTCTCCCTGTGCCTGTGTGGGTTTCCTACGGGTACTCGGGTTTCCTCCCACACTCCAAAGACATGCTGGTAGGTTAATTGGATCCTGTCTACATTGACAATAGTAGGTGTATGTATGAATGTGAGTTATGGACCTTAGATTGTAAGGTCCTTTAGGGTACGGACTGATGTCAATGTACAATGTATAAGTAAAAGCGCTGCGTAAATTCACTGCACTATATAAGTACATGAAATAAATAAACCCGGCGCCAACATTTTTTAAAAAAGGGCCTGGTTTTGGTTTTGGTGTTGGAGTGACCCCCACACAAATATTTCCAGTAATTTATTATCTATATTGCTGGGAGCCGGCAATACATTACAGCCGTGAGCGATTTGAATGACAATTTTTCCTTTACAAATGTAATTTTGCGGTGACACTGTTCTAAACATCACAGTGATGCACCACTTTCTAGGCAGACCAAGGGGACCCCCTAAGCACAATATTTAAAACAATCTTTTTAAAACTTTTTTTGGCATTGATACATGTCCCCTAGGGCAGTACCTTGGTCCCCATACAATTTTTATGGCAATAAAAAGGCATATAAGCCTTTAAAATGAGCATTTTTTTATTTTTTCCTGTTCAAGTCCCATTGATTTTAATAGGGTTTGCGTATTTGAACAAACTTATTGCCCGTTCGCAGTATCATGGTGCTATCCGAACCAAGGGAATGTTCGGCTCATCCCCACTGGCTGAACAGAGCACAGACTTTCCAAAAGCAGAAACAAAATAGTAAGGGGATCTCATGGACTGCAAGAGGCTAAGGCTGGATTCACACCATTGCGGTGCAAATTCCAGCCTGTTTGCTGCTGAGAAGGGGCGGAGCTGTCCGTTCTGACAGCGCAGCAGCTGCGGGGGGAGGGAGGGGCAGGCAGGGAGAAAGAGCCCTGTTCAGTGCGGAACACATCTCTGTGTTAGATGCTTTCCCATTGAACTTAATAGGCTGGGAATTCACACCGCATTGCACAGAAAAGGCACACGTTTTCTGCGCAATGCGGAGTGCAAATGCACCACACCTATGTGAACCTGACACATTGAAAACAATGTGTATTCAAGTGTCATGCGAATTGGATGCGGTGTAAGCTGCATCCAATTCGCATCGGTGTGAACCCAGCCTAAAGCCAAAGTAAATTCAGATACTAACACTACTTACAGATGAAAAAAAAAAGAACCATTCTGTATTAATGATTAGAAAGCTGCAATGATTGTTTTTATTTATGCCTAGTGTTCAGCTTTAAAATATATCTAATCCCTAAGTAAAAACTTCATATTTTGCAGCTTTCCTAAGATAGGGTGGCTGCCTTTGTTAACTTCTGCAAGTACAAAAGAATCTTACCCAGTTCACTTCTGGGAATTATAGAGCACTGCCCTTTATGTTATGGAGAGAATAAGGGTATATATTTGTAGTCCAAATCAGGAGCAAGGGCTAGGGTGACAAAACTGCTCCTCTTTAAATATAATACAGTGAGTGAGCATTGTCACCATGCAAAACCATATCTATTAACTATTAAGCAGCATATTAATATATTGTTTAACTCAAGCAATTGATTCACCCTACAGATCTAGAGACTCTAGGAAATACACCCTAAAATCAGCTTGTCCAGGTAAAATCCTGGTCTGGGTGAACTGATCCACTAATCACTACAAGTGATTACTGTGGGGCCATTGGTGTGCGCAGCCTATTGCATTAGGGTGTGCACCACAGAGCACAAACACCCATACGTGTCTATCAGCAGAGCAGTGGACGGTGTCAGTAGAGCAGAGATTGGTGTCAGTAGGGCAGTGGACGGAGTCAGTAGTTTTTATTTATTTTTTACAATTTTATTTTTTAATTATTTTTTACAATATTATTTTTATCTTTTTTTTTTACAATTTCTTTAGGAACCTCATTGAGGGGCTTTGGTGAAATATCAAGGGCCTAACCAGGCTTTCTCAACATTTTAACCCTAGAGGAACCCCAAAATAATTTTCATATCTCCAGGAACCCATACTAAAACCAACTCATCAGGGCTCAATAGGAACAATGACCCTTATAGTGGTCAATAGGAAGAATGTCCACATTAAAGTGGTGCTCAGAATGCCACCCTTAAAGACAGCTAAAAAGATATTTGGTGTCATGCTGTTGGCTTTGCTAAGTGGTGCTGAACCTTGAACTCTGTAGGCATCATCAAATAGGTGGTTCAACAGCCACAGCTCAAGGAACCCCTAGCAACCTCTGGAGGAACTGTGGTTGAGAATGGCTGGTCTAAACAGAGAGAAAGAGACTGAGAACAGAGCTTCCCCAGTCCGTTTCTTTGCAGTCTCAACTGCACTGGACAGTGAACGAATGGGAAGTGCTCTTTGCTGAGCGGCTTCTTCTTCATTCACAAACTGAAGCATAATAAACATAGTTTACGATGCTTCTGGTAAGAATGAACAGAGGAGCGATCAGTAAAGACCACTCACTGTGTTCATTAATTCATCCATCCTGAAACATCCCCCACAGCAGCCGGTGGGAGAGGAGAGGAGAGGAGGAAAGCTGGCAGCACTGCAGAAGAGACACAGGGGATGCCAGGAAGCAAGGGGAATTGCCACCACACAGGGTGATTAGGGTGTGCCCAGGCACACCCAGCACATCCTGTGCACACGCCTATGTATGGGGCCCATCCAGATATAAGGTCCAGTTCCATTTGCATTTACTAAGCAGCAATAAGCATTCGTTTACAACAAACTGAACTAAACATATTTCAGACACCTCTTTTATACTAATATGCAAAAATGGTGTGCCACAGTATGACTGTTTTAAAATGCATATGTCTCAGTACATTGTGTGGCTTGGAACCCTTTAATGATTTACTGTTGAGCCCCTAGAAGTACAGTTTTGCCTCTGGTCAGTTTGGCTGTTAAGCCAACTTGTTTATAACTCAAGCAACATGTACATTTACAGTACATGAAGCATTTAGATGACAGCCATACACTCATTAACACATATATAAGCCTTGCACTTGTGCGAATACATTGCATCCAACAAGTGTTTAATAGTTTATTTTTTATCAAAAGCATATTATGAGTATTAAATAATTCCCTTTATTGTAATAATTTGAAATTGTTAATTTCACAAGACGTTGTTGAAGATACAAGGACAGCTAAATGTCAGAGGGTGATATGCATTCAAATATCCTGTGCCTCCTGTCTTTGCATATACATATTCACTCTTTTGTGCAAGGAAGCCTATAATTTAATAATAAACTTCCCTTTTCCTTGAATGTAAAACAGCCATGCATAGCCTTTCTTTTTACAAGCTTATAAGTGAAATGATTAACACGAAGAAAAAGGTCCATAGGAGAGATTTTCTTTCACAAGAGTCATATGTTTTTAATTTAATTACTTTTGTAAATGAGTATAGTGCAAGTATTATGATCTTTTTATAGATAACCTTCTTCACAATTGTATTATGTAGCTCATATACAAATATATCTATACACTATATAATAATACATACAGCACACTGTACCTGATATCATTTCAAAGCAAGGATGAACATAGTGCCTATTCAGTCGAAGTTTGAAGGACAAATTACCTTCAAGGTTAGGCTGAAAGTAAGCCAACAATAAAGGAGAAGTATAAAAATACATTAGACCTCCATAATTCTCCCACTTTACTTTACGGAACACCTCCTGTGCAGTAAGCAATCAAGCAGTAGTAGAATTGTATAGGACTGTCTCCTAAGATTGAGGCATTCGAGAGACAGCCCTTTACAATTAGGCATGCGCAGGGGGTGTGCCAGGTGTGCCTGGGCACACCATAATCACTCGCTATGTGTGGTGCCGATCCCCCCCTTCCTCTCATCCCCCCTTGCTGTTGTGGGGGATGCTCCAGGATGGAAAGTGGGGAAGGGGTTAGTTAACATGTCATTTACCAGTGCCTTTCTTTTTCTAAGCACATTCACTCACTGTGTTCATTTATAACTGAAGCATAGTAACTGCATTTGCTATGCTTCAGTCTGTGAATGAACGGGAGGCCACTCAGCACAGAGCACTTTGCATCCATTCACTGTCCAGTGCAGCTGAGGCTGTAGAGAATGGCATGTGTGTTTGGACTTTGGGGTGCACACCCTAATGCAATAGGCTGTGCACACCTGTGCCTATAGAACTGTACAGGAAAAGACAATTTTGCAGAGAAATGGGGAAGAGAGCTGTGAACAAACAGCTTGACTAAGGCTACTTGCACACTGAGGCGCTTTACAGGCATTCTTTATTTAAAAATTACTCCTGTAAACCACCTCAAAAATCCCCCCAATGCCCCCCAATGTGAAAGCCCTGAGTGCTTTCATACCAGGGCGGTGCGCTTGCGGGACGTTCACAAAAGTCCTGCAAGCAGCATCTTTGGGACGGTGCGGTGGGCGGTGTTTACACCACTCCTCCACCACCCCTGCCATTGAAATCAATGGGAAGCGCTTCCCAAGCTGCTGCACGCTGCTTCGGAAGCGCAGCACGCCGGCACATTTAATCCCTTTTTAACCCCTTGTGGGGGGTTAAAAGTGTCACGCTCCTGCCTACAAAGCGGAGCCATATCAGCGGAAAATTGCTGCTGAATCCAGCGGCGCTTTACCGCTACCGCCCCCTCACCCCAGTGTGAAAGTAGCCTTAAAGCAGTAGTCTCCAAACTGTGGCCGTGATTGACGTGACACTGTTTGCCTTTATCAGGTCCTTGGGCACTATTCCTTTCACTGATACGAGGCACTGCTTCTATCATTGACACCAAAGATGAGTGACCATTCCTTCCACTGATACTTTCACTGGCACCAAAAATGGGGCATAATTCCTAACCAGCTAAACACAATTGGGTTGGGATATTACATGTAGATTAATGGAGGCTTCAACTCCCCCTTACTCTAAGACACAGGCTGTTGGGTTGTGACACAATCTGTGTCTGGCAGAAATCCACCCACACAATATTATTGGCAAAAAATAATAAACATTTGATTTCAAATATATATGTGTATGATAAAAAAACAGTTTATTGATATTAATTATATTTATTTCCACTCAGTATTCCAAAAGCTGTCTTTTGATTTTTTTATTTTGAACATGTGACTGGCAGACAGGCTTGGAAAGAGCTGAGTCATGTGACAGCTGTATATTGATTAGGAAAAATGTACTTAGATTTTTTTTTTAATTAAAATAATTAAATTGCCATCATCCACTTACAGAAATAGAGAACTGTAAATGAACTGCTTCCGGGAGCACTCTCGTTTTGGGAGGATATCATATGACATTCTCACATTCTTGCTGCGCATGCCCGCCAGCGAGGATGCTCAGCGCGGCAATCTGTGGTGCATTGTATCCCTCGGACGTATGATGTAGGCTCTTTACCATGTTATTAGCTGTGTCCAATCAAAGCTGATTACAGAGTAAACAGGAAATGACAGTTATTGGCATTACTCTCCTCACGCGCTGTCAGGAGAGCTGGTAAGCGGAATTCCTCAGAGGGGACATCTGCATTGACAATCAGGGCACTGATCATCATCATCATCAGCCCCATCAGTGCTCACCAGTGCTGCCAATCAGTGCCCATCAGTGATGCCTGTCAGTGCCATCAATGCTGCCTTTCAGTGCCCATCAGTGCCTCCTCATCAGTGCCACCCATCAGTGCCACCTATCAGTGCCACCTATTATTGCCCATCAGTGTCACCTTTCCGTGCCGCCTATCGGTGCCTACCTATATCAATGCCTACCTATAAGTGCTGCCTATCAGTGCTGCCTATCAGTGCCGCCTATCAGTGCCCATCAGTGCAGCATATTAGTGTCTCCTCATTAGTGCCTATCAGTGCAGCCTCATTAGTACCCATCAGTGTAGCCTATCAGTGCCTGTCAGTACAGCCTCATCAGCACACATCAGTGGAGGATAAAAATCACTTATTTACTAATTTGTATAACAGAAACTAAGAAAAACTTTTGTTTTCAAAATATTCTGTCATTTGTTGTTTGTTTAGCAAAAAATAAAAAAACCCAGTGGTGATTAAATACCCCCAAAAGAAAGCTCTATCTGTCTCAAATAAATGAAAATAAAATTGTTTGGGTACAGTGTTGCATGACTGTTACATAGTTACATAGTTAGTGAGGTTGAAAAAAGACACAAGTCCATCAAGTTCAACCTATGTGTGTGCTTTCATGTCAGTATTACATTGTATATCCCTCAATGCTTTGGTCCCTTAGGTGTGCATCTAGTAGTTTTTTGAATGTATCTACACTCCCGGCAGAGACCACTGTTTGTGGAAGAGAATTCCACATCCTCACTGCTCTTACTGTAAAGAAACCTCTACGCATTTTAAGGTTAAACCGCCTTTCCTCTATTCTTAGTGAATGGCCAGTACAATATTTGTACATTAAAATCATATCCCCTCTCAAGCGTCTTTTCTCCAGAGAGAATAAGTTCAATGCTTGCAATCTTTCCCCATAACTAAGTTCTTCCAATCCCTTAATTAGCTTTGTGGCTCTTCTCTGAACCCTTTCCAATACCTGGACATCCTTCCTGAGGACCGGTGCCCAGAACTGGACGGCATACTCCAAGTGTGGCCTCACCAGGGACTTGTATAATGGGAGAATTATTGATCTATCCCTAAAGTTAATCCCTTTCTTTATGCATGCCAACACTTTGTTAGCTTTGCTTGCAGCAGCTTGGCATTGCATGCCACTGCTGAGCCTTTTCTCTACTAGGACCCCTAGGTCTTTTTCCATCCTAGTTTCCCCCAGGGGCTCCCCCCCTAGTGAGTAGTTTGCATTCAGGTTCTTGGTACCCAAATGCATTATCTTACATTTTTCTACGTTAAATCTCATTTGCCATTTGTCTGCCCACCCCATTAATTTATTCAGATCTTATTGCAAAGTTTCCACATCCTGTGGAGAGTTTATTGCTCTTATCTTGGTATCATCCGCAAATATTGAGATTGAGCTCTTCACCCCGTCCTCCAAATCATTTATGAATAAATTGAAAAGGATTGGTCCCAGGACAGATCCTTGGGGAACCCCACTTTCTACACCAGACCATTCTGAGTACTCCCCATTTATCACCACCCTCTGGACTCTCCCCTGCAGCCAGTTTTCAATCCAAGTACTCACCCTTTGATCCATGTTGAGGGACCTTAGTTTGTACAGTAAACGTTTATGGGGAACTGTATCAAATGCTTTCGCAAAATCCAGGTACACCACATCTACAGGCCTTCCTTTATCTAGGTGACAGCTCACCTCCTCATAGAAGGTTAACAGATTGGTTTGGCAAGAACGATTCTTCATGGACCCATGTTGATTACCGCTAATGATACCGTTCTCATTACAATAATCTTGTATATAATCCCTTATTATTCCCTCCAAGAGCTTGCATATTATTGATGTTAAGCTAACTGGTCTGTAATTCCCAGGGATACATATTGGTCCTTTTTTATATATTGGTACCACATTGGCTTTCCTCCAGTCAGCTGGTATCATACCAGTCAGAAAACTGCTCTTAAAGATTAGGTACAAGGGTCTGGCAATAACTTGGCTAAGTTCCTTAAGGACCCTTGGGTGTAAGCCATCTGGGCCCGGTGACTTATTGGTGTTCAGTTTTTCAAGCCTATTCATGATTTCACCCTCGGTCAGCCACAGGGGTGCTTCCTGCGATGTGTTGTGAGGACCAGCATTGTAGTTCTGAATAATTGATCCCCCCGTTTCCTTTGTGAATACTGAGGAGAAAAATGAGTTCAATACCTTTGCCATTTCTCCATCCTCTGTAACCAAATTGCCTTCATCATTCTTTATTGGGCCAATATGATCTGACCTCCCTCTCTTACTATTTATATACTTAAATAATTTTTTGTGATTCTTTTTACTTTCCTCCGCTATGTGTCTTTCATGTTCAATCTTAGCTGCTCTGATTGCCCCTTTGCATTCCTTATTGCGTGTTTTATAGATATGAAAGTCTGACTGAGACCCCTCCTCCTTGTATTTATTGAAGGCCTTTTTTTTGCTTTTGTGTGCCTTTATGTCAGCATTAAGCCATCCTGGCAATTGTCATTCAAAGTGTGACAGCACTGAAAGCTGAAGATTGTTGTGGGCAGGTGAAAGTGCCCTGTAGGCAAATGGTTAAACAGTGTGTGTTTGGTAATGTTAAAGGGATGGATCCATAAACCGCACATCAAAAGCAGACCCGTGTGTGAGGCAAAGTAAATGGCAGCCTCAGCACGGAATCCAGCCAGGCCGCCACCACAACACGTGGCTTAACACATGGCTCAACACGTGGCTTCCCTTTGACATTGCTGCAGCTTGGAGCTAGGATGAGTTCCCTGTCCCTGCTGGCAGTTACAGTTGTCTAGTTTGGACTCTACCTCCTCACCTGAGCCGCACGTAAACCTTGTTTTTTGGGTCACAGTGTGTGTTTAGTATCACTTTAATACAAAGGAGTCTAGTTAGAAAAGCCTTGTAATTTGTATAAAATGAAGTATTATATTTTAGTACATAAGTATGTAAAAAAAACATTGCATCATACTTAGCATATTCTAATACTGCAGATCCAGAAAGAAGCAACAGATGAAACCTGGTGAGGCAGATGTCAATTTATCCTCACTAGCTATAAAAAAAAATAAATAAAATACAGTATTCCCTTTTAATTAATCGATGGCATATCCCCATTGGCATGCTGCCACCAATTTTTTTTGACCTAAGCCCATCTAATGCCTTCTGCAAATAGTTGTAGATGTTGAGACTTCCAGTATACCTCACTTCACTTTGCAGCTAATGGACAGCAGAAGAGGCTGCATATGCAATAGGTAATATATGCATACATTTCCAATGTGAGAGATCTGTTTAATTTTATAGTTTGCCAGAGACAGTGGAAAGTGCTCAGGTGCACTTGCACAGGGTGGATAAAAATCAATGATTTTTTTAAAAAAGAATTTAAAAAATCAGATTTAAAATTTTTTTTTAATCAAATATATTTTTAATAAAATGCTTTTGGAGTAAAAATCTATCTAAAGATAGTTTTCTATTTAGGATACATAATTTTCTTTATTGAGCATGAAATGGAGCTTAGTTATGTAGCATAAGGCTGTATATTCTGAAATATTTACATTTTTTTTACAAACTCATTCAATGAATCCAAGCTCTGCAAGCTGAGATAACATGCACTGCATTGATGCATTCACACTGTCACAGTAATCATGAGATAAAACAAAGTTCAGTAATATTCCTTTATCCCATTGTTTTGCAAATCTACAGGGTGGGCCATTTATATGGATACACCTTAATAAAATGGGAATGGTTGGTGATATTAACTTCCTGTTTGTGGTACATTAGTATATGTGAGGGGGAAAACTTTTCAAGATGGGTGGTGACCATGACGGCCATTTTGAAGTCAGCCATTTTGAATCCAACAAGGGGAAGAGGGTCATGTGACACAACAAACGTATTGGGATTTTCACAAGATAAACAATGGTGTGCTTGGTTTTAACGTAACTTTATTCTTTCATGAGTTTACAAGTTTCTGACCACTTATAAAATGTGTTCAATGTGCTGCCCATTGTGTTGGATTGTCAATGTGTAACTTGTGTAAAATATTCACCAGTCTTTGAACATTTGAGTACTTTCTTATTTCAATGCAATTTTGGTTCGTGTGGTAACAAATAGAACACTTTTAGGGTTATGCAAACAACACAGTGTACTGGGAGAAGGGGAACAACCTAAGTTTTACCGACTGAAGTTTTACCGGCAGTACCAGTGGTGGGTAGAACTTTTCAAAAGGGGGAGTGTATATGATTACATGGTGTTTGTCCTTCAATTATAGTGGTTGGTAAGGGTAAAATAATTCCACATAGGTATATTTACCGGGTGGGACATCTAAACGTTTTGTTACCCTATTTCC
>BLSH010417999.1:583195-600785 GCA_018402905.1 Glandirana rugosa | reverse complement strand
GAAACTACGGATACTGGAAGCCTGTGCTAGCATTTCTCCTGCGGTGTTGCTATCAGTGTGTGAAGAGTGGGAGAAGAGGGTTGCATTGACAATCCAACACAATGGGCAGCACATTGAACACATTTTATAAGTGGTCAGAAACTTGTAAATAACTCATGAAAGAATAAAGTTACGTTAAAACCAAGCACACCATTGTTTTTCTTGTGAAATTCCCAATAAGTTTGATGTGTCACATGACCCTCTTCCTATTGAAAAAACAAAAGTTGGATTCAAAATGGCCAACTTCAAAATGGCCGCCATGGTCACCACCCATCTTGAAAAGTTTTCCCCCTCACATATACTAATGTGCCACAAACAGGAAGTTAATATCACCAACCATTCCCATTTTATTAAGGTGTATCCATATAAATGGCCCACCCTGTATGTACACTACAAACTGTATTACTGAATCCGTTCTGATATCGCTGTTTTACTAACCTAACAGGTTATTACTCTAAATAGGAAACCTTCATTTTGTTTGCAAATATTAAAGATTCTAACTACCAGCAAGAATAAATCCTTACATTTAAAGAGCACCTGTCATTTCAGATCCATCATGGCAGCACCTGTTAGCGGGCATCCACTCACCTGTTGCTGCCACCATGTACCTCACCTTGTTGTGTCACTGCTGCATCACCAGCCATCCCATTAAAGTGAATGGGACTGTCAGTGAGTCAACAGCGGGTCAGAGGAGGAGCCGCTGCGGGACAGAGATGACAGCTGCTCTTTATAAAATAGGATTTAAATCGAGTTGATTTAAATCAAGCCTTTTTACTAGTGATGTAAATCATGATTTAAATCGCCTTGATTTATCCACTTCACAAGAATCGCCGTTTTAAACGGCGGTCAGGAGAAGTGGAGGTATCGGTGTATAGCTTGCAGCTGCAGGTTATACCCCGGTAGAGTTTTTTAGAGCAGGCGATCGGCTATCTGGTGATAACGGCCGATCTGGCTCTGGAGCCGATCAGCTGTTATCCCAGGCAGCGGAAGACCGGAGTGTCCATCCGGTGTGTCTCCGCCGGCTGTGTGGAGTCCCAACAGAAGCCGGAATCAGCTCCGATTGGGTCTCCTTCGTGAAATTCCGGAAGCGACGTCACGATTTACTCGGTGGCCAATGGCGCAGATTTTTTAAAAATTACAGTATTCAGTATCGCCATTTTTGGCGATCTGAATACTGTGAAGTGTAAAGGAGGGATGGGGGGTCTTTTAGACCCCAGATCCCTCCATAAAGAGTACCTGTCACCACATATTACTATCACAATGGATGTTTACATCCCTTGTGACAGCAATAAAAGTGATCAGATTTTTTTTTTTTAAAGGAACATTGCTAAAAAAAATAAATAAAAGCGCCACCGTCCCCTTGAGCTCACGCAGCAAAGAAAACGCATACGTAAGGGGCACCCACATATGGAAACAGCGTTCAAATCACACATGTGAGGTATCGCCGTGATCGTTAGAGCGAGAGAAATAATTTTAGCAGTAGACCTCTGTAACTCTAAACATGTGACCTATAAGTTTGTCACCAATTCCACAAGGGGGCGCAATTTTGAAATATGACATGTTGGGTATCAATTTACTTGGTGTAACATTATCTTTCACAATATAGAAAATTGGGCATACTTTACTGCTGTCTTATTTTTAACTCAAAAAAGTGAATTAAAAAAAAAAATGGCGCTTATAAGACTGCTGCGCAAATACGGAGCGACAAAAAGTATTGCAAGTATTTATTCTCTAGGGTGTTAGAAAAAAATATATATAATGTTTAGGGGTTCTAAGTAATTTTCTAGCAAAAAATACTGATTTTAACTTGTAAACAACAAGTCTCAAAAATGCCTCCGGGGCTGAAGTGGTTAAATCAGATCCACCCAGCGCTTGCATGATTCAAATGGCTATCAATTTGTTATTCTATTTTTTTTTCCTAGAACACAGACACACACACTTGCATTCCCCTTATTTGCTCCCCCATGTTCTTAGCAGATGACACTCCTGGAACCACAATTATCTCAGTGATAAAATACCTATCAGCTGAGAAGAACCAACCTAGCCATCCATCTTTCTTTCTTGGTACCCATTGCTCTGGGATGTTTGCTGATAATCCAATTACCTCTCCATAGTTGCCATTTTCTGCTAAAATGAACAGGAAGCCATCATCTATTGCCTATATAAGAACACAGTTTATTCAAAAATGATTCTGCTGAGAGTGTAAGGAGTTAAGGGGTTGAATGAAAGACACACTCAGGGCCTCCCTGTGTCGACTGACAATATCGTCCTGTGAATATATTTTGCCGGCGTGGCCCATTAGTTCATGGACGAATGACACACAGCTGTTAGTGAAGTGACATTATCTGGTGGCACAAGACAAATTTCAGACAATATTTCACTGAGACTCGTAAAGTCACTTTCTCACAAGCTCCTTGCTTGCAGCTGAGTTACAGGTTTCAGATGCAAAGGGAAGGAATAATTGTCATTTTACGCACATCACAAATGTAATAGCACCAGTTTCTCATTACTGCGCTATGAAAATTGCCTTGAAGTGGATTTATAATCACTGAACAATGTCCATGCATAGTATCATTCTCTTATTTTGTTTCATATTTATTACAACAACCATTTAATTGTATTTTGGTTTGTCATTTTAGGTTAGGTTGTAATGTATCTGTCACAATTAGCCTTAATTAAATAAAGAGTACTAATTAAATGCAATACCCTATGGTAACCAATAAGAAATCATCTTGTCCTGGTCTGTACAGTGGAGTGAATGCTGACTGGTTAATAGAGGATATTTTTCTTAAGAACTGCTATACTTACTGTATATGTTTTATTTCCACAGAATACTTTTACCTTTATTTACTTTGTCATGCTTCTTCCAATCTCAGGGCTGCTGATCTCCTCCAGCATCTTTTAACCACTTCCTGTCAAAATGTACTTTCTCCAACATCAGCTGCACATCATTTCTCTGGACCAGCATCATGATATTCACAATGGTGGACCATGCGTGCTTAAAGTGGTTGTAAACCTCTTACATATTGCTCTAAAGCAGGGGTCTCAAACTGGCAGCCCTCCAACTGTTGCAAAATTACAAGTCCCATGAGGCATTGCAAGGCTAACAGTTACAAGCATAACTCCTACAGGCAGAGGCATGATGGGACTTGTAGTTTTGCAAATGCTGGGGGGGGGGGGGACGGCCAGTTTGAGACCCCTGCCCTAAAGTGTGTACTTGTCTCAAACCAGAGCACAAAGGGGTTGATTTACTAAAACTGGACAGTGCAAAAAATGGTGCAGCTGTGCATGCCAGCCAATCAGCTTCTAACCTCAGCTTGTTCAATCAAGCTTTGACAATAAAACCTTGAAGCTGATTGGTGTCTGTGCAGAGCTGCACCAAATTTTGCTCTTTCAAGCTTTAGTAAATCAACCCCTTAGTGTCATTTCTTTCTGCTGCCTTGTTACTCTGCTATCCACATGAGTCACTTCTGACAAATTTTCCTGACATCAAGATAGGGAAAGGAGCTGCAGCACACAGCCTGTGATTGGCAGCCTCAGCTATTCCTGTGTGCTGTAAAAAGGGGTGTCTGTCCCCTCCCTTCAATGAGCTTTCAGCTCTTCTCACTAAATGTAACTTCAGCTCCATGCCCCCTGTTTCTGAAAGTTCAGACAAGCATTATAAATGCTGGACTGAAGACAAGAGAAAATGCAGATAAACAGGTACAACATATGTAGGAAGATTTGTTTCATCTCTATGTATCACTTGAGGCTAGTCACTTCACCTGATATAAATACGATTTTACAATTTAAGGTGCGTGAGCATGGCCCTTGTAGACTCCATCGGGGCACATGTGACCAGACAACAATCCAGGAGCACAGTTGGAAGACCAAGATAAAAAGTGTCACTCAACTAATAAACATGAAAAACAAGAAACACAGTACATATAAAAATAAAACACATGTCACAACTCATGTATTAATGTGCTTAATATACTAGTGACTAATCAAGTGCCTAGGGTGTCTAATTTGAATGAAATCTTATGTTGATATAAATTGTGTATTTTCATAAGACCTCATATGATATGAAGAATGCAAAGATTGAAGCAAATAAATGAAACATAACTTCTGGTGACCAATTAAAAGTCCAACAATAGAGCCCCTTTAAGAGTGCTCCTACTACATGCTGTGCTTTATATAATCTTCATATATCCTAGTGTACATAGAAAACGGTAGAGGGTCCCACCATCATTCACACTCTGCTCTCACCTCAATGAATGGCCTATCTAACTAAAAATAGGTCAGATTCAATTTGCCCTTTAAGAGGTTTACTCCAGGGTAACGATGTACCTGGTAAGGAAGCCCGACGTTTAGAGGAAGGCCTCTCTTAGCTCTGGCTCAGGAGCCCTGACAGTGAAACAAGGAATGCCAGAGCACAGGGTGGCACGAGTGCCTAATAGGACTTCTGCTGGAGGATGCTGATGTACATCGGGGATACGCAGGAGCCGCTGGCTGGAAGCCTGCTGGCAGAAGAAAAGAAACTGATGACAGGCACAGATATAGCTGAATCAGCTGCAGGAAGAAGAGGTAAGGAAAGGTCAGACAGTCCAGGTCAGCAACTAGCAGAAGATCAGACACAGGCGGCAAGCAGAAGAGTAGTCAGAAATTGGGCTGGGTTCGGTGACCCCAAGGCAGATGAGTAGAAGGATAAGGCAGAAGCGACCCCAGGGGCGAGCCAGAGGTCAGTGCAGGCAGAGTGCAGGCAAAGTCAGGAGAAGATCGGGTCAGCAACAGGTGAGCAATACAGGAACAAATACATTGATGTTTCAGGAACATAATAGACCAAACAGCACTAACACAAGGCCCTAGTGCAGTTGAAATAGCATGCCTGGCAACAATGCACACTTGCACACGTGCGCAAACCTGTGTTCGTGATTGCACACATGAAGGCGCACATGCACCTGCTAAATGGCAACAGGGCTTACAGGAACCATGGACCGGCACACATGCATGCATCTTCCCTTATACCACTGCTCTACCCTTAAAACAAGTTAAAAAAAGAGAGGCTTCAATGGTGTCATACCATGAAAAACACTATGAACTTTATTAAAAGCATTAAACAAATCCATTCGCAAGAAAAGTGCACTAAATGAGTACTGCACCACCTTATTAGCACTTTTGCAAATAGAGGTACTGTGTCCTTATTCCAGCATTTTCAGCCACACTTCCTGGTAGGCGTAATGACGTTACTAGGCCCTGTTCTGATGCGTTTCATCACGGTCATGTGACTTTTAAAAGGGTATTATATTTGGATTGTCAAATATAACTGTTGTTTGTATTGTTATTACAATACTGATGTTATCAAATAAAAAAATATATGTTATGACCATAGTTTTTCTTCAATGATACTGTTTACATATACTTTTAGAATTAGAAGTCTTTATTGAATAAAACTTTATCAATTAAAGCTTCCTACATGTTTCCTTTCTCATACTGTTTATGGTAAAAACAGTAATAATATTTTGTGATTTTCATTAAATTGTGTCTACAGTTAAACTATAGCTATCATTTTGGACCTGCTGATGAAGGGTAAGAATCTCCAATAAATTGGTACTGCTGCCTGTGACCCACTGGGAATATTCATTATCTCTTTTTGTCCTGGTCACTTGGACAAAAAGTGAGGGATATTTAGAATTTTGAATTGTCATTAAAATAGGAAAAGAGGGGGAATGTTCCAGCTGGGACACTTCTTCAGGTATCAACTGTCTAGGAGGGGATATCCCTGGTGAGATTTCTCCACTCTCTTCCTGTTGAGTCCAGGACAGGAAATCATTAGAAAACTCCTTAATGGGACACAGATGACGAATAAGAAGTTTTGGTTTTAGATACACTTAACAAATAATTACCAAAACTCCAAAACTGTTTGGACAGGAAATCATTAGAAAACTCCTTAATGGGACACAGATGACGAATAAGAAGTTTTAGTTTTAGATACACTTAACAAATAATTACCAAAACTCCAAAACTGTCTGGTAAAGTGTAACTATAATAATATATCCGCAACAACTGCACTGCTGAACCTAAACAGGGCTGTTGTTGCATTCCCTTTTTTTTTTAATTGTGGGTTGAATGCTACATTGTTACATAGTTAATATGGCTGGAAAAAGACACTGGTCCTCCAACATAAAAAAAACAAAAACAATTGTAGTACCCCCAAAGTGTCTGCGTTTTTTGTGGGGTATTTTTGCTAGGAGAGGCAAAATTTAGACAGGCCTGACTGTAGGTGCAGGCCTGAATGTTTTGATCTGGGCTGGGGAGTGGCTCAGGGAGGGGCTGGGGATGGAAGGAAGGAATGCTCCTTGGAATTTCCTCCCCTTTGAGCAGAGAAGACTCTGGAAAGGGAGATGGATGAGGAGGTGTCACTTCCTGATGTATGACAAGAATCCCTGACCAATCTACAGTCTGGGTTGGCAGGTGACAGGCCTTCTTAAATACAGCAGTCTGCCAGCAGGGGGGAGGATAAGTCAGTGGAAGTGTGGAAGATGTGGAAGATGTAGCAGAGGTGCTGTGGAGGCCTCTACTTAGGAGGGAGCCCCCAGTCTGGGGGGGTAACCTTGAGGTCTGGAGACTCGGGTACAGCCAGGAGTGGAGTTGATTCCTGGAGCAGCACAAGGGAGTAGGAGAACAGCAGAGGTGCTACTGAGAACACTTTAAAGTATCCACTGGAGTCGCTGAGTGACAGACCCTGGGAGCTGTAGGAAAGACTGGAACAGGCTAGGAGAGGAATAGTTGACAGTCTGTGCAGGTCTCAGGAGCCAGTCAGGGGAAGGAGTGTCACTGGGAGGAAAGCAGGTCGGTGTGACCTGGAAGAGGGTTGGGCTGGAAGCTGTAGTCCATCAAAGGCCCAGCAACAACAACGTACTAAGCTACACTTTGAGGAGTTTTTGACCCTGGCCTGTAATGGGTGGTCTGGAGGTCCTGCTGACAGAGTGCAGGCCTCACCATGTGCTAGCTGCAGTGAAGATAAAGAAATGGAGTGAGTCTGATAAATTTCCCTTCAGGTCAGGAAAATAAGTGAAGTGCTGGAGAGAAGTGAAGGAGCAATAGTCTGCAAGTGAAGTGCTGGAGAGAAGTGAAGAAGCAATAGTCTGCAAGAGAAGTGCTGGAGGAAGTAGAGTGTATATACAGTCGTGTATATAGATGGTCCTGTAACCAATTCTTTGGGCATCCCACATTCACCCCTTTTTCCCATACAAGTTAATTTCCTAAATAAAACAAACAAAACAAGAGCCGGTCTGTTCAGTGACTTCAGATGTGTGAAATATGGTGCTATTGAGGGCAGCTATAAGGTGTACCACAACTACCAGCTACTCCCAAGGGAGCGCATGGCTACACAATATTAAATGTTGATTTGATGTGTCATATCTGAATATTTTTTTTGTGTTAAGTAGTTTGCTAGGTCTTGGCCACTAAAAGCAGTTTGTCATGCAGGAGATTGAAGAAGTAGTCAACTTGGATCAGTAGACAAAGAGATGTGAGTACTTTTATTTGCTATGGGAGGAAAGTTAAATTGATGGCCTTTTACTTGTATTCAAAAAAATCCTTTCTAGGCCAGATTTCTCTCCTGATGGTTATCCAAAGGTGTGGTTCTTTGTAAAGATATAGCATGACAAGTGACTCAAATAAGGATGAGCGAATTGCGAGTTTTTGGTGAAACAGATTTTAACAGAATGCATTAGAGACCGTGGGGAGGTTGAAATTGGGTTGGTGTTTTTTGCAGTGGTTTTAAATCTCCTGAGAGTTACATGAGCAGATGCAAATGAACCTGGACCTGTTAATTTAAAGCAGTTGTAAACGCTATCAATTTTTCTTTTTTAAATAGACCCCTACAGGTTTATGGTATAATGTAATAGTATGCACCGCATACTAGCGCGTTATGACAGACTTGCTTTCTAAATGGAGCCCCCCAGCGATGAGCTGTTACCATTGCTGGTGCTTCCAACTTTGCCTAGTCTTCCTTCCAGGTTGGCCCTAACTGGCAGTTTAAATTGCCAGACCGGGATGATGTCATTTCCACACACGGGAGTCACAATTGTGGCACAGTGCTCTCTGCATTGAATACAAAGCTATTGTGCATGCATTGATGACCTAATCGGCTGCTAAACGGCACAAGTTTGGAAAATATTAATGGTACCTATAGGTAAGACATATTATAAACTCACCTGTACATACAAGTTTACTATTTAGCTGGAACAAGTGTAGGATTATGAAATTCTTACGTTTTTTCTTATTATTATTTACTATGTGTTAGTTCCTGGGTATGTAACTAAAAGTACTGAGGTCAGAGTTGTCTTGATCCAGTGAGGAGTAAGTAGGTCCAGATCTTATTTTCATTTATTTTTATGAACATTTTGAAAATCATAGTACAAGTCTGCCATGATTTTAACAATATAGTGGCCTGAGTTATTTTGGAATATGCATAGCATTCAAATGATACAGTGTTGAGGAGAGGCCATATGTTTAATTTGCGTGCCTGTACAGGAGGGGTCTCGGATCCTGCTTGTTCCTTAACTGAACTGGACGCCAAACAATGTGCCTGCATGCTGAATTAGCAAACTCTAGGGTTAAACTTTCTCACCTCTACTACTGTAGCTTCTGAGACAAATGTGTGTAGTCCAATCCTCAATATTTTGAAAAAAATGTAATAACCCCTACTTCCCATCCCTTGCAGTGCACAGTCATAACACCTTCTGCAAAAGCCTGGCTGCAGAGTAGACCTGGACAGAGCCTGCTCTGCTGTATGTGCTTTTGAGAGTAAATGGACTCCGCAGGTCGTTTATACCCGACCACCCTCTGATCAGATCCGCCTAAATGGAAGAGGATGGATCCCCAAGACCGGATCGGCCCCGGAGAGCAAGTCCATTTAAACGCGCATGTCCATAGAAATGCATGGACCTTCTGATCAGGTACGCATGAAAAACTGACAGGTGGACCTGATCGCATAACCCATGTGAAAGGGACCTAAGGGAGCAGCTAAATAAAAACTGAAAACCAGAGGGAGGTCCATGAAGCAGGAAGCCAAAAAAGAGTCTTGTTTATCACAAGGAGATGGTGGCTCTTTTAGGAGAATGCTCAGAGGCATGTGAGAATACAAAGAGAAGTCAGCTAGCCAGATGAATGTGCTATTTACAGTAATGCTGGTCTTGTTTTCAATGTCAGCTTTACTGTACAGGCTGGATGCAGATCTGGAGTCTGTAAGTGTTGCCATGGGTATCTGAAGCCCTTTTCCGCCTCTCTCTATGTGTTTGGAGCAATTAAACCTTAAAAAGACACTAAAGTGACTAGTGCCCAGTTGATTTCAAGTCCCTAATAGCAACTGTGGACTGGATATTAAAAAAAATAATAAAACATGGAAATCTGCAATCTTGGCCATAACTGTGGAATCCCATCTGTGTGGGGGATATGGGCATCACATTTTATTCAACCTCAGGAACAGAAGAAATACTTTTTTCTGTCAATTTTATCCCTTTAAATCTCGATATTGCATGCATAGCCAGTGGGTGCCTGTTCCTATCTTACCCTTGCCACACTAGGTGGTACCAAAATAGCCCAGTAGAAGCTATATATATCCTCTTTCGGTCCCAAAGATGTCTGCAGAAAGCCAATTGCTGAGGACAAATAGTTACCCTAGAACGAGAGGTAACCAGCGATCATGTCAGGCCAACACAATCAGTACACCGCTATCCTACCAACACTGTTGCCAGGTCTTTGAAAATACCTTGTTTTTTTGTTTTTTTTCAATTTTATTTTTATTGAAAGGGTTTTCAAAGATAAGTATTGTTACAAATAATAGGAAACAATTGTATAAGAGGTATAATATAGTATCCAGTACAGAGGATATATATGCATCAGATGACAATAAAAGAAGAGAAAGAAAGGACACATTGTTATACCTGGATACAGGTCTGAAGTGAAAATTAGAAACCAAGAAAAATATTGTAAGGTTGTTTGGCCCATACAAAAAAAGGAAAAACAGAATGTGTCAATGATAGTGGTACAAATGGAGCAGGCTTCGAAATTAGCAGGGAAAAAGGTCAGCATAAAATCCAGTGAGAGCTCCATTAGGTGATCATTTTTAAAGGAAACTTAAGAAATATAGGGAAAAAGCCTGAGGTTCAGGGAAATTGGAGAGTGAGGGGTCACTCCGGGAATGCATATGGCATAAGATGGAGGGGAAGGGAAGGGAAAGGAAGGGAAAGGAAAGGAAAGGATTGGATTTCAATGGGAGAAATAAAACCTTCATATAGTTAACGAAGATAATGAGTCACAATTGCTCTCAAAGTTATACCATACATCCCAAATATTGTAGAAATGGGGTAGGGTATCACTTACTGTGGCTGTGAGATGTTCCATACAGCGGATGTTAGATATGGCTTGTAATAGTTGGGTTAGTGTAGGAGAAGATGTGGATAACCAGTTCACCGGGATAATCCTTTTGGCTGCTAAAAGGATAAAGGCACTTAGTTTTTGGGCAGGTCTGGAGATGTCAGGGCAAGGCAGGCCTTAGAGATAATGGAGTGGATTCAAAGGAATAGTTGTCTCGAAGAGGTTTTGTAGTAGGTTCTGGATTGAGGACCAAAAAGGTTTGATATTTGGACATTCCCAGAAAATGTGGTAGTGGGATCCAACATCACCATGACATCTCCAGCATAACCAGGAGAGTTTAGGGCCATAATTATGGAGAACTTCAGGGGTCTTATACCAGAAGAGGAGAATTTCATCTATCTGTTCTACACATCTCGAAACCTTAGAAATTGAATGTTGAAGAGTTTGGGACCATTTTTGCATATAGAGGTGAGATGATTCAGTTAATGTAGAAGCGTTATGTAAGAATTTGTAGATTGATGAGATAAGGTGAGGTTGGTATGGGCCTTGGGCACATAGGAGCTCAAATGGTATGGGGTTGTCTAGACTGGGTGACTAGGTGCACTATATTTCGGAGTTGGAATATTCTTGCTTCTGACCAGGGTAGCATTCAGTTGTAGGCGAGGCTGTCTGGGATATCTGGGTTAAATAATATATTTAGTAAGGGTGGGCATGGGGAGGAGAGAGAATATTGTTTCAAACATTTTTTCCATATTGTGAGGGTGCATAACATAGGATGCAAACAGAGGTTTCTCAGTTGAATAATAGAGGAGTGGGGGGTTACCATAATATGGTGCAGGGGTGGACTAGGCAGGTGATGCTCATCTCAATTTCTGACCATCTATTAGCTGCCATTCTGTTGGACCAAGTAGTAATGGCTCTGAGGTGAGTTGCATAAAGATATTTGGTAATATCGGGAGCGCCTAGACCACCTCTGAGGCGGGGAGCAAAAATTACAGAGCCAGCTATGCGGTGAGCCTTATTATGCCAAATGAAGTTGAGAAATAAGTGATGTAAGGCCTTAAGTTGTTTCATCGCAATGGGAATCGGCAAGGTTTCAAAGAGATATAAGAGCCTTGGTAGAATGAACATCTTGAGCATGTTGATTTGCCCAAGGAGAGATATAGGGTATGTATTCAGATTCAGAAGGTTCAGAAGGTGAGATATGTCTTTAAAAAGGGGGGGTAATTGGCCTGGTATAGGGAGTGATATGAGGGGGTCAGATGGATCCCCAAGTATTTAATAGATTGGGAACACCAATGGTATGAGAAGTTTTGTTGTAGAGCAGTGAGGTCAGAGGGGGGAATCTGTATAGGTAGTACTTCAGTTTTGCTCATGTTGATCTTATAGCCTAAAAGTGAGCTAAAAGTCGATAGGAATTTGTGGAGATTTTGGAGTGAAGTAAGGGGTCTGGTCAGTGTCAGGAGAATATCATCTGCAAAGAGAGATAACATATTCATTTTGTCTCATGAAATCCCCCCCAATGTCTGGGTGGGAACGAATGGCTTCTGACAAGGATTCCAAGCATTAAATGAAAAGTGGAGGTGATAGGGGACATACTTGCCTTGTTCCATTGCTCAGGGGGAATGATAGCGACAAAAAAGAGGATAACTGCACTTGGGATGTGGGCTGGGAGTATAGAGTTTGGAGTGCTGATATAAACGGACCTGAAAGTCCATATCTGGTAAGGGTAGTAAATAAAAAGGGCCAGCTAAGCATATCGAAGGTCTTTTGAGCATCTAAACTTAAAACCAGAGCTTGGCGGGAGGTCTTGTTGAGTAGATCTATGAGGTTGATCATGCGTCTTGTATTGTCACCTGCATGTCTGGTCAGTACAAAGCCTACTTGGTCGCTATGAATGAGCTTGGGGATGAATTGGATAAGTCTGTTAGCTAAAATTTTTGTGAAAATGTTATAGTCCAAATTAAGTGGGGCGATGGGTCGGTAGTTGTCGGGGAGGGTGGGATATCCTGGTTTTAAGATCACTGTAATATGAGCATGGAAAAACTGGGAATGAGGAATAGTGCCTTTCATTAGAGAGGTGAATAGGAACAGTAGATAGGGGCTTAGAATTGGGAGGAAGGTATTGTAATAGGAGTAAAGCAGTCCGTCTGGGCCTGGGGATTTGTGGTTTGAAAGATTTTCGACAACTTCTGCTATTTCTTCAGGAGTGATTTGAGCGTTTAAAGTGGGGAGGTGTGATGGGGATAGTTTAGGTGGGTGGAGAGTATCTAACAGGGAGTCAAATTTGTCTTGTGAGAAGCAGTAGTTTGGTTCTCAGTGCAAACAATTGTATAATTTGTGGTAAAATTCCCCAAATACTTTGGCCATGGTATGGGGGCAATGGGTGGGGAGGCCATTGGGTTGGATGAGGAACTCTGGGGCTGAGTGGAATGAATGAATTTAATTTAGCGTCCTATGAGGCTCATAATTCAGAATTCGTAAAATTTCTGCTTGGTCCATAGTAGTGACTTAGCTATTTTGGACATGTCTAGGAATTTGAGTTGGTTGAGGAGGGAGGTAACTGTGCGAAGACGAGACAATGTAGGGGAGGAGAGCAAAATTCTACGGCCTTACGTAATTTGGTTCGAATTGTAGATCATTGGAGAGCCATGTCTTTTTTTAAACGGGCGCCTGTCGAGATACATTGTTCTCAGAAGAACGCCTTGTGATATTCCCACAAAGTGGAGGCTTCTGAGATAGTGCCTTCGTTTAGTTGAAAAAAATTGTTTAGGGTTTTGGATAGTTGGTCCCTAATTTTGGGAACGTGGAGGAATGTTTCATTAAGGCGCCAATGGCATGTCCTGGGAGTAGTGGATTGAAACAAAAGATGTCTAGTTGGACAGATGAGTGGTCAGACCAGGAAATGGGATTTATTTTTGAGGCAGCAACAGAGGTCAATAGAGGAGGAGAAATAATAAAATGGTCCAGCCTAGAGCATAGCTTGTGGGTGGGGGGAGAATAGAAAGTGAATTGTCTGTGGGTGAGGTGCTTAATTCTCCATATGTCTAGGAGTTTGTGCTTACGGATAAGTCTATGAGTGAGGTGGATAGGTGGTTCACTTTAGCTGTGGTAGTAGAGGGGAACAATACCTGTCTATCTTTACTGGGTGACATTATCATGTTGAAATCCCCACCTATGATCATAAGGGGTTGAAAGAATTTCTCTAATTTTTCAAACATATCATTAATAAAGTAAATCTGACCAGAGTTAGGAGCATAAACATTAAGCAGTGTAAAAGAATGTTTTAGGTAGCTACAGTCCAGGCAGACAAACCGACCATGGGGGTCTAAGTAGAAGTATTCAACCTGTATAGGACATGAGCATCCGATCAGAATCCCTACACCAGCTTTCCCAGAGGGGTCGGATGCCGTATATGCCTTCAGAAATTGCCTACTAGCAAATTTAAAGGACCCCCCTGGGCGGAAGTGGGTCTCCTGGACCATAACTGCATCTGCTGCCAAGGATTTGAACTCTTTCAAAGCCAACCATCGTTTATGAATCGAGTTCAGGCTCTTGACGTTATAGGTGAGGCATCTCAGTGCCATGACATTGAAAATTTAACATAAAGCTCGTAATAAGAAATGCTATATGACAGGGATATGACAGGGATAGGGGAGACCATGGTGTAAAAGGGATAAAAAAATTAGTCTAACAACTTAAATAACAGTGCATGAATGAAAATGGTAAGTAAACCATGCAAGATATGTGCATAATCTGCATGATAAATCAGCCATGGATCTAGGTAAAAAAGATCAGTGAAAACAAAAAAAAGAAAATACCTAGTAAAAAACCTGAGAGGTTTTTACCCATCAGGAAGCCAACGTCTAATCCTTGGACTAGGAAGGGGTGCATGAGAGCCTCCAAACAACGGACGGATGGACGGGGGGTCTATATAATGCCAGGGGTAGGCATTCAAATAGGATAACCAAAGTTCAACATTTGCAAAAAAGGAGATTGTCAGTTTCAAAACTTCAACATAGGAAGAACGTGGATAAAAAATGGAACATAAAAGATATATGTGTCTCTTGTCCCATAGATATGGGAAGGGTGGTCCTACTGGAGGACTGTCTGGCTAGGGATTGCAGAATCTGAGCCAGAATTGAAAATAAACATTGAGATTAAGCTTGTGGGGATGGTCATCAGGTAGGGTATCTAAGTGGAAGGTGCCGTTGAGGGGTAGAAGCAGACTTAGGATTCTTCCGATGGACCGGTGTCCAGATCTTGCTTGGAGCGGAGGGTGGTCTGCGGGTTGTGGGTAGAAGTCGAGGATCTTCTCCTTCTGGGAGAGGTGGGAGGCCCAGGTTGTGCAGAAAAGCCTCAGATTCTTGTATGTCCTGCATGGAGTATTGTACCTCTTCCCAGGATGCAGATAGGCGAAAGAGGAAGCCCCAACGGTATGCAATTTTGTGAGTCTGAAGATGAGTGGTTATGGGCCGCAAACTTCGGCGTTTGGCGAGGGTGATGGGTTAGAGGTCGTTGAAGATTTGTATTTTGGCTCCCTTGAAGTCCAGCCTGGATTTGTTAAGGGTGGTAATGATATGGACCTCCTTACTATCATAATAAGGGAAACGGACAATGATGTCCCTTGGATTTGCTTCTAGTGGAGGTTTAGGGGCTAGAGATCTATGGGCTCTGTCCAGGTGCCAATCGATATCTGGAATATATGGGGCCAAATTGTTGAACAGGCTCAGGAGGTAGGGGCGCAGGTCCTGATCTCCAACCGATTCAGGTATCCCTTGTGAAATGCAGGTTTTGTCTGCCTTCCCTGTTTTCCAGGTCCTCCTGCTGTGTTTGAATCTGGGAGACCATATGCTTCAAGTATGCATTGTCTTCCTCTAAAACCTGAACATACTGTAGTAACTCGTCAAACTTGTTCTCCAGGGTGTCATTACGCTCGCCCAATTGTACAATCTCCCCTCTCAGTTCCTGTGTGAGTTTCCCCACTTCATGTGTAATGTTATGGGTGATTTGTTGGAGCATGGAATGTAGTTTAGTGTCCAGGACCTCTACTGTCAGGGGGGTAGCTGAGCCCTTTGAGGGGGGTAGGGAGGTGTAGAATATGTTACCTCCGTCAGATGCCAGCGGGTCCGTGAGGTCCGGCAGATCGCCTGGAGTACTAGAGGCAGGGGATGCAGGCTTGAGAAGGAAGCGATCCATCGTATGTGTAGGCCGCGGTCCGGGGAACGTGGAAAAGGTGAGTTTTTGGACACCAATCTTTACCATGGGACACCTGGTATGTGCGGGAGTGTAGCGGAGTGACTCTCATGGCGAATGGAGCTGAGTCCCAGAAGAAAGGCGGGGACCAGAGCAAGCAGGTCACACGTCTGCCATGTTCAGAAACGCGCATGCGCCCCTGAAAATACCTTGTTTAAAGTATGTTCTTTAGCTGTCACTTAACCACTAAGGCTCTGTCCTCTGAAAGTGGCTGGAAGCATGTAGTACAGGGAACCAGGGCCGCCAACAGGGGGTACCACTGGACCTCCTGTAGGGGACCTGGGCACAAAGAAGGGCCCGAAAAGCAGGGGGATCAAGACGGTGGGACAAGAGGACAATTACAGAGCCATGCACTGTGTCTGTGTCTCTCCCTCCAGCAGCTGAAAGACGGTTTCTCCCCTTCTCCCTGCTACCAGCTTTCAGGTGCTGGAGGGAGAGACACAGACACAGTGAATAATTCTGTAATTGTCCCACGCCCTGCCGTACCAATCCCCCTCCATGTGCTGCCCACATCTGATTCCCCCTGTGCGCCACCGCCCCCTTGTCCCCTGGAGAGTGGGGGCGGGGGAAGGAGCTGGTAAATATGTAATTTACTGGCCCCTTCCTTTTCTAAATTGGACACAGTGAGCGATTGGTAGTGTTTACTCTGCTTCAGTTTATGAATGGATAGGAGCCTTTGTGTCCTGTTCATTCATCTTCAGTGCAACTGAGGCTACAGTGAAAGGAATTGAAGAATCCATGTCCTCAATTCCTTTCTCTGTCTCCAAGGAGCAAAGGAGAGATGTCAGAGGTCTGTTTAGACCCCTAATATTCACCCAAGCCCCCCCCCCCCAACAACATTGTAAAAAAAAAAAAGAAAATGTAAAGAATAATTTAAAAATGTAAAAATTAACAAATTGTAAAAAAAATTCCAAAAAACTGTGCGAATGAGCTGTTTGTTTGCGCAGCTTAAGCCGCCTGTTATGCTATGAGGATGACATGCAGTGGCTGAATAAAAATACCACAGGTCCTATTTTGAGAAGTGTGCAGGTGCAGGCGAATGTCCCCGAATGCAAACTGTCTGTGTTTGGGGCTGTACACCTGCACCCACATGCCAGTCAAATTAGGACCTGCGACTGTGTGCGTATAGCTGCTGCATCCCCATAGCGTAAAATAGGCTGCCTGCACACAGCCACATTAAAATAATTAAAAATCATCCCTCCCCTCTGAAAATCATACGGGAATTCTGCAGGCATCTCACAGAACTCTATCAAGCCCTGAATAACTTTAATCAGGCCCAAACAGACTCCCTCCTATCCTCTCTATCTATGCCCGTTCTCTCCTCTTTGTGCTGAGAAAACCTCGACCGACCCATCACCACTGAGGAAATACACTTGGTGATCAAAACCCTAAAGCCACACAAACGCCCAGGTCCAGATGGCCTATTGGTGACCTATAATAAGAAATTTGCTGACCTCCTCTCCCCCCTCTTATTGAAAGAATATAATTCTCTTTTAATGTGGGTTGGTGTGCCCCGCGCCCCTGGGAAAGTTTAAGTTGTTGGATGGTTCTGTTTGCAGCTGCTGTTGTAACCTATGTTACCAACTGTGGGTCTATAGGGTAGTGAAAACCCGCAAACACACCGAAATCCCAAAACTAGTGGTTCACATAAAGGAGTCACCACTACCCAGCCAGCTCCAAAAGAGTCGTGTTTCTCCTCTCTTGCCCGTATCTATCTCTCCTATCCTCCCTCAGACAAACCCGGACTAATTTCAATAAGTCCCGAACTATCTCAAGACACTCTACGGACGTCTTAAGGGCATACTAAAAGTCTCCCCTCCCTACTAAAAATTAATAAAATTACACCGACACACGTCCGTCGGATAAAATGCGATACCCCTACGTCGTCGATATGCGTGTGTCAGCGTCCAGGATTAAACTGACCGTACAC
>BLSH010417999.1:558287-579645 GCA_018402905.1 Glandirana rugosa | reverse complement strand
TGGGCGTTTCCATTGGCCTGGTGCTCCAGGACCTTCAAAAGTGCAAGAGGTAGTCAAGAAATTATGTGTGTAATTTATGCTCCTAGAACGCCTGACGTTGCTCCCTGCATGTTGGGTCTCTGTATGTGGCCAGGCTGTGTAAAAGTGTCACACATGTGGTATCGCCATACTCGGGAGGAGTAGTAGAATGTATTTTGGGGTGTAATTTGTGGTATGAATATGCTGGATGTGAGAAATAACCTGTTAACATATGACAATTTTGGGGAAAAAATAAATAAATAAAAAATTCATTTTGCAAAGAATTGTGGGAAAAAAATTACAACTTCAAAAAATTCACCATGCCTCTTACTAAATACCTTGGAATGTCTACTTTCCAAAAAGGGGTCATTTGGGGGGTATTTGTACTTTGCTTGCTTGTTAGGGTCTCGGGAAATGAGATAGGCCGTCAGTAAATCAAGTGTGATCAATATTCAGTAATTGGCACCATAGCTTGTAGACTCTATAACTTTCACACAGACCAAATAATATCCACTAATTCGTTTTTTTTTACCAAAGATATGTAGCAGTATAAATTTTGGCCAAAATTTATGAAGAAAAATTACTAATTTGCAAAATTTTATAACAGAAATGAAGAAAAATTCATTTTTTTTTACAAAATTTTTGGTCTTTTTTTAATTATAGCGCAAAAAATAAAAAACCCAGAGATGATTAAATACCACCAAAAGAAAGCTCTATTTGTGTGAAAAAAGGACGCAAATTTCATATGGGTACAATGTTGCATGACTGAGTAATTGTCATTCAAAGTGTGAGAGCGCTGAAAGCTGAAAATTGGTCTGGTTGTTAAGGGGGTTTAAGTGCCCAGTTGTCAAGTGGTTAATAAAGTTAATCTGACCAGAGTTAGGAGCATAAACATTAAGCAGTGTAAAATAATGTTTTAGGTAGCTACAGTCCAGGCAGACAAACCGACCACAGAGGTCTAAGTAGAAGGATTCAACCTGTATAGGACATGAGCGTCGGATCAGAATCCCTACACCTGCTTTCCCAGAGGGGTCGGATGCCGTGTATGCCTTCAGAAATTGTCTACTACCAAATTTAAAAGACCCCCCTGGGCGGAAGTGGGTCTCCTGGACCATAACTGCTTCTGCTGCAGAGGATTTGAACTCTTTCAAAGCCAACCATTGTTTATGAATCGAGTTCAGGCTCTTGACGTTATAGGTGAGGCATCTCAGTGCCATGACATTGAAAATTTAACATAGAGCTCGTAATAAGAAATGCTATATGACAGGGATATGACAGGGATAGGGGAGACCATGGTGTAAAAGGGATAAAAAATTAGTCTAACAACTTAAATAACAGTGCATGAATGAAAATGGTAAGTAAACCATGCAAGATATGTGTATAATCTGCATGATAAATCAGCCATGGATCTAGGTAAAAAAGGTCAGTGAAAACAAAAAAAACAAAATACCTAGCAAAAAACCTGGGAGGTTTTTACCCATCAGGAAGCCAACGTCTAATCCTTGGACTAGGAGGGGGGGCATGAGAGCCTCCAAACAACGGACGTGGGGGGGGGGGGGAGAGTCCCCACCGCTCCCCTGGTATATAATGCCAGGGGTAGGCATTCAAATAGGATAACCAAAGTTCAACATTTGCAAAAAAGGAGATTGTCAGTTTCAAAACTTGAACGTAGGAAGAACGTGGGTGAAAAAAGGAACATAAAAGATATATGTGTCTCTTGTCCCATAGATATGGGAAGGGTGGTCCTACTGGAGGACTGTCTGGCTAGGGATTGCAGAATCTGAGCCAGAAATGAAAATAAACATTGAGATGAAGCTTGTGGGGATGGTCATCAGGTAGGGTATCTAAGTGGAAGGTGCCGTTGAGGGGTAGAAGCAGACTTAGGATTCTTCCGACGGACCGCTGTCCAGATTTTGCTTGGAGCGGAGAGTGGTCTGGGGGTTGTGGGTAGAGGTCGAGGATCTTCTCCTTCTGGGAGAGGTGGGAGGCCCAGGTTGTGCAGAAAAACCTCAGATTCTTGTATGTCCCGCATGGAGTATTGTTGCTCTTCCCGGGATGCAGATAAGCGAAAGAGGAAGCCCCAATGGTATGCAATCTTGTGAGTCTGAAGATGAGTGGTTATGGGCCGCCAACTTCGGCGTTTGGCGAGGGTGATGGGTGAGAGATCGTTGAAGATTTGTATTTTGGCTCCCTTGAAGTCCAGCCTGGATTGGTTACGGGTGGTAATGATATGGGCCTCCTTACTATCATAATAAGGGAAACGGACAATAATGTCCCTTGGATTTGCTTCTGGTGGAGGTTTAGGGGCTAGAGATCTATGGGCTCTGTCCAGGCGCCAATCGATATCTGGAATATATGGGGCCAAATTGTTGAATAGGCTTAGGAGGTAGGGGCGTAGGTCCTGATCTCACACCGATTCAGGTATCCCTTTTGAAACGCAGGTTTTGTCTGCGTTCCCTGTTTTCCAGGTCCTCCTGCTGTGTTTGAATCTGGGAGACCGTATGCTTCAAGTATGCATTGTCTTCCTCTAAAACCTGGACATACTGTAGTAACTCGTCAAACTTGTTCTCTAGGGTGTCAGTACGCTCGCCCAATTGTACAATCTCCCCTCTCAGTTCCTGTGTGAGTTTCCCCACTTCATGTGTAATGTTACGGGTGATTTGTTGGAGCAGGGAATGTAGTTTAGTGTCCAGGACCTCTATTGTCAGGGGGGCAGCTGAGCCCTTTGAGGGAGGTAGGGAGGTGTAGAATATGTTACCTCCGTGAGATGCCAGCGGTCCGTGAGGTCCGGCAGATCACCTGGAGTACTTGAGGCAGGGGATGCAGGCTTGAGGAGAAAGTGATCCATCGTGTGTGTAGGCCGCGGTCCGGGGAACGTGGAAAAGGTGAGTTTTTGGACACCAATCTTTACCATGGGACGCCTGGTATGTGTGGGAGTGTAGCGGAGTGACTCTGATGGCGAATGGATCTGAAGATCGGGTGTCCCAGAAGAACGGCGGGGACCGGAGCAAGCAGGTCATACGTCTGCCATGTTCAAAAGCCGTGCTTGAGCCCCTGAAAATACCTTGTTTAAAGTATGTTCTTTAGCTGCCACTTAACCACTAAGGCTCTGTCCTCTGCCAGTGGCTGGAAGCATGTAGTACAGGGAACCAGGGCCGCCAACAGGGGGGTACCACTGGACCTCCTGTAGGGGACCTGGGCACAAAGAAGGGCCCGAAAAGCAGGGGGATCAAGACGGTTGGACAAGAGGACAATTACAGAGTAATGCACTGTGTCTGTGTTTCTCCCTCCAGCAGCTGAAAGACGGTTTCTCCCCTTCTCCCTGCCACCGGCTTTCAGGTGCTGGAGGGAGTGACACAGATCCAGTGAATAATTCTGTAATTGTCCCACACCCTGCCGCACCAATCCCCCTCCATGTGCTGCCCACATCTGATTTCCCCTGTGCACCGCCGCCCCCTTGTCCCCAGGAGAGTGGGGAGTGGGGGAAGGAGCTGGCAAATATGTAATTTACTGGCCCCTTCCTTTTCTAAATTGGACACAGTGAGCGATTGGTAGTGTTTACTCTGCTTCAGTTTATGAATGGATAGGAGCCTCTGTGTCCTGTTCATTCATCTTCAGTGCAACTGAGGCTACAGTGAAAGGAATTGAAGATTCCATGTCCTCAATTCCTTTCTCTGTCTCCAAGGAGCAAAGGAGAGATGTCAGGGGTCTGTTTAGACCCCTAATATTCACCCAAGCCCCCCCCCCAACAACATTGTAAAAAAAAAAGAAAATGTAAAGAATAATTTAAAAATGTAAAAATTAACAAATTGTAAAAAAAATATTCCAAAAAAAACTGTGTTAATGAGCTGTTTGTTTGTGCAGCTTAAGCCGCCTGTTATGCTATGAGGATGACATGCAGTGGCTGTATAAAAATAGACACAGGTCCTATTTTGAGAAGTGTGCAGGTGCAGGCGAATGTCCCTGAATGCAAACTGTTTGTGTTTGGGGCTGTACACCTGCACCCACATGCCAGTCAAATTAGGACCTGCGGCTGTGTGCGTATAGCTGCTGCATCCCCGTAGCGTAAAATAGGCTGCCTGCACACAGCCACATTAAAAAAATAAAAAATCATCCCTCCCCTCTGAAAATCATACGGGAATTCTGCAGGCATCTCACAGAACTCTATCAAGCCCTGAATAACTTTAATCAGGCCCAAGCAGACTCCCTCCTATCCTCTCTATCTATGCCCATTCTCTCCTCTTTGTGCTGAGAAAACCTCGACCGACCCATCACCACTGAGGAAATACACTTGGTGATCAAAACCCTAAAGCCACACAAACGCCCAGGCCCAGAGGGCCTATTGGTGACCTATAATAAGAAATTTGCTGACCTCCTCTCCCCCCTCTTATTGGAAGCATATAATTCTCTTTTAGATAGCCATTCTTTCCACACTGCATCACTAACGGTAGCTATCCCCATGATCCCCAAACCCCACACAGACGATTCCACATGGTCTAATTTTAGACCCATCTCAAGCCTTAACCTAGATGTTAAAATCCTTGCAAAAATTCTGTTCACCCTTCTCAACCCCTACATTGGCTCTCAAATACACAGGGACCAGGAAGGGTTCATAGCCTTTCGCCAAGCTAGTGCAAATATTCGCCATGCAAGACTTCTGACTTATGCAGCTTGCACACGCCACATCCCGCCTTGCTTTGTCTCCCTGGACATTCGCAAGGCCTTCGATACGCTTTCCTGGCCATACCTACATTTCATCCTACGCTGATGAGGCTTTGGCAAACACTTTTTAAGTTGGACTTCAGCGTTGAAATTCACAGCTTTTGTCTAGTATGCCAGTTTTCGCTCAGACCTCTTTCTCAATTTCTCAGACCTCTATGCATCTAATTATCCTTCAATGCTCTCCCACATCACAGTTCTAATGACCAAATGGGCCCCACTGCCGCTTTCATCGTTAGGCCAAATCACTCTCGTGAAGATGTCTATTCTTCCAAAACTATTTTGCCTATTCCAAGTACTCCCTATCACGGTGCCCTCACACTTCCTACAAATACTACAGTGGCGCACATCTTCCTTTATTTGGAACAAATTGAGACCTAAACCCACTCTATATACTTCAAGAACTAGGGGAGGCCTGGGTGTACCAAATGTTCTGAAATATTACTATGCGGCGCAGCTGGCCCAACTACCAAAATACCATGCCATATCTGAAACCCCACTGTGTGTAGCCATAGAGTCTGTAGATTGCGATCCTCTTTCCACAGCCAATCTCCTGTGGTTGGCCCCAGCTTACCATAGACCCATCACAAACCCAATTACGAGATACATCCCCATCATCTGGGATAGACGTAAGACTCAATTTGGGCTCCAATCGCCTCACAACCCTCTACTTTCTTTTCTCCACAACCCCTCTTTTTATCCAGCCTGGTTCTCCCTGGCCTCAATTTTGGCCTGGTCCAGAGCTGGCCTCCTCAGGGCCCACCAATTCTTTACATTCACCTCTATCAAATCCTTCCAAACACTTTGTGAAACCCGCAACATTCATTCCTCCAAACTCTTTAGATTCCTTCAAATCAAGCATTTCCTCACACCATATACCCCTACTGATCCCTCAGACTCAAGCGTTACCTTTTCTGAGCGGACATGTAAGTCCAACCCACAGACGTTGGCTAATCTCAGAGCTTTACACCTCTCTAATGGCTCCTGAGATGGCAAAGCCCCCAGCTTATGTTAGTAGGTGACAAAGAGATCTTAACCTCACACTCGACAGCAATAATTGGTCCTCCATCTGGCAGGAGACTAAATCTTCCTCCCCAAACATCTCTGCTTTAGAAACTAATTATAACATGCTTACCAGGTGGTACCTTGTTCCTGCTAGGATTCACAAATTCCTCCCACAATACTCACCGCACTGGTTTCGTGGCTGCAACGATACAGGAATACACTTCCACATCTGGTGGGACTGTCCCATTGCACAAGCGTTCTGGTCTGAGATTTCTTCAATCCTCTCAAAACTTTTCACCTCATCCCTACCCTCTGACCCAACGGTGGCTCTCCTGAACAACAAACCCATGTCATTGATCCATCCCCAATTTAAGCTATTGCTCTTTGTCACTATGGCTGCTAAGCAGACCATAGCAAAAGCCTGGAAAACTTCTACCCTATGTGTACTGGCAACAAAACCTAGAGTCACCCAAGCCATGATCCACGCAAAAATAGAAGCAACAATATTAGACACATATCCAAAATTTGAGATGCTTTGGAACCCATGGCAGCCCACTTTTTACCCCCTGACTTTGACAAGACCTTATTGCACCCATAACTATTCTCACTTGCTCTCACTACCCTACCCTTTGAGTCTGTCAACACCCCCCCAAGTGGCCCCCCTCCCTTCCCCCCTCCATTCCTATCCTATTACCCCCCTTTCTTAGTTGTCCCCCTTTACCCTCACTCTCTTTGTCTCTTGTCATCTACCTCTCTCTTCCCTTATGACCCTTCCCTGACTGCTCCCCACTGCCCCCCCGCGGCTAGCTCAAATTCCAACCTAGGCTTACCCCCTAACATGCTGACATGCTGCTGCTATCCACCCTACTATACAGTCTCCCAGACCTCCTGGGCTCTCTGTCTCCGTCCTATTTAGGGTGCTATACTACTGCCTACTCTGTTAATGGCAGAATGTGACGCAGAGGGTTTTAGCCATACCCCTCTCTTCCCTTCCTTCTCCCCCCCGGTTCTCCACCCCTACAGTGACCATGCTTCAATGCACACAACACTTCACCTTATTACTATGCATCCTTTATGTGCTCACCCTTCCCCTCTACCTACTGTCTGTCCATTAGGACTCCTAGACCATATCAGGGCTGCATCTAAGTTTATGCAACGTTTACTTTATACAGATGATGCTAACACAGTCACCTGCACTCCTACCCTAGAATCTACCATTTTACTCATTGATATTAATATTGTTCTAACAACTACTAATTGGTTGGACAGATTGTCTCCCCCTCCTGGCACAGTTAGTCCCCAGTAGGGGTGTCAGGGGGAGTTAGACAACGCTCCACACCTCACTGTTAGCACTGATTTGCTTAATGGTTCACTTATGTATGTTTGTTTACCGACTTACCATGTATACCCTTTCCAATGGTAATTTATGTTGGCTTTTGTTGTATAACGGTTACTGTACTTCACTTCTGTACATTTTGATAAACCTTAATAAAATGTTAAAAAAAAAAAAAAATCACTGATTCACACTGTACAGGCCACAGTACCTATATGAATGAGCCCCAAGACCTCATTTACACACAGACCTTTATTTATTAACTTAATGTAATTTTATCTTTTAGATTCAGCAGGAATTTTGTAAGTTATATTATGTTTGTGTCTGCTAATAATTATTTCCATGTATTTTTTGTGAAAATATTGTTTTGATATTTTTGGAAGGGAAGGTGGGCCTGTCCGATACGCTATGCGGGGCCCTGTAATTTCTAATGGCAGTCCTACAGGGCACCCCCATTCTTCCTCCAGTCTCAATATTATCAGTGCTTCCTATAGCCTGACGACAACCCATGCGCCAACATGCTCACACTGCTAGGTTATCAGCCTGTACATGGAAATGATGCAGGAAACTCAAAAGTCAGGATGACCAGGTTGAAACAAGAAGAAATACAGGAATCACTACAAAAAAGATTGGGGGTTATCAAAATGGTACAGGGAAATGCATTATTTAATTTATTCAGTTTAAGGTTTACATACACTTTAATTATAGCCAATGCTATTTTAAATCATGTTATCATCGAATAATAGATTAGGTTTTACACTGCCGGTGCAGGAATAGCCTTCAGCACCCCTCCTATTATTCACGGGCTCCATCCTGTCTTAGTATTATGGCCTTTGCAATAGACACTTTCTGGCAATAAATGCGAAATATAATATGTTTCCTGCTCACCAAGCATCAGAATTTTCCTTGTGAGCGGAGCCAGTTAATGAAGCCACACTGAACAGGAGAGGAGCAAATGAGAAGGCCATCACTTAGCTGTGGTTTTTAGATCTTTATAAATGATCTTCCAAGACTACAGCACAGATAAGCTAATGAATCATGATCTATATTAATTTAAGGCTGCTGATATGGGAAGATTAATTGAAACGCGCCGTTCTACACAAATGATGAAGTGGTAACAATTTAATAGGAGACAAGGAGAGTGCAGAAATTACACTTGAAGCTTCATGCATCATTACTATGGGTATTAATATTATCCACAGTAGCAACAGCATTGATAATCATAATGAAAATCCATAACTACAGCGCAGACATGATTAAATGAAATTCTCCCTCCACTCCTGCTGAAAGTCAGAAACACTCTATATTTTCACTCTTCCCACTTACGATTCTGCAGTGATAAAGGTGATTAAACTGGATGTCTTGTAAATGCTGAGTTTTTTTTAATACCAACACATTTCATTGATGTATAAATTATGCATTATTCTCATTTTTTAAACTTGCTTACAATTCCATTTTTCCTGCCCCATCTACAATCAAGCTCTATTGAGAATAACGATGATGTTCTGAAATGAATTCAAATTTTGTCGATTTTCCAAGAGGTCCAGTTGTTATATGATAAAAGTCAAATGAGAAATAACTGTTTCTCTGTCACCTCCCAACTGATAATCAGTTTCAGGTCTTGGATGCACAGGTATTTTTCTGTGTTCTTTTGTATCACTACCAGGGTCTGATATTCATCAATGGAGCCTATAGGAACAACATTTTTGTGTTTTTTTACCCAGAACATTTTTGTTTTACTGGCCCTAATCTGGCTTAAAATATTGTGTAAATGAGTAAGTATGTTTATGAGATGACAGTGGTTTTACTGACATTGAAAAGAATGTATCAAAAATGTAATGTTGCTCCTAACCTACTATGCCTAATGGTATACATGGCCCTAACCACTGCTAAATTTAATTTCAGCAAGTGAAATGCCCTAGTTAGTGTCCATGCACATATCTGTGGTGTGCTGAACTAATGCACATGCACTAACACACATTTTTTTGCATGTTAAAACACATTGTGTTAAGCAATCTTGTTGAAATGAATGGGTTGACAATGAGCCATATTGTTTCAAAAAACAGACATGCACCATTTTAGCACACCACAGCACATGGAAGTGTGTTAGCTTGCATTATGGTCTGGTGTAATGCAATTGCTTTGGAACTACGTTGCCTCACAGAATTGGAGGGGTCATTACCACACGTGTTACCGCAACGCACCACAAAGTTGTAAAAGGGTCTTTATGGTTATATGGTTATGCATTAAGATCCAGCGATGTTGCGCGAGAGACTTGGTTGTCTGGAACTCTCCCTCCTCATTGACTGAGACATGCAGCATGGTGTCATTGGCTCCCACTGCTGTCAATCAAAGTCAGTGAGCCAATGGGGAGAGAAAGGGGCCAGGGCCGAGCCGCGACTCTGTGTCTGAATGGACACAGGGAGCTGCAGCTCGGCTCGGATGCCCCCATAGCAAGCTGCTTGCTGTGAGGGCACTCAACAGGAGGGAGGTCCAGGAGCACTGAAGAGGGATCCAAGAAGAGTATCTGGGCTGCTCTGTGCAAATCCACTGCACATGGCAGGTAAGTATAACATGTTTGTTGTTTTTAATGAAAAAAGAGACTTTAGTATCACTTTAACCAGTTCAGCCCCGGAAGGATTTCCCACTTTAGAACCAGAGCACTTTTTGCGATCCGGCACTGCATCGCTTTAACTGAAAATTGCACGGTCGTGCGACGGTGTACCCAAACAAAATTTGCGTCCTTTTTTCCCACAAATATGGCTTTCTTTTGGTGGCATTTGATCACCTCTGCATCATTTCTGATTGCCGCTATAAACAAAAGCCGAGTGACAATTTTGCAAAAAAAACCCCAACATTTCTTACTTTTTGCTATAATACATATTCAAAAAAAATATAAAAACATTTTTTTTTCATCAGTTCTGGCCGATTTATATTCTTCCTCATATTTTTGGTAAAAAAAATCACAATTTGCGTTTATTGATTGGTTTGCACAAAAGTTGCAGCGTTTACGAATGATGAGAATTAATTTATGGGGTTTTTATTTTATTTTTATTAGTAATGGCGGCGATCTGCAATTTTTTTAACGGGACTGCGATATTGCGGCGGACTTGTCGGACCATTTTGACACTTTTTTGAGACCAAGTGTGTTCTAATGGAATGGGGCTGGGCTGGGTGGGGGAGGAGAGTGATCGCGGCTCCCATACACAGGGAGCCTGCGATCACATCCCTCCCCCCTCTGTCAGAACGGAGATCCATGTTTACATACATGGATCCCCGTTCTGTCACTCCGGGGGGACAATCGCGGGTAGCCGGTGGACATCGAGTCCGCCCTACCCGCTCCCTGGCCCCCCCCGAAACACAGTGAGTGTGGAAGCTATGCCTAAGCTATTCAATACCTGCACCCTATTACTGACAATGGGACATTCTGTAATATTCAAACAGGCACTAGTTGCCTTAGCAAATATATGGTATAACTGAGTAGACATTTGCAATTTGTTTTGTTACGAATCGAAATTTAGCCTACATTTGTTTCTATTTGGAGATGTAGGTGTATCTGAATCACAATAGTAATGAATTTCAAGGAATTTCAATAAATTATAACGAAAACAACAAATTAATTTAGGCTGGGTTCACACTGTCGCACTGAGCGACTCACAGCAGGGGTCTGATGCGTCCCTGGTCACCGTGTCAGGTTCGATTTCAGACCGAATTTTTGGCCTGACCTGAAACAGACAAGAAGATGCACAGGACCCCTGTGCAATTCGCACCGGAGCCACTCTGAAGATGTGTGAACTGGCTGCATGCAAATTATATGCGGTGAAATCCATCCAATTCGCAATAATGTGAACCCAGCCTCATATTCATTTGTTTTATTCAGGTGACAGGATTCAATAGTTTGGGCCTTTTATTAATGTTTGAAGCATCCAAAATAATGTAACGACATAACAAATGATTCAAATTGATTTGGATCCATTCGTTTTTATTCTAGTGAGCATAGCATGAATGATAAAAAATGCATTACATAATTCATATGTAATGGAAACATGGCAATTAATAGATTCAATAAGGTACAAAAATGAAATAAGATGATTCCAAACTACTGTGTTTGGGTTGGATGAAGGTGGATCTCCGAATCATAACATAACATAATGAATTCAAATCTTTTGAAATAACTTCCGAAAATATGAATAGATTTGGAACAATGAATATACGATCCAAATATACAAAACAAATTCTGAAAACAAATCATTCTAACATAACAAATAAGACAAAACAAAATGCTTAACAAATAAATCAGAAACAAAACACATTTTTTCATCATGTACATCTCTATTGAGCTTATCCATGGCACAGTAACTCATAATAACCAGAAACTCAAATCTATGTTTTGTTGTGCTGTCTACAGTTCACATGAATATGATTGGTTGGTATGGATTACGGCATGCTTCATATTGTGTTTGCTCTTTGCGCCATCTTATTAAATGAGTCTGCTGGAATCAGTATGCACGGAAGGAAATGTATCTGAACCAAGCCCAACTAGACAACATTATCAAACTCCTTCAGCGATATATATGTATAAACAGCAGCTAAAAGAAAATGGGAGAAAGAAACACAGAGCAGGAGGAGGACCAACATAATATTATATATATAGATTTTTTTTTGCATCTGTCATTTGGTTGCTATCTCACATGTGACTGCTTAATCCATCAGAATGCTGTGAAGATAATGTTTTGGGCAACATAACATGAGAGAGGAGACAGACTCCCAAGGACCAATATCTTTATTGCTAGCAGGATAAACGGATTATGTCAACTATTTTCTGTCGCTGACAGCTTTTCTTATTAACCGATTTTATTTTTTAATCTTCTGGGGAAGAAATATGGTTTTTATGTCACAATAAAACGCTGGTCACATCTAATTCTGCCCTCAAACAAACAGATTTCTTTTAAAGCTTCAGTAGAAGAATCTGAAATAAGTTATAAACATAGGGAGGAGTTTTGGGGGGGATTTTGTATTAAAAAAAGGATGTTTTATATAGGGGAGCAGACAGAATGAAATGAGGTAAAAAGAGACAGCTGGATTATGGGATATGTTCTAGAGATATTATTGTGCTGCATAGAGAATGAGTACAGTGACAGCATAGGGATAGTTCACACCCTGGCAGCCATGGCTTATAGTGGGCCTGTCACTATGAATGAAATGCGCTAATAACTGCCAAAAGACAGCCCTCTATTAGCAGGTCAAAGTCAGCAAACTGAAAGCTACTAGGTTTGAAACTTGACTACTCTGAGTTCCATAGCAAAATCCCACTCCTTCCCAGTTAGATTTAAGGGTAGCCCATTCAGGTCACAGGTTATTATTATTTTAGGTTATACATCCTTCTGGTTTATGAATAGTGTAAGAAAATGTCTGGTTCCCTAGAGCAACCAACTAGAATCCTTGCCTCATTTTGACCTCTGCAAAAGTGATGTTTGCAATGAGAAATATGCTTGCTAGCATGCATTCTTGTATAAAAGCCACTTTAATACTTTAATATTTATGATTCTGCAGTGCAGTTTCTGAAGATGGATGTTTTATAAAAAACACAAGGCAAAAAAACCCATGGAAAAAAGCAGGAAGTGTTGAAAGTACATATGAATACTTCAGAGCAGCAGTGGCCCGCCCATAGGGGACGCAGGGGCGGCGCCCCCATAATCCATGTGCCCGGCCCCTAATCTTCATGCAGGGCACCAGACACATGGATTCCAATGGGATTTTTTTTTGCACATGATTAGATCCGGAGGCCAAGAGGAGAAGCAATCCTATTGGCCATGATGAGGAGGAGGAGGGAGGAGGCACAGGGGAAGACGCGCCGCCATGAAGCAGAGGAAGGAAGAGACCCAGGGTGAAGCCGTTAGCCGGAGGAAGCCCGCGACCTAGATAGAGCTGGTAACTGACTGGGGGGGGGGAGTGCAAGACACCCGACTGGGGGGTGGGGGATTGGGACTGGACAGATTGCCACCCCCCAAAAAATATACCACCAGCCCCCACTGCTTCAGAGGGTGCATGAAATAAGCTGTCACACACTAGGGGCTTGGTAAACTTCTACTATGGTAAAAATGTGTTGACACATTACTGAGCCAACTGCCCCCCAGGGCCCTCTAGCACCTTGTGGTCTCTTATGAAAGTACTTCTATCACTGACAGCTACATTATATATGACCCTGTCCATTGTTCTGTTTCTTCCATTAAAAAGGCAAAAAATCAAAAAAAGCTGAAATGCTATTCTAATATACCACACTGCTTAGTTCACTTAGTAAGCGTGCAATTGTAATGAATTCTCAATGATCTCAGAAGGGTCTCTAAGTGATATCAAAAACACCTTGGATTTGCCTGTTGAAGTCCATCAATACAGGCCCTTAGAAAAATGACAGCTTGATGCTGATTGATGTACACTACGCTTTATTTTAGGAAACTGCTTATACCTGAGGACTCACTCACCTTTATTTAGCAAAATAATTTAAAATGTTAAAGCTGGGTTTGTCCAACATATGTACCTGCTAAAGTTAGTGAAGTCATTGTGCCAATACCAAACAGCCCTATTGATCTATGGTGAGTAGCCTCAATGGCAAAATAGGACATAGCAGGAGTTGGGAGGTGGCAGGCCAGCACTTTTACATTTCCTTAAACAGCCTAGACACTTGGATCATGGTGACACATAAGCCAATACTCTATCAGTCATTTAGGCGGCCCATCATGTTGAAGAACCATAATGGAATGATTCACCTGCTAGGTTGAACACTTTTTGTCAAACGTATGGACCATGTATGAAGGTAAGGAAAGGCAGAGACAAATCAGATGAGCTTATCTGTGTATTTGTATTATATAAGTGAATGGAAATATTGAAGCCATAGGATCAGCATTAAAACTGAACTCCAGACAGACATAAAATAATAAATTAATGCAGCTTTGTAATCTGTAAATCTAAGGCTTATCCCATAGTGATTGTATTAAGGTGTCTTTTCTACCTGGGTGAATATTAATGTTGGGATATCTTCCCAACACTCATTGGAACTCTCATAATAGCTTGGAGAAGCTACAAACAACTTCAACATTACAGAAGTCCAGTTGAAAGTAAATAACTACTACTAGCTAATTAAATAGCACAATTTAGCGTTTGCACATGTGTCTTACTTTCTGGTAACAAGTTTCTATTCACAAGTTTATAAAAGACTTTCTGCATTATCACTGAAACTTTTATGTTTGTGTAAATAGCTACATTTAATATTTACATCAAGTTATGGAAAGGCAGGATTAACAAAAATATTAGAGAAGAAGATTGAAGTTGCTCTGTATATGTAGAAACTCATCATTTCAAGACCGGGATTAGCAATATTTCATCCTCTCGATTCTAAAGAATTAGCAGAAATCAAAGTAATATTCCCAGATTACAGTGCAGGCAAGGAGATTTATGTAAACAGTTTAGCTAAAGGTTATAATGCTGAATTGCACAGTATAGCAAAGTTGTTGTGTCAGAACCGTCCAATTTAATACACAGGTGTAACAAAACTGCAAGGCCCTGCCAAATAATTTGTACAGAGGTCCATCAAATACCATATAAAAATGTGTTAGTCTCAGACAGTCTAATAGGGTGGCTTTTTTCAGTAAGCCTAATAAGCCAGAAGCTCAGATAACACATATATACAAAAAAGGGTTTATATTTTTGTAAGTGCTTTCTGCCATCAGGAAGTTGCCAGAAATATTTGCATCCTAACCTGATGTGTATTGTATACATTTATTCACTATATAGTTGCTGGAACAGCTGATCTGGAACATGTATCTCGGTTGAAGATTCCACGTGGAGATGTGAATATGCCTCTCTAAATATGTTCCAGATCATGCTATATAGAATAATATGACAGTGAACAATTCCTGAAAAGACACATAGAAAACCATCATCAACAACCACCATCTAGCAGAGCACCTTTTCTTCCCTGGGCCTATATGAAGCTGCTAATATTGCAGGTGAATTCCTTGGACACCTTGCATGAAAGAACAACCTTTGTAGCCTCCTCCGCATCGGCCAATAAGAAATACTGTGTTAATGAAAAGAAAATTAGAAGAAAAATTATGTTACTCACCTTGTACCTCGATATCTGTCCGCTTTCTGTTGATAAGGGTGATGATACTGGACCTTCTTCAAGAAACCTGAGAAAGCTAAAGATCCCAAATCACATGAGCGGTCTCTCCAGCACAGTGCCAGACAATTTAGGAGATTTGGAATTTCCGTCACTGGATCCTGAAAGGTGGCCAGGTACTGTCACCCTTATCTATGCAAAATCATAAGAACCCAGGGTATTGAGCATTGTAACTTTTTCTCCTGGTTTTATTTTAGGTATTATTTTTTTACCCTGGGTTTCTTACTGTAAAGGATAGAGTACAGGAAAAATGCGTGCTCCCTTTTGATTTTCTACTGTGTGCAGTTGCTCTCCCCTGTGGTGTTCTACCAAACAAAATGTGGGATGAAGGTGAAAAATAAGGAGTGAAGCCTAAATCTAGCTCATACTGTCTGTGTCTGATGGCAGCAAAATACTAAAAAAATACTAAGTGTAAACATAAATATTAATATTGCTAAAAAATGTTAGTGCGCATTAATGGCATGAAGGAGGGCTTTGATAGGTTATAACTCAAGGCAACTGCCTCAGTTTACCTGTCTCTAAGGTAGTCATCGTTAAACAGTGCTCCAATCATCTTATCCTTTAATGTATCTATGTACATTGTACTCACAATAGACAACAATAGGCTTTCACCTACAATTTTCTATCAACAATGATTAGCAGTTTTTCCCAAAGAGATTTTTCAGGTTTAACTATTAGAGATGTGCATGACGGAAACTTTTTGTTTCAAATTCATTTGTTAAGTTAATCATTTTGTTTGATCATATTCATTATGTTAGTTCAGTTATGATTTGGAGACTCTGATGGATTCACCTGCAATATGTTTCCATTTCATATGCATTATGTAGTGCATTTTTTATAATTCATGCTTTGCTCACTAGAATAAAAACAAATGGATCCGAATCAATTTGGATCATTTGCTATGTCGTTACATTATTTTGGATGCTTCAAACATTAAACGGCCCAAACTATTGCATCATGCCATCCGAAAGAAACAAATAAATACAAATGAATTAGCTTTTTTTGTTATAATATATTTTGATTCATTGAAATTTGTTACTATTATGATTCGGAGCTTTGGATACATCAGAATCACTGAATAACGAAAAATGTTGTCTGAATTTCGATTCGTAATGAAAACTATTCACACATGTGAATGTGCCTATTGTGTGTGCCTGAAAAAACTTTTCCAGTTAAAGAGGTATGCAACATTTCCATCAAAACTCAAAATTAGAGGATTCTGAAAGGTAGCACTGATTGTTTTTGTCATTATAAGTTTTTAATTAATGTTTTAGTTTAATATTGTATTTTATAATCATTAATATATATATTTTTGTAACCATCCACCCGCTCCATCAGTTATTTTATCTTCCCCATGAGCCAAATCTCATCCTTCTGATTCCCAATCACACCTAACTGGGAGAAAAAGTGGTTGGTTGAGTATGGCAAATGTAGAGGCAAACCCAAGAACAAATGCTGTAGCTTGGTGATCCCTGCATCCCTGAAATCTAGCCATAGGGAAGAGGTATTCATGCCCTGGTATGGCCTAGGGAGCTATGCTGGCAAGAGATTTTGCTTCTGTTATGGCTAACCAGTACAGACAATTTGATCAGAAGTCCACATGAATAGTTGTATGGCCAGATCCCCTTGGTAGATACAGTATCTCACAAAAGTGAGTACACCCCTCACATTTTTGTAAATTTTTTTAAAATCTTTTTATGTGACAATACTCAAGAAATTACACTTTGCTACAATGTAAAGTAGTGAGTGTACAGATTGTATAACAGTGTAAATTTGCTTTCCCCTGAAAATAACTCAACACACAGCCATTAATGTTTAAACCGCTGGCAACAGAAGTGAGTACACCCCTAAGTGAACATGTCCAAATTAGGCCAAATTAGCCATTTTCCTTCCTCAGTGTTGTGATCAAGTGTGAATGAGGAGCAGGTGTGTTAAATTTGATGTTATCGTTCTCACTCTCTCATACTGGTCACTGGAAGTGCAACATGGCACCTCATGGCAAAGTACTCTCTGAGGATCCGAAAAAAAGAACTGTTGCTCTACAGAAAGATGACCTAGGCTATAAGAAGATTGCCAAGACTCTAAAACTGAGCTGAAGCACGGTGGCCAAGACCATACAGCAGTTTAACAGGACAGGCTCCACTCAGAACAGGCTTCGCCATGGTCGACCAAAGAAGTTGAGTGCACGTGCTCAGCGTCATATCCAGAGGTTGTCTTTGGGAAATAGAACTATGAGTGCTGCCAGCATTGCTGCAGAGGTTGAAGGGGTGGGGGGTCACCCTGTCCTGGATTACTGGAACCATGTCATGTGGTCTGAGACCACATGACATGGTTCAGATGGTGTCAAGTGTGTGTGGTGGCAACCAAGTGAGGAGTACAAAGACAAGTGTGTCTTGCCTACAGTCAAGTATGATGGTGGGAGTGCCATGGTCTGGGGCTGCATGAGTGCTGCTGACACTGGGGAGCTACAGTCCATTGAGGGAACCATGAATTCCAACATGTACTGTGACATAATGAAGCAGAGCTTGATCCCCTCCCTTCAGAGACTGACGTTGGACGGGTCGGTGGTAATTCCCTTCCCTCCTACCCCCCCAGTTCCTGTATACTCACATCCCTGAATCCACATTTACCATTAGTATACATCCATTCACTAATTCTCACAACATGGGGTTAAATATAATTCCTTTCCCCTTTCCCCACCCTTCCCTCCCCTGTAATGGCTGCTCATGCTGGGTAGCATCGGCTTTCCGTTCCCGGGGGCTGCGATGCGTTGCTGGATCTGACCTCCCTCTGCATCCCTCCTTGACCTTGTCATGGCATCTTGACATTGCTAGGTAACATCTCCACCATGTGGGTTCGGGTGGATGACGTGCCGTCCTGTACGTGGGTATTTATACCCGTGTGGCTTGGACGCCAATCCTTCCTGTTCTCACACCTGTGGTGTGTACATAGCGTTGGCGGTGGTCCCATCTTCTGCCACACATCGGTAGTGTGGGTGCCGTCTCTAATGCCGTACACATCCTTTCCTCACCTTTCCATCCACTTTTGAACTCAGTCCACTACAACTTCCATCAAGGAACCGCACATGTAAGTCTCATTGCAATCTTTCGGATTCCTTCCCTTTACCCTTCATTTGTCCACCTTATGCTGGGGCCCATTCATGTTGACCCCTCTGCCTTTCACAATTTTTAACTCTTGGACACACCCTTACCATCTGTGACATTTGGAGTTTCAAATTTGGTGACTCGGTTCCCCTTATCCACATACTGCTAGGTACTGACTTGGATGCGGTAGCCTGGTCCATAGATCCCCCCTCCCTGTGTGGGTGCTGCCTAGGCTCCTTCGCCTCAGCCCCCGGGGGGAACACACCCCGGTGCCTTCCCTATGTGCAAGGCATTAACACCTCCCCCCTTTTCCTTCATTGAGCTGGTACATAATTATTGGGGCTGTTTTTTCAATACTTTGTCTTGAATACGCCTATTATAAATGAATTTTACTGTATATGGAATTTTGATCTTTTGCATGTTACCTTTTGGACTACTGTTTTCCACATCTACTCCTGAAGAAGTGGAGTTCAATCCACGAAACATGTAGAGTTATAGGATGCCCAAGGAAAATGTTCTTTTGTTTTATTGCTCAAAAGTCCTGTATGTTTACACCCATGAAATGTTATATTACTCCCACTGTAATACAATGTATTTGCTTTTTAGATTTGGCTCAATGAATTATTCTTTTTAAGCCATCATGTTGTTAATGTATTATATATTGTAATTTACTCATTTTAATAAATTCAATCAAATTTTTGTATATATTTTGTTTACCCATTTTCTATGGTTGGTCTCAATCAAAGTCCCTCAGACCCACATTCCTCCTTTTGCAATGCATATTTGGGATGGAGACCCACCATACACAGGTGTCACTGACCCTATCTTCCTTTTCGCTTCAGAGACTGGGCCGCAGGGCAGTATTTCAACATGATAATGATCCAAAACACACCTCCAAGATGACCACTGCCTTGCTAAAGAAACTGAGGGTAAAGGTGATGGACTGGCCAAGCATGTCTCCAGACCTAAACCTTACTTAGCTTCTGGGGTCATCTTCAAACGGAAGGTGGAGGAGGACTCTAACATCCACCAGCTCCGTGATGTCATCATGGAGGAGTGAAAGAGGACTCCAGTGGCAACCTGTGAAGCTCTGGTGAACTCCATGCCCAATAGGGTTAAGGCGGTGCTGGAAAATAATGGTGGCCACACAAAATATTGACACTTTAGGCCCAATCTGGACATTTTCACTTAGGGGTGTACTCACTTTTGCTGCCAGCGGTTTAGACATTAATGGCTGTGTATTGAGTTATTTTGAGGGGAAAGCACATTTACACTGTTATACAAGCTGTACACTCACTACTTTTCATTGTAGCAAAGTGTCATTTCTTCAGTGTTGTTACATGAAAAGATAAAATAAAATAATTACAAAAATGTGAGGGGGTGTACTCACTATTATGAGATACTGTAAGTATGATAAACCGTTGATCAGCACAGGTTAGTGCCCCACTGTATTAGGGATTCGTAGACCCATTTCTTATGTAGCAATGACTCCCTCAGGAGGTGTTTGATATGTTTGGGTTCTTCTACCCTATGCAGGGGGTGATCCACCAAAATGTTAGTAACATGAAGAGATAAATGCTTGCTACAGGACCTCTGTTGTCCCTCTGCAGATGTCCATTTCCGTTGCTGCCCTAGACTGCCCTAGTCCTATCCCCACCAATCCTGCATTTGTGGCCTGTGATCTTGAGCTATTCTTACTGCATGAGACACAAAGCACATGAATGATGGACGTTAATGTTAGACTCTTGATGATGCCAGTGACATCTATAGTTAATAAATCTGAGGCTGCATGGTGCTTGTCACCAGTCCTTGCATGGCTTAAACATGTAGTATCTGGCAGTGTGAGAATAAGGAATTGTGATTGTTAGAAATCCATAGGCAGACACTTACAAACTCTTTTGCAAATCTCTTTCCTTTTGATCTGTGTTGTATAAAAAGAACTGCAGGGATTACCAGCAGCCTTAGTATAATGAGAAGGCAAGGCTGTCAGCATTGGTTGGATGTGTCTATGGATTATATACAAATTTCTTGAATTGCCTGTTTGCCTTTATTGAGTTATGGCATTCAGTTAATATGTTTTTGTATGTTCACATTTTTTTCTGTTTAGAGCTGCAGAGAAGTATGTTTTGTATTCTCAAAAACAGATTCCACAGTGGTAGAAATGCCACCAGGGAGCAGCAACAAAGAATACAATGCTATGACATCATCTTTAAAGTTGAACTTCCAGAGGAGGTGAAATTCATGGCCACTGAGAGATCCTAAGGCATGCTAATGCAAAAAAAAAAAACCCTTGGGGGTTGCAAGGTACTGTATGTCTGCAAAGAAAAATAAGTCTGGGTGGGTTATTGTGTCACGGCCTTGTGTGCCTACTCTATTCCATCTATTGGCAATGGGGGGTGGTGCTATACGAGAGGTAGAAATTTATTATAGCTAACTAACCGCAATCCCATTTTTTTTTTTTTTGTACCAGTCCTTGCACATTCCAAATATAAGTCATATTTTTTACTTTACCACATTTTTCTTTTTGCATGGACATGGAAAGTTGACACGGACAGTAAGTGGTCTATTTGTAAAAGTGGCAATTTCTATGCTGTTATATACGTGTGTATATACCGTAAAACCTCTATTTGAACGCCACCTCTATTTGAACGCCACCTCTATTTGAACGCCACCTCGTCGAGGAGATTGAGAAATAGAGCGCCACCCTCTATTTGAGCTTGTCGTATCTTTAACGGTGAAAATGTTTATCTGGTGAATGACAGGCACAGTTGAAAGGTACAGGTACGTTTTTCTTTTTACACCATTTCATTTTTTATACTGAATATAAACCTTACACGTTCCTGACCATGTTTTTTTTTTTTTTACCCTAACGCCAATCAATCGATATTATTTAAAGATGGAGAGCATATCGTGGTGGGGGGTAACGGTTATCTACCTTATCTCATCCGTGTGTTCCGGCACTGTGTTATTGGGTGGGTCTGAATAAAAAGAAACGTCTGT
>BLSH010417999.1:533451-545890 GCA_018402905.1 Glandirana rugosa | reverse complement strand
CTCAGCTATCTTCACTATCCTCTTTAGGGTCTTGCGATCCGAGATGGTGCAATTTCCAAACCAGGCAGTGATGCAGCTGCTCGGGATGCTCTCAATGGTCCCTCTGTAGAACATGGTCAGAATGGGGGGAGGGAGGTGAGCTCTCCTCAGCCTTCTCAGAAAGTAAAGACGTTGCTGGGCTTTTTTGGTGATGGAGCTGGTGTTGAGTGACCAGGTGAAATTATTCGCCAAGTGAACACCAAGGAATTTGGTGCTCTTGAAGATCTCCACTGAGGATCCCCCAATGATCAATGGAGAATGGTCGCACTGTGTTCTCCTGAAGTCAACAACTATCTCTTTAGTTTTGTCAACGTTCAGAGACAGGTTGTTGGCTCCACACCAGGCTATTAACCGTTTCACCTCCTCTCTGTATGCTGACTCGTCGTTCTTGCTGATGAGGCCCACCACGGTCGTGTCATCGGTTAACTTGATGATGTGATTCAAGCTGTGCATTGCTACACAGTCGTGGGTCAGCAGAGTGAACAGCAGTGGGCTGAGCACACAGCCCTGAGGGGCTCCAGTGTTTAGTGTGGTGGTGCTGGAGATGCTGTTTCCGATCCAGACTGACTGAGGTCTCCCAGTCAAGAATTCCAGGATCCAGTTACAGAGGGAGGTGTTCAGGCCCAGTACGCTCAGCTTCTCAAACAGATGCTGAGGGACAATCGTGTTAAATGCTGAACTAAAGTCTATGAACAGCATCCTTGCATAAGAGTCTTTGTTGTCTAGGTGGTTGAGGGCCAGATGATTGTGGGTTGTGGAGATGGCGTTGTCCGTGGAGGGATTTGGACGATACGCGAACTGCAAGGGGTCCAGTGCGGGTGGAAGCTGGGTCTTGATGTGCTTCATGACGAGTCTCTCGAAGCATTTCATCACGATGGGTGTGAGTGCAACGGGACGATAGTCATTGAGGCAGGAGACAGTCAACTTCTTCGGCACGGGAATGATGGTCGTTGTCTTGAGGCACGAAGGAACAGTGGCGCTGCTAAGGGTAATGTTGAAGATGTCGGTGAAGACATCTGCTAGCTGATGTGCACATTCCCTGAGCACTTTGCCAGGGATGTTGTCTGGTCCAGCAGACTTCCGTGTGTTAACTTTGCACATAGTTTTCCTCACTGCAGCTGTGGTTAGACAGAGCACCTGGTCACTGGGGGGAGGGATGGACTTCCTCACCCCCATGTTATTCTGCACCTCGAACCGGGCGTAGAAGTCATTCAGCGCATCTGGGAGGGAGGCATCACGGTCACAAGCAGGTGACGTTATCTTGTAATTCATGATTGCCTGGATGCCCTGCCACATGCGCCGGGTGTCACCTCTGTCCTGGAAGTGGCCGTGCATTCTCTTGGCGTGTGTGCACTTCGCCTCTCTGATGGCACGGGGCAGTTTGGCCCTTGCTGTTTTCAAGGCCGTCTTGTCCCCTGCTCTGAAGGCGGAGTCTCTTGTTTTTAGCAGCACACGCACCTTGGTGGTCATCCAAGGCTTCTGGTTGGAGCGTGTAGTGATGGTCTTGGAGATGGTCACGTCATCAATGCACTTACCGATGTAGCTGATCACTGTTGACGTGTACTCCTCCAAGTTGACGAAATCGCCATTGGTTGAAGCCTCCCTGAACATGTCCCAGTCAGTGCATTGAAAACAGTCCTGGAGAGCAGACATGGATCCTGCTGGCTAGGTTCTCACTTGTTTCCGAGTTGGTCTTGAACGCCTGCTTAGTGATCTGTATGTTGGGATCAGCATGACAGAAATATGGTCTGAGTACCCGAGGTGGGGACGGGGCTTCGCCCGGTATGTGCCCCGGATTTTAGTGTAAACAAAATCCAGCGTGTTTTCTCCTCTGGTTGCAAAGTCCACATTCTGATGAAATTTGGGAAGCACAGTCCTGAGATTTGTGTGGTTAAAATCTCCGGCGACAATAAACAATCCGTCAGGGTGTGTGTTTTGAAGTTCGCTAATGGTCCCATAGAGCACACTGAGCGCTTCCTTAGCATTAGCGCTAGGTGGTATGTACACTCCAAGCACAATAGCAGTGGTAAATTCCAAGGGTAAGTAAAAAGGTCTACATCTCACAACAATGAACTCTAGCAGTGATGAGCAGTAGGTGGAAACAAGGGCAGAGTTCTTACACCATTCCATATTGATGTAAACGCACAGGTCTCCGCCACGAGTCTTACCGCACAGAGCTGCATTTCTGTCGGCACAAAATGCGGCTAGCCTGTCCAGCTGAATGGCGGCATCCGGAACCCTGTCATTCAGCCACGTCTCAGTGAGCACAAAAACGCAGCAGTGTCTGTACTCACGCCGAGTAGCTTGTTGGAGTCTGATGTAGTTCAATTTATTGTCCAGGGAACAGACATTTGCCAGCAGTAGAGATGGTAGGGCAGGCCGGCTAGGGTTAGCTTTTAGCCTAGCATTAGCACCCGCTCTCTTAACGCGTTTCCACTTCCTCGTGCAGCGCTTCCGATTCCCCCTCCTCTGTCCATCCGCCGCAGGCAACGCCGGGGTCTGGAGGCCTGGGTCTCGGAGCATGCCGAGGTCGTGTAGCTTCTGCCGCAGATCATCATCTATTTTGTTACATGGATTATTCCTGAGTTCTTTCAGGATATTCCGGTTGTACACAGGTTCACCGGTTGCTCCGACGTCCTTGTGTTTCCTAGGACGGGCTGCAAACTGAAAGTAGCACCTTTTTGGGTCCATAGCGGCCGCTACGTATGTGGAGAGCTGTGTGAGGAGAGTTGTGTGTGTGGAGAGCTGTGTGTGAGGAGAGCTGTGTGTGTGGAGAGCTGTGTGTGTGGAGAGCTGTGTGTGTGGAGAGCTGTGTGTGTGGAGAGCTGTGTGTGTGGAGAGCTGTGTGTGTGGAGAGCTGTGTGTGAGGAGAGCTGTGTGTGAGGAGGTCTGTGTGTGTGGAGAGCTGTGTGTGTGAAGAGCTGTGTGTGAGGAGAGCTGTGTGTGAGGAGAGCTGTGTGTGTGGAGAGCTGTGTGTGTGAGGAGAGCTGTGTGTACAGCTGTGTGTGCAGAGGGCAATGAAGGGGTTAACTGTGTTCCCTAGGCATGTTCTAACTGTATGGGGGCTGGGCTGGAATGGGCATGACAGATCTAACTGATCACAATTGCAGGGATCAGTAGATCTCTGTCATGGCGCCTGTCAGAGATGGGGAAAAGCCATGTTTACATTGGCGGTTCCCCGTTCTGCCTCTCTAACAGGTGAATGCTGGTCATTGGTGGATATTGAGTCCACCTGACCCACAGCCACAGTCTGGGAGCAGGCGCACCACCAGCGGGGCACGCACACCCGCTGCTCGTGCGTACACGAATCGCAGTTTATAAATGGCGATCCACGCTATCGAACCACACTGCCGCAGTAAATCTACTCGACGTGGTCAGTAAGTGGTTAATGACACTTTAATTAGCAGAAGCAGGAAAGATCTTTAACAAATATTTGTAAATATTAATTGAAGATATGAGTCATAAACTCCGGCTCTCAAATATCGTATTGGATATCATGAAGCCAATAAATAAATGTAATATCCTGGTACATAGTAATTTTGATAATGTAGATGTTTTTAAAAGGTTACTTCACCTTAACCAAAAAACTGCCTACTTAGGTAATGGGTGATTGTAGATTCTGCAAGGGTAGGGTTCACCTCACACCATGACACATATTTGTACTTACACCTCATCTCACTTCACATCAGTGGGGTCTTCATATGATCTCCCCATTAGTGCCCCTCCCCCCAGGTGATATAATTTAGTCATTTGCCAGTGACAGGAAAAGGTTGTCGCGCTCAGGTCGGGAACTGCACATGCGTAGTACCGGTCTGGAGCCAGCCAAGACCATTCAAGTGCCTGCTACAGTGTGTACCGGCAGGGGGCCGGTCTGGCAGAGGTGGTGCCTGAGCATGTTGTGTGATGTCATGGTGCAAGGGAGCCGAGTGGAGCGGCCAGAGGCTCATATGCAGGTCTGCGGGACGGGAGCAAGGCAGGCCAGGAACTGTCAGTGTTGTTTGGAGTGAAGTGGCCAGAAGGGACCACCTGGCTTGGGGAGAGACTTTCACTGTAACTCAGGAGGGGATGTGTCATGTCGGTGATCTGTGCTGCTGCACACTGCTGTCAGTGTTACTGTGAGAGTCAATTTCATGTGTCTTCTTACTTACTATATCGAAAATAAAATAAGAAATATGTTTTTTGCCTTAAAGTGCTTTTCATTTTAATTTTGTTGCTCTAGATCATATTCCTCCACATGTAAGAGGAGGGGACCTTGACAGGCAATTATTACAAAGGGAGGCCAAATGGATCTACCTTTTATCGGCCACAAAATATCCTGGCCTCAACAAGGCAATGAGCTTTAAACCTTTTTTATAACCAGAGAGTAGATGAGTGCATTGTTACTGGGGGTCATTAGTAGTTCCTATTCTCAATTTGCCCTCATTCTAAAATTATCTGCCTATTGACCTCTCTCCTACAATTATCATTCCTAGTGTAATGCCATTTGGCCTTCTTCTCTTCCCCCCCCTTTTCTTAGCTTCATTCTACTTTTCTCAAATTCTTTTTCATCCATTTCCTGATTCTCTATTCTTTGCTTGTCTTTCCTGATCAGTTGCTATCCATGTTGCATTTGGAAAACAGTATCAATGCAGTGTTTATTGAATTTAATGTTGAATATCAATTTTTCTGTATTTTACGTGTTTACTCTGTAAATACATATATATTTCCCTTTTTTTCTAGATTTTTTACATCATGCATCATCATTGAGATTTTGTGGAGTGGATCCCACCTGCGTGATGGCCTGGCCACATTTTTTTGCTTAGACTGTGCGGACGGAAGGGTGGGGGGGGACTCCATTTTCCCTTTCCCAGTTTCCTTGCCTGATCTCCACATGTGGGGTCGGGGGGGTTACTGGTGTCCCTTATATTTTCCCAATTGTTCTCACAATAGTCCCCCGGTGGCTTTGTCCCTTGCCATTGCCCTGTTCCATCGCTAGGGGGTGCATCTAGCCTGTTTGAAGGGCTTCCTTGCAGTAATGTTTTGCATTAGAACCTATTTAATAAGGAGATTGTGTCAGTACCCTTGTAGATCGGCCCTATTTTTCTCCATAATGGCGAGTCTGCCTTTGTACTTTTGCATTCAGGCAAAATGTTTGCTTTCCTGGTAACTTACCATTGCTGGAGACTTTCAAAGATGGTGGCTTGAGACTTGTTGTTTTGCGCATCACGTCACACGTTCTTTGACGTCCGTGCATGCGCATTGGGTATGTCATGTTCGCAATCAATGCCGGTGACGTTAGACGCCAGCTGATTGGAGTTGGATTTCCCCCTGCCGTTCCTGCAGTGGGGCAACGCTGAGCTCGGATACTGTCATCACTAGGTAGGTCTAAACCAGATCCAGGTCATTGTAATGAATGCTGAGGTTACCTGTCTGTTGAGCATTTGCATTCATCAATTGGCTCAGAGTGGATCGACTACAACCAATGCATAGTTTTTTTTTTTTTCCCCATGCTAGAATAAATTGAATCTTTGGCACACAAAATTTATTTTCCACAGTAGAATCAGTCTTGATCTGGGTCCCCCTATTGTGAGAAGGGATTGGATTAATATGATCGAACTGAGGAAACGTTTGTCGGCTGACCATTATCAATAGTAACAGTTGGGTGTCCTCATTTCCGGAGCAATCCAAGTCCTCTATGGACTAACCATAAAACAGGTACGAGATGGTTTCTTTTTTAGCCTTTGTCTTGAGACACCAATGGTTTCCCCTAGTGATATCCCCTGGCTCACCTTTTGCCCCAGTCTTGCTATTTTATTTTTATTCATATTAGATTTTGCTATACACTTGGATATTGTTGATTAGGTGTTATGTGATACAGAAGTAGGACCCCAATTTCTGAGGTCCTTCACATCCACCCTCTTGGGTTTGTAGTCATTGAACTCTATTCTCCTCTTTTTACATGTCCACAACAGATTCTCTATAACTGTATATTTCTAATGAAGGGGCCATAACTTTAGTGCTGGTTATCCCACTCTGCAGTCTGCAGTTCGGCCCGACTTTCCAGCAGGTTGGTTTTAATCCGCTCCCCTCCCGCCATCTCAGTGGGATGCATATATCCTGATTCACATCAGGTAATATGTTATATTAAATTAATTTATACACAACCATTTGGAGACTTTTGATATATATGTATCCCCTTCTTCAGAGGGTGTTTGTAACATTGTACACTTTACAGGTTTTGTATGTTGGTTTCAATGAAATGTGCGTATATATTTTGTGATACCTTTGTATTTTATGGAACATTTCTCATCGATTGTATTTCTATCTAGAATCTTTGCAAGCCTAAAAGTTCCTGACGAAGCTAAGAATTGCGAAACATATCGAACGTGCAGGCAATCAAACAAAGTTCTGGTTTTTTTTATATATAAAAAACTGTATTCTATTGTATTTTCTATGTATGCACTACCAATTGTCGTTATTTTTCGACAATATTTTAATAATGTTGTGGAAAAATAAAATACATAATTATTTTATCTAAAGAAAAATTTTGGGTTGTCTCACTCTTTGGCACCATAAAAATCCCACTTCTTTTCAGTTTTCATATTAAATATTCTTCAGGGATGAAGGTGCCTTTTGACCCTTTGTATCAACGCTATTTTAGAAAAAATGCCTTAAAGTGCTGTTACATTTATCATGTAAATATAATGCTATGCATGGCTATAGTAATGTTTATATAGTTGGTTATTACACTGCTATCTTGTGGTTGATTTGGATATTGCATTATCCTATTCTGTTTTCTAAGTGTGTGCCCTCCCATCTTCTGAGGTAATTTCCTCTTCCTGGTTCACTCTGTGATGTAACTTCCTCTTCCTGGTTCTCCTAACTTTGTCTCATGAGGAAGAAGATGGCCACACATTTGTAGGCTGCACACAATCTGCTAGCATCTGGGAACACATTACCATGTTTTGACCTGCAGATACCATCTCTCAACCATCTGCCACATTTGTTGCATGCTGTACCTGCTATTTACAATAAATATATGCTTATGGAAGAATTGATGCCTGGTGAGTTCAAGCTATCTGATAAAGACTGTCCGATGTGATTATATCTGCTAATACAGACCAGGCATAGAGGTCTCAGCAAGGGATTCACTTCAAAGGAAGTCACTATTAAAACAGTTGGAGTCAGAATAGTCAAAACATGCAAGAATTCCTACAGCCTGCTATGTAGATGTATATGTTTAATCTGCAAGCAAGCTCAGTGCCATCCACCATCTTTTGAAAGCACATAATCACACAAGCTTACTGCACTTCACCTGTGAATGTTAAAAACTGTTTTTCTGCAGTGGACTGTGTTATCCCACCTGTCTAAGCTGCTGTTTGTCATCTTAAAGAGACAGTAACCATTTTATGCAAAACTTGAAAAAATGTCTAGACAAGCTTCTGAAAGTGTAAGACCCAAATATCACAATAATACCATCACAGAAACTTAGAGAAAACTATGAAACCACTAGAGATGAGTTCTCAAGCAATCTGTCAGAACGGTGGGACAAAACTACATACTGCATGTCAGTCTTGCCACACTGCAATCAACAAACTGAATTAAGAAATTCTACAGATTGCAGCATATGAGCGCTACCAGCGGCTGTCTGCAAAATACACAGCTTTCTTAAAGGACTCTAATATAGAGGGCTCTTTAGCAGAACTGACTAAGAAAGATGAACTAAACCAACAAAGAGATCTCTTAGTGCAAGATGTTAAGATAAGGCGGAACTCCGCATCACTAAACTGCAGGAGACCAGATCTCATAAATCCTCATCTACTAAGCTCACAACGCATTTTTCTAGATATTCTCGCTCTAGAAGCTCAACATTAAGTGACACGCTAATAGAGGCCCGTGCAAGTCTAGAAGCAAATAAAGTGCAAAGCTCATTTGCCAGAAAAGAAGCTGAAATGGAAGCTCAGAGCAAAGCTCGCCAAGCTATAATGGAAGCTCAGAGTAAAGCTCGCCAAGCTGAAATGGACGCTCAAAGCAAAACTCTTCAAGCAGAGATGGTAGCTCGCCAAGCAGAGATAGAAGCCCAGACCAAAGGTCACCAAGCAAAGATAGAAGCCCAGCCCAAAGCTTGCCAAGCAGAGATAGAAGCTCAGAGCAAAGCTTGTGAAGCAAATGTGGAATCCCAAATAAAGATTCTACAAATAGAAAGGGCGGAAGCCGCTGCCCTAGCAAGGCTAAAGGTCCTTGAACAAGCAATGGGAGATAGTACTAACTCTGACTATACTATTGCAGCAGAAGTGGAAGATCCAATTGAATGCACCAGTGAATATGTGCTAATGCATAGTGTTTGCAATGATACAGAATCATCACCTGTACCACCTACTTACATTACTGTTCAGACTCTTAACACAGAGACCTCTAACACACAAAAGCCTGAGCCTCTTCAAGTCCACAAAACCAGTGTATTCACACAGCAAACAACATTGCCTCCTGCCGACAAGGTGACTGCCAGCGACAAGCAACAGCCAGCAGAAGCCTTAGAGATTAAGCTAAATGCTCTTGCAGCATCATTTTATCCTGGTAAACCTCACCCTTACTCACCAGAGAGCTTTCACACCCAATGGGTCCCACAAGTTACTTTGGCACCAAAGAGTGAGAAATCAGACCTGTCTGACTTCGTCAGATATATGATTTGCCGCAAGCTCATTAACATTAGCCTCTCAAGGTTCAATGACTGTCCAGAGAACTACAGTGCTTGGAGATCAGCCTTCAAGGCTTCTATCACTGATCTCAACCTTACTGCCAAGGAGGAACTTGATTTGCTCATAAAGTGGCTGGGGCCAGAATCTGCAGATCATGTTAAAAGACTGAGAGCAGTACATGTTGACTACCCAGATGCAGGTCTTGCTGCTGCATGGGCAAGACTTGAACAAACCTGTGGTAGCTCTGAAGCCATAGAAAGTGCTGTATTCAAGAGACTGCAAAACTTTCCAACAATAGGAAACAAAGATCATCACAAGCTACAAGAATTAAGTGACCTCCTCATGGAGCTAGAGTTGGTAAAGACAGACCCTTGTCTACCTGGGCTGAGCTACCTGGACACTGCCCATGGTGTGAATCCAGTGGTGTCTAAACTGTCATACCACCTACAAGAGAAATGGGCACAGCAGGGCTCAAGATATAAAAGAGAATATAACATATCCTTTCCTCCATTCTCATCTTTTTGCAGGTTCGTTAGTGAACAAGCCTGGATGAGAAATGACCCCAGCTTCAGCTTCAGTGAGTCTAACTTGCCTGCATCATCATCATCATCAAGGTATGATAACAAAGCAGCTAAACATAGAGACTTATATAGAGCAGTATCTGCTAAAAAGACAGACATCTCACCTCCCAAATCCTTTCCCGTTCACCAGAGTGATTCGGGTGATAGAGATAAAGATCCAAATTGTCAGTGCCCTATAATAGATGAGCAGAGCAATGGATCCCTGGTCAAGCCTAAATTCTTTGAGATCTTCGGCATAAAGGGGCATGCAACACCATATACTCTCAACACCTGTTCTGGTCGTGTAGAAACCTCCGGCAGAAGGGCCGATGGGTTCATGGTCTCCCATATCAAGGCAAAGAAGGGCATACCCTTGCCAACATCAGTTGAATGTGACCAAATACCAGACAACAGGGAAGAAATTCCTACTCCAGAGGCAGCGCATCACCATCCCCACTTAAGGCACCTGGTTACTGATATTCCTCCAATGGACATGGATGCTGAAATACTAGTCTTGCTGGGAAGAGACATTCTCAGCATACATAAAGTGCGCCAGCAGTGCAACGGATCTGATGACACTCCATATGCACAAAGACTTGATCTAGGCTGGGTAATAGTGGGCGATGTATGCTTGAATAGAGCTCAACTTCTTCAAGACTCATGTGCTAAGACATGGTCGTGCATCTCACTTTAGACCATGCCCTCATCACTATGAAGTAAGGGAGAAGCCTCTTGACATTCTCCAGGCATCTGATGTTATTCCCATCTCCTGTGATGACAACTTAGGCAGTACAGTGTTTTGTACTACATGTGATGACAACAGAACAGCCTTGTCAGTTGAAGATAGAGCGTTCATCTCAATAATGGACAGTGAACTCTACAAAGATGAATCTAACAGCTGTGTTGCACCATTACCTCTTTGTGCTACAAGAGTGAGACTTCTTAATAATCGTGAACAAGCTTTATGCAGATTCAACTCACATGAGCGAACACTAAAGAGCCTGAAATTAAGGAACATTTAATCGCATTTATGAAAAAAGGATCTTTGACAATAATCATGCTGAGCTAGCTCCACCGCTTCTTGAACATGATGAGTGCTGGTACATGCCCTATCTTTGGAGTGTATCACCTACATAAACCAAAGTAAATTAGGGTAGTGTTTGATTCCAGTGCCAAGCATCAAGGTGTATCCCTGAATGATATTCTTCTTACTGGTCCTAACCTAACCAACAACCTTGTAGGGGCACTTATGAGGTTCATAAGAGAGCCAGTTGCCATAACTGCTGACATTGAACAAATGTTCCATTGCTTTATAGTAAGAGAAGACCATAGCAACTTCCTAAGATTTCTGTGGCACCGTGACAATGACATAAACAATGAAGTGATTGAATACCGTATGAAAGTACATGTCTTCGGAAAACAGTCCCTCACCTGCTGTTGCAACATATGGTTTACGAAGGACTGCTCTTGATGGTGAAAAAGAGTATGGTGCAGATGCTCGACACTTCATTGAGAGAGACTTCTACGTGCATGATGGACTCAAATCCTTACCCACAGATAAAGAAGCCATAGACCTGCTCCAAAGGACTCAAGGCATGCTTTCTGGGGCCAACTTCAGACTTCATAAGATTGCCTCAAACAGTACTGCTGTGATCAAAACCTTCCAGCCCAGTGATCATGCCACAGGATTTAAATATTTAAATCTGGGAATGAACATGCCTCCTGTTCAGAGAAGTCTGGGCTTACAGTGAAACTTATTTAAAGACACCTTTTGTCTTTCAAGTCAGCTCAGCAGACAAGCCATTCACCAAATGTGGTGTTCTGTCGGTGCTGAACAGTCTATACGATCCACTGGGATTTGCGGCTCTCATCACCATACAAGGTAAATACTTGTTAATACTATTCAAGATTGGGATGCTCCGCTACCAACAGACAAATATTCAAAGTGGGAGTCCTTGAAACAATCTCTACATGCCTTAGATGGAATTGACATACCACGCTGTTTAACTTCAGCTTCCCTTGCTGCAAGTCAGAGAAAAAAATTCACATCTTCTCAGATGCATCCACCGTGGTCATAGCAGCTGTTGCCTACCTCATGGTAAGAGATTCTTACACTCAAACCCAAGTAGGGTTTGTGTTTGGCAAAGCTAAATTAGCACCTAAGCCTGAGCACACAATACCCAGGCTTGAACTTTGTGAGACTTGCAGATTTTATACAGCATGAGCTAGACATTCTAATAGATGATATCAAATTCTATATCAGAAAATCCTCAAGGCCTGAACAATGGCATCATGTTCCAGTGGAGCACAATCCTGCAGATCATGCCACCAGACCAATGTCTGCAAGTGTCTTCGCAATCTCTTCTTGGTTAACACGACCTGAATTCCTGCTGGATCATATGGAAGAAACTACATCTGAGGTCTTCAGTCTTCTAGATCCTGACAATGATCCAGAGATGTGTCCTGAATTCAAGACTTTTGCTGCTGATCTGAACCCTAACCTCCAAATTGGAGAGCTTGTTCTCCTCAAAGACCAGCAAGCCAAAAGAATTGAATGGTCCGTGGGACTCATTATAAAGACCATCCATAGTGATGATGGTATGCTACGTAAAGTAGAGGTGAAGGTTGCCAGACAAGGAACTGTAAAGACTTTCCTAAGACCCATCAGAGAACTTGTTTTACTCTTGCATTTTGGAGAGTGAACTTGCTTACCTGGGTCTGTTGAATTCAGAATGTGCCTTGAACTTTAAGTGACACTTCTTGATTAGTGTTGAGCGAACCCGGACTGTAAAGTTCGGGTCCGTACCGAACTTTCGGGTGTCCGTGGCACGGACCCGGACCCGGACATTTCAAAAATTGTTCGGGTTCGGTCTGGGGTTCTGCTATTTTACTCCACGTGTTGAGGTGCCTGTGGGCTTTCAAGCCATGCCTGGGCTTGAAATGTCAGGCCCAAGCGAGTTGTGATTAGTTCTTCACAGTGAATTTCAAGTTCCGTGTAAGACTTAAGTTGTCTGGGTCCATTCGTTCAAGTGAGAGGTTTTACGTTCTCATTTTGTTCAAGAGACTACCCAGAATCCTTTCAGAAATGTCAAGGAACAGACCGTTGGAAGTGGAGATGAAATGCATCGTATGGTAGTAGTGATACCTACCAGAAATATTACT
>BLSH010417999.1:450612-463120 GCA_018402905.1 Glandirana rugosa | reverse complement strand
GGTATCGCCATACTCAGGAGGAGTTGCAGAATGTATTTTGGGGTGTGATTACAAGTATGCATATGCTGTGTGTGAGAAATAACTTGTTGTTTAACAATTTTGTGTAAAAAACTCACCATGCCCCTTACTAAAAACCTTGGAATGTCTACTTTCCAAAAAGGGGTCATTTGGGGGGTATTTGTACTCTCCTGGCTTGTTAGGGTCTCAAGAAATGAGATAGGTGGTCAGTACATCAGGTGTGATCAATTTTCAATGATTGGCACCAGAGCTTGTAGACTCTATAACTTTCACAGAGACCAAATAATATCCACCAATTTGGGTTATTTTTACCAAAGATATGTAGCAGTATAAATTATCGCCCAAATTTATGAAGAAAAATTACTTTTTTGCAAAATTATTCAATACAAACTAAAAAAAAGTGTTTTTTTTTCAAAATTTTCGCTACTTTTTCGCTTATATTAAAAAAAATAAAAAACCCAGCAGTGATTATATACCACCAAAAGAAAGCTCTATTTGTGAGAAAAAAATGATAAAAATTTTGTTTGGGTACAGTGTACCATGACTGAGTAATTGTCATTTAAAGTGTGAGAGTGCTGAAAGCTGAAAATTGGTCTGGTAAGGAAGGGGGTGTAAGTGTCCTGTATGGAAGTGGTTAAAGATGTTTGCAGAACAGATGTTCACTTATTCCCGGTTATATTTAAAGTGACACACAGACTTTAAAGATGTTTGCAGAACAGATGTTCACTTATCCCCGGTTATATTTAAAGTGACACACAGACTTTAACGATGTTTGCAGAACAGATGTTCACTTATTCCCGGTTTCATTTAAAGTGACACACACATTTTCCAGATATTTGAAAGAACAGTGATATGGGTTCTCCCGGCTTATTTATACTTTTTTCACACAGTTTGAAGATGATTTTAGAACAGTTATATGGCGTCTACCGTTAATTAATACTTTTCAGACCCAGTTTGAAGATGGTCCACATTCACCTCCATTTTTGCTTTTTTTATGTTTTTATTATTTTTTTTAATATTTAAAGTTATTTCCCTGTCCCCATTTCTTTGTAGGGCAATTATCCCACCCTTACCCCCATTTTCCATCCTTTTGCAGACCTCTAGGACCTTCCAGGACTTTTTTACAGCCATTTTCAGAACTTTTAATAAAATTACCAGAACCCCGGACCCGAACCCGGACTTTTTTTGAAAAGTCCGGGTTCGGGTCCGGGTCCCGGACACCCCAAAGTTCGGCACGGACCCGAACTTTACAGTCCGGGTTCGCTCAACTCAACCCCTTAGTACCAACTGAGCATCGTTTAAACGCCACAGCCTACCAGAGTATTGTTGCTGACCATGTCCATCCCTTTATGACTATAGTGTACCCATCTTCTGATGGCTCCTCCAGTAGGATAATGCACCATGTCATAAAGCTCAAATCATCTCACCACCGGTTTCTTGAACATGACAATGAGTTCACTGTACTCCAATGGCTTCCACAGTCACCAGATCTAAATCCAATAGAGCCTCTTTGGGATGTGGTAGAATCAGGGGCGGCCCGTCCATTAAAGGCGCAAGTGTGCCACCTCCCCCTATCCATTCATCCGGCCCCTTTCAGGACGCCAGATTCATGAAATCCAGTGCGGGGTGGGTGTTTTTTTTGAAGCACCTTATTAGAGCCAGAGGCTCTAATAGGCTTCAAAATTGGGTGAATGCGTCCAAGCCCACCCAGGTGTGTTACAACAGTGAATAAATATTTGGTATTGTAACACTGATCCTCCCCCCATCCAATCAGGAGGCGGGTCACCCGACTGGCTGAAATGACAGGTGATCCTACTGGATGCCAAAGAGGAGGGGAGGAGCCGCACGCTAGAAGCTGCCGATGGAGGAGAAGACACAGAGCCACTGCACGCTGCCCGCCACCCGCTACCAGCCTAGATGAGGTAAGTGCCGGACCGACCGGCAAACAGCGGGGGGGGGTGCCGCCGGCGGCTCGGGGCAGAGGGTGGTTGTTTGATGCCTCCCCAAAAAAAACTGCTGCTACTAGGTGGAACGGTAGATTTGTATCATGGATATGCAGCCGACAAATCTGCAGAAACTTTGTGATGCTATCATATCAATATGGACCAACATCTCTGAGGAATGTTTGCAACACCTTGTTGAATCTATTCTACGAAGAATTAAGGCAGTTCTGAAGGCAAAAGTGGGTTCAACCCGGTACTAGCAAGGTGTACCTAATATAGTGGCCGGTGAGTATATATATATATATATATATATATATATATATATATATATACTATATTACCAAAAATATTGGGAGGCTTGACTTTACAAGCACACATGAATTTTAATGGCATCCCAGTCTTAGTCCGTAGGGTTCAATATTGCGTTGGCCTGTTTGACCATTCTTTCAGAAGCGCATTTCTGAGGTCGGGCACTGATGTTGGATGAGAAGGCCTGGCTCACAGTCTCCACTCTTATTCATCCCAAAGGTGTTCTATTGGGTTCAGGTCAAGACTCTGTGCAGGCCAGTCCAAGTTCCTCCACCCCAAACTTGCTCATCCATGTCTTTATGGACCTTTGTTTGTGCACTCGTGCACAGTCATGTTGGAACAGAAAGGGGCCATCCTCAAACTGTTCCCACAAAGTTGGGAGTATGAAATTGTCCAAAATGTCTTGGTATGCTGACGTCTTAAGAGTCACCCTCCACTGGAACTAAGCCCAACCCCTAAAAAACAACCCCGCACCATAATCCCCCCCTCCACCAAATGATTTGGACCAGTGCACAAAGCAAGATCCATAAAGACATGGATGAGCAATTTTGGGGTGGAGGATCTTGACTGTTCGGCACAGAGTCCTGACCGCAACCCGAATAAACACCTTTCGGATGAATGAAAGCGGAGACTGTGAGCCAGGCCTTCTTATCCACATGAGTGCCTGACCTCACAAATGCGCTTCTGGAAGAATGGTCAAACATTCCCATAGACACACTTCTAAATCTTGTGGACAGCCTTCCCAGAAGAGTTGCTATTATAACTGCAAAGGATAGGCCAACTCAATATTGAACTCAATGGACTAAGACTGGGATGCCATTAACATTCATGTGCGTGTAAAGACAGGTGTCCCAATACTTTTGGTAATATAGTATATATATATATATATATATATATATATATATATATATATTTTTTTTTTTTTTTTTAATAGTACTTTAAGGATTTGATTTTATATTCCACAGTTTGGACTTTTATATTCGTGTCATGGAGGTCCACTTTAACATCTCCCTTTCAAAATTCACTAAAAACAGAACCTACCTTTGATATCTTCCCTATTGTCTTCTACAAAATGATAGACATAGACAATAAATATTCTTTTACCATTTAAATTAACCTACAACAAAGTCAGTAATTTCTGAAGTCAACAGTGGACTTAAAAATGACCTCCTGTGCCTAGTCACTTCTACCTCACACACCCAGTGACTCTTTCCCTTTCATCCATAAAGAAATAGCTTTTTATCAGTGTTTTTTATGCCTTGCAACAGCCATCTCAGCACAGATAGTGCATTTGGGCAGATTCATTTCTCAGTCTGGAAAACTTGACACTAAGGGGATTATTCAGTCTTAGACTTTCTCAAGTCCCTGGTAATAGCCAGCAGGGGAGTGAAGGAAGCGATAAGACCAACGGGTTGGCAGAGGGAGGGTCGGCAGAAAGCATGGGGGGGTATGAAAAATAGGAGACTAAGGGAATAGCAAACAACTGAGTAAAATGCTTGCATAAACACCATAAATAAGATTTAGCTATTTTGCTTTTTTCTTACCATCAGCACTAAAGAGAATAAAGAAGGGCTGGGAGAAGCTTTGCAGTCCTTTTAAAGATGTTTCTGCTGAGGTACAGTGGAATACGACGTTCAAGCTGCAAGCTTATCACTTTTGTGAATATGCTTTATCCATGCTGAAAATATCTCATCTTCCTTGAATGATTAATTATATAGGTACTTCTCAGAGCCTGACCATAAATGCCTCTATGTATGGCACATTGACGTGCCAGTTGTTAATTACATAGAGATGTCAATGTTTTTTGGCTCATTGAATCCGGTCTATTTATTAAGGCAGTGCCAAAAGCTTTGTTAATGTGAAAAGTGCAGCAATCCTTGGCAGCCAATAAGAATTTGTCTTGCATCAGTCAAGATCAGCAAGAACAATGAAAAATGGTTGCTGATTGGTTGCTTTGGGTTACTGCTACTGTATTTACCCATTATTTTATGACTTAATAAACAAGCACATTTGAAGGTTGATTCTGTAGCCTGTTTACTGTGACAAAAGGATAAGGAGTCTTATTCCATAAGGTGAGAGTAAACCAAGAGTAATAATGTGGCTTATCTAAATTTAAATTTGATAGATTTGTATGATGTTTTTTGTATATTGCTGTTTAAAATATATTTTAAGAGTTAGCTCAACTTTTTTTAAAAAAATACTGTGAAGTTAAGGGGCCCCAGTAATGTAAAAAAACATAGTCCAGCTTAGAAAATCTGAGATTTAACTAGTGTTAAAAATCTGGTGCAGCTCTGCATGAAAACCAATCAGCTTTCAGTTATTTTTTTTATCAAAACTTAATTGAACAAGCTGAAGTTAGAAGCTGATTGGCTACCATGCACAGCTGTACCAGATGTTGCACTCTCCAGTTTTGGTAAATTAATCCCACTGTACCTGTGGGTCAGTTATTGCTTCCCCCAAACCTGGCCAAAAAACTACCATCCTGACTGATCCGCCCCACCATTGCATAGAAGCTGGGACATGTTGAGTGCATCCCCAGCATAAAAGAAGAGGTCTTCCTTGATCATAAACCAGCATATGTCCAATATGTCCATATACCATTTACCAATACCTATTTTTACATTTTTTATTTTATTTTATTATATAATTCCTTTCCAGTGCTGTTTATTTATTTTATTGCTATTACAAGGGATGAACAACATCCTGTGTAATAGCAAGGACCATGCCAGGTCCTCTTTATGGAGAAATCTGGGGACTATTAGACCCCAAATCGCTCCTCTGGTCTCCAATGCAGCCAAGTAAAAAGGAAGAGAGGTTATAGGCACAATGGTTTGGTCGCTATACCTAATCTGCTATGAACAATGTTCATGAAAGTATAATATGTGAGTCCATAACAAGTCCAAGCAGATCCAACACTAGGACAAGTAAGCTTCTTGTAGAGCTGTAATAGACTCTAAATGCATGAAGGACAAAAACAAAAGGAGAGAAGAGCCTGAGTGCAGCAGAACTAAATGCTTTAATTACCCTAATAGAGGGCTACACACATTTTACCAGTTAAAAACAGGCACATCATGTAGTGTAGGTCCAGGACACCAGGTGAGCTGGGTCACAGGATCTGCTGGTGCTGCCGGATGTCAGAAAAAAAAGATGCCCCAGGACACCTATCCCTACATGGGGCGATGATGTCTCCTCTCCAGCTCCTCCTCTTCATGGTCAGCTGACCTGGTCTCCGCCCCCCCGGCCAGAAGGCCGTGCAGTGAATTGAATGGCTGGCCGCGGAGAGGAGCATCCCAGCCACCGGAGCTGCTTGAGACATGTGGGTGGCGGATGTCACCCGGGTGCAGCCCGCACCCTCCTAGGTAACATCACTTCCAGTATCAGTTTCGGATATCGGAGCATTTTCGCGAGTACCGATACCTGCGAAAATGCTTCGTATCGGCACTGATACAGATACCGGTATCGGTATTGGTGCAACACCAGAATAAAGGTATGGTATATAAACTAAGCTTCATTTTTCTAAGCAGGACAATGTTTTTCACACTACTGGGGCCCTATGTTTGCACAGTAATTCTTTTAAACAGTTTAACTAACCCTTTAAGTAGGCCTTTGAGATCTAACAGCAAAGCACATAATTAGAATACTATCCTGTCTATGCTAAATTCAAAAAATGTATCCCTAGAAAAAGATCAAGAATCAAATACTGAATTCAGTAATTAAAAAAAACAAATAAATAGTTATTGAATTGTATCTGATTTTGGGGTTTTGGTGCACGGATGGGCAAAAATAAAATGTCTTTTTCCATAGTAGTATAACCCATTCACAAACCACATATTTAATTGAGTTAAGCATAACAATAATATAAAAAGGTTAATGATGATGGATACCAACTAGATACACCAAATGAAAGTTAAAATCAAGTTTACAGTTGCAGTGACTGTTGTGATAGGTAGGATGGGGGACTTATATAGGTAAGCTCAGAGAAGTGCTGATATTTACTAAGAGTAGTGGGGCACAGCACTGGAAAAGTGATCTACACTTTTGAAAAGTGTTGTCATCTTCCTTGTGCACCCATATAGAACAGCACAGCTGGGTATATCAGAGTACATTTTTAATGGTACCCTCAGTTTATTCTAAAGCAATATTCTGCATTTCAATTAAGCTGGAGTTTTTTCTACAAGCAAGAAGTTCGGTGTTTATTTGATTTGTTGATAGTCACATCTGTTGACAATGTGAATGATATTATTTCTACTAAACCAAAGCTGCTAACACAGTACTAAATGATCCGAAAAGATTTATTAACTAATTGTTTGCCAGATGGCCAAGCATTGCACCACCATATAATTCCTTGGCACTGGCAGGTTTTAATCAAGCACAGTTTTCTCTGCTGGGTATTAACATTTATGCTCATTATCTTGTACAATTGAAAAGAGATATAAAGGATGTCATTTTTTATATTTAAAGGTTTATTTATTGATGGAAATATCATTATACCAGGTTTTACATGGGATTTATGATTTCAAAGAGAATACTGAAATCCTATTGACCTGGAATGTAAAGGCCCACTATACGCAAACCCACAAAAAAAACATTATTTGCATCAAGTGTAAGAGCCGCTAATATAAGTTACCGTAATGCGTGCAAAAATTCCTTTGACATGTTGACACATAAACTTAATAATCAATGGCATGATTACTAAGTCCATAGACAATTGTCTGGAATCTATGTGAAAAAGTTCAATATGGGTTGGTAACTGTGCAATTGGTTAGTATAGGCTTAGAATTGACAGAGGCTAGCCATGCATGATATGTCTGCCTATGTAAGCATTATGAATAGTGATCTTAGCATTTGGAACAACTGGCAAAAAAACTGACCAGCTCATATACTGCTGTCTGTAATCAAAGATAAAGTTTATAGGACCAACATACCTTCAATTGTCTTTGAAAATTCTCCATGAACTGAGATTCTGGGGTGGCACTAACAAGTCAGGTTCAACGCTGGCATACCCTTCTGACTCTACCGTCTTCCGGTTGGCCAGTAAGGCAACCCACTATAGTGATGGGCCAATACAAAGTGCAGGAGATGAACAAAGGTTAGGTCTGCTCTGAATTTCCAGGAAGTGTTGCTATTTACATTCATTACATTTGCTTCTGGGGCACTCTAAAAGACATTGAAATATATGCCCTTGCCCCTCTAGTTGCATGCTGGTTCAGAATTTGACTTACTGGCAGGTGCACTTGAAAAGGAAATTATTGACATTTAAAATGGTCAAGCTAGCTAAATATGTAAATGTGATTAGCTCACAGTAAATCGTATGTAAAAGTACAAATAAGGGCTCCTGTATGACAGTCTAAACTAGTCCAAAATCTAGTTCATATCTGATACACAAGCCTTGTAGAGTAGACAAAAAATTTCTTTAACTTTCTTTACCTTTCTTAAATGAGCCAAATCCTTCTTAATTTCCCCCCTACACATGCCCCTCTCCTTCCAGACAATATAGGAGGGTCTCAGCATGTTATTGAGGCACAGAGACATTGAAGAGCCCATAGGTGTGCACAGCCTATTGCATTACGGTGTGCACCCCAAAGCTCAAACACACATGCCTTTCTCTGCAGCCTCAGCTGCAAGAGACAGTTAATGAATGGAAAGTGCTCTGTGCTGAACGGCTTCCTGTTCATTCATAAACGGAAGCATAGTAAGTACAGTTTACTATGCTTCAGTTATGAATTAACACAGTGAGTGAGTGAGTGTGTTCACTGTGTTCATTTAGAAAAGGAAGGCGCTGGTAAATGATATATTAACTAGCCCCTTCCCCCACTCTCCATCCTGAAATATTCCTCGCAGCACCTGGGGGGAAAGGAGGGAAGCCAACAGCACTGCGGGGTGGTGGTGGGGGGGTAACATGGGGAAAGCCTGGGCAGTAGGGGAAATCGGCACTGCACGTAGTGATTAGGGTGTGCCCACCCCCTGCACACGCCTATGGAATAGTGCATGTTTTTGCCGCTTTCAATATTCTGCAGTACGTGCATGTTTCTTTCTTTTTTTTTTTTTTGCTATCCCAAATCTGTTTTGCATTGTTTCTTCTAACTTCACACCTGCTTACCAAAGTGCAAGTTACATTTACTCTTTGTTTTATCATTCAGCCAACTACCTGTTCTGTTAAACAACCCATTTATCTATGTGACAAGGATGCATATAAATGATCAGAAATATAGATGCATAAACATAGGTATGTTGATCTAACAGCTGCAGTTTTGTTTGCTCCAGATTTATACAGTATCTAAGAATATATTGACAAGGCTATTTTCTACCCTTACATGGATCTATCAAAATCAGATTTTGTCCAGAAACTCAACACTTATTTGCCTGAGTCAGCCTGTGTGGACGGACACCTTAACAAATGAACATGGACAATAAACACAGATATAGGAAAGGGCCACAGCAGTTATTCAAAGACCTTGTGTGAAGGCCAGCTGTTGTGGGGTTAAGCATGTTCTACTAAAAACTTTGCCCTGACTCCTGGAGAGCATTATATGTCTATAGTTAACGCTCAGCATTTCACACCAGCTACCAAAATCCTTCTCCACATCAGATCAAGCAAAGTTGTTACATCCGAAGCTTGAAGGAGAAGAAAAATCAAAGCAGTTATTATGGAAGAATGATTCTCCAAGCACAGTTTAGCTTAAGGCTAAAGAGTTAATCCAGTCCTGGAAAATGAGAGATGGTGCTTTTAAAAGCCTTTTATGCCCTGAGTCTTATGATAATTAGCCCTGCCCCGGAGCTAGCTAATACTGAGCCACTCCAGTTTGAAATGGATCTTGAGACACTGCTGAGGCCCTTAATCCTCATCACACAATACAAACTTAACTAATTCACTGAGTAAACACTTTCGCCAGTCACTTACAAGCTGTTTTTATTCATTTCAGTGGCAGTGATGACTTTTCACATGCTGTTGAAATAGAAGCTTTATAAGAAGTCTCCTCTTTCAAAAAGACACAATTCCTCAACCCTAGTTAGTGGCCTTGCTGTCTGTTTACATTTAGCCTTAGTAGTATCTTTACGATGAGCATATAGGGGCTGTTTATAGGGAAATATGAAGGAATGTAAAAAGATGAATATCTGGCTTCTTTTACCATAACCCGAAATCTCAATACAGGACCCAGTTTCTCGAGGCAGTAAGAAAGATAGAATGGGCAATATTTCAGCAGCACAGCCAGCCTATTGGAATGGATTTGTCCAATGAATTTAGTTTCCCCATGAAGTAAGGCATTGTTTGAGGATGTCTTCTCCCTGTCTCTGCCCAGATAGCAAGTTTGAAAATGACTTGCTAAGCTATTGCTAGACTTGCCAGTCTTCACAAGCTTGTTGCGCAATTGCAGCAAGTCTGCATTGCATAACGCCAGATCAGCTTTCTTTGCAAACATTCTGTAAGTCTGCTGCAAGTTCTGGTTCAGTTATGTTGTACAATAGTGATCCCACCACAGGGGACACTGTGGCTGAATTGTCATGCTGTAGACTTGCAAAGCTCTTGCTGTAGACTCACCATTGCAACTTTGTTCTTGTTAGAGACTTACCATGCAAATTTGCTACACATTGGAAACGTGTCAACTAGAACTTGTGCTTCAAGTGCTCTGCACGTGTACAACTTGCCAGTGAAAATGTGCAGCAAGTTAACAGACTGACATTTCAACACTGTCACAAATCTGCCACAAATTAGTGGCAAGTTATCCTTGCTCTGGGTGTCTATTAGATAATAAAGCATGCTAAGGGTCTAAGAGTGACATTTACATGAGTAACTGATCTAAAAAAGGGTACATTGTAAGTTGGACACTTCATATACAGTCACCATTTGAAGGGTATCAAAATTGAAAAAACAAATATTACAACTTACCAATTACTAGATAAGGTGTATGCATTCGTTTTCCCTCTTCAGGCTTTTCTTCTTTATTTGCAACTGCTAATCCCGTGAATAACTAATTTCCTGTCCTAGGGTGGCTACTCTATCTCACTCCACTTTATCTATGGAAGGAGCCATAGCTGTCACCCAGGCTGGACTTCAAACATGTCTGCCCTCGTTCATCTGCATTGCATGCAGGGTGATGGGATTAGTTGTTTACACAAGAAAGATAAGAAAGTGTTTTCTTTTTGTTCTGCTCACAGGAATTGACAAGGAAAACTGCATTTCTGGCAAGATCAACAGCCCGTGTCTTAAAACTTTAATTGATCATTCTTGAAGATCTTTTTCTGATACTGGCATCTGACACTTCTGGGTGTGCCAAATATTCCATTCCAGACAGAGCTGTACAGCATTCAGAGCCTCCATAAAAACTTTCCCAGGACCCGCAGATGCTGCATACAGTTTCCCATAGACAGCATTTTAAAGTTGTGGCTGTATGTGGTTTTACATTGGGGATTGGGTAAAGCATGTGCACATACAGTTCATATGCTCCAAATACAGATAGTCTGTGTTCTTTGGCTTATATCCGTACACATGCTTTATGCAACCCCCGGTGTATGACTGTATACAGTCATAACATCTAATTGCTGTTTATAGGTGGCTGTATGTAGCTGCTACAGGTCCCGGGAAAATTTTGACAGGGACTGTGGATGCTGCACTGTGTTGTTTGGCAGGCAAATCAGAGAACAAGGGTGGAACTTTAAATGAAGTGTGCACTTGCAAAGTATATGAAAAACAAAGGATATTTATTCATGCATGTAATTATGTCTAATATCTGAATTAATATAAGTAATGAGTACACAACATATCACATAGTAAAAAATTCATAATTGCGCATTCCAATATAATTCATAAATATATACATGCGTACATACATGTGTGAGAAATGATGCCTGTAGGCCAATAAACTGATCCCTATTTGGATAAAAGAATGACATGATTGTAAACAACGGTATGGACAACACTATTGAATGTAGCACATGATTGCATATGGAAGTCTAGTTATGAATGTAGGCCATCGCATCTGTAAGCTCGGCGCGTTTTGCGACTTTGGGGATGGTGCCTATGCAAGCACGGCCACGGAACGCCCACCAACGCCATGCAAGCTAGAAAGGGGGAGGAGAAAGGCGCCACGACCTAGGCGGATGAACTGCCTGACAATTGGTGCCAAACAAGCTCCCTATATGCCCGCCGAGTGTTAAAACACAGGCGCATCGGCGCCAACAGCGTGACGCCATGTGTCCAGCGTGTAGAGCGTGACGTTGACGTGTAGTGCAAAGGCCCTCTCCCACCCCATGGCACCGGAGCAAAGGAGGAAGGGGGGGCCAGCAGTGCACATCACAGCTCCCGGACATGACGAGCACAGGGCGGCCCCACGGGGTCAGACAGCAAACCACCAGCAAACACAGCCCGTTGGATGCTGTGTGTCTAAATAACAGTGTAGCCAATATATAATGAAAGAACCCTTGCTGAGAGCGAGCCCCCACTCTATGCCCCCCCCCCCCCCCCGGGCATAGAGGACAAAAACCTAAGGCCAAAAAATCTGGCATACTACTAGCGGAAAGGGGCTAGCTGAGCACAGTGACGCCTTTCCATCCCTATTGATATTTATAAAGGACAAGAGGGATTTGGGACTTTGGATGAAGCAGTGCCCAAAGGGGGCACTACCTCCATCCCTATCAATGCACATCAGAGAACAAGGGTGGGACATTAAATGAAGTGTGCGCTTGCAAAGTATATAAAAAACAAAGGATATTTATTCATGCATGTAATTATGTCTAATATCTGAATTAATATACAGTCCTGCTCACCATTATTGGCACCCATGAAGTTTATGTACATATTGTGGAATATCTACTGAAGGAAATGTATCAAATTAACCAACATATTACTACAGATAAATGTCAAAAAACAGTTTGTGTTCGATAGACATCATTATACAACCAATTAAACTATGTAAAGGAAGTCATCTATAAGGTGTTATACATGTATTTGAAGTACCCACGGTTATTACCACTCGTCCTGACATATAATTAAGTCTATAATCTGTATTAATGTACGTACTTATTTATAGGAAACAAAAAATATATGAAACGTTCGCGTGTGAAGTAAATTACAGGGTGGGAACAAGAGACTACACGTAACTATCCCTACCTCCATCACGGGGGAAACCCGTGACGAAGTAGGTTTCAGGGTTTAGGGAGAACAGGAAATATTTATAGTTATCCCTACCTTTCCGCAGTGACACGAGTCGATCGGGGAAAGGCGATCATCATACGGTCTA
>BLSH010417999.1:423858-450207 GCA_018402905.1 Glandirana rugosa | reverse complement strand
CTGATCTCAATCCAATTGAAAATCTTTGGGGGGAGCTGAAAACTGCCATTGGAGAAAGGAACCCTGCAAATTTTCAAGAGCTTGAGCATATTGCAAAGGAAGTGTGGGAGAAAATGCCACCCGAGAAGTGCAAGAAGCTTATCGATGGATATAAGAAACGTTTGGAGGCTGTCATCGCTGCCAAAGGGTGTGCAACCAAATATTAAGGAGGGGTGCCAATATTAGTGCACATGCTGGTTTTCTGTTTTTTCTTTATAATTACAATATCTATGTTGAAATAACAATTGTCTTTGTTAAATTACTTTGGACCTCCAATTAAAAGATCCTGCTGATATAAATTTGGTACATTTCCATTTATTTCTGAAGACATTCACTCAGTTATGCAAAACATGAAGGGGTGCCAATAATGGTGAGCAGGACTGTAAGTAATGAGTACACAACATATCACATAGTAAAAAATTCATAATTGTACATTTCAATATAATTCATAAATATATACATGCATACATACATGTGTAAGAAATTATGCCTGTAGGCAAATAACCTATGATTCCTATCTGGATAAAAGAATGACATGATTGTAAACAGCGGTATGGACAACACTAATAAACATATTGAATGTAGGACATGATTGCATATGGAAGTTGTGGGGGGTTTGTTCAATGGGGATCACCTTCCCTGGGAAAAAGGCAGTCCAAACGGCAGGTTTTTCTTAAAAGCTGACTTGTAGCCAGTTTTATTTAAAAGGTTGCATGAAAATCAAACAAACAAAACAGAAAATAAATCCTTGCCATCCAGGCTCTTACTAAACATTTGCAGTTTTTCTAACTGAGCGGTGAAGGGCTTCTCCCAGTCACCCACAAAACAAAGACAATGCAAACTTCAGTTCAGCAACTCTCTCTGGTTTGATGGATCCTGAGTCACAGGCCAGAGCAATCTTCTCATCCAGACCTGCTTCCTTTATACCACCTGTTGGTGGATAGTAAGTAAGATAAACATAATTAATGTGATTGCTTGGTTGTTATGATGATCTGTTTTCTTCAATGCGTGCAATCACTGACCAACAACAAGTGTACAGGTAAGACTTCTGATTTTACTACAGTTTTTCCTAACTGCATACTTGGTAAATGACACATAAAATATTAAAGTGGCTGTAAACTATTACATATACCCAGTGAAGTGAACAGCCTCAGATGATACACAGAGAAGAAACAAATCCTCCTACATAGATTTTACTTGTTTATCTGAAGTCTTCCCCTCTCTGCACCCTTTCAAAAGTGCAGATTGTGTTAAAACTCTTTCTTTATCTGTTAGGAGCACAGAGGAGGGAGCAGAGAGACTACAGTTACAGTGTGTGAGAGCTGATTGAAGGAAAGGAACACCCCCCTTCACAAAGCAGAAGAACTGTGTTGTGAATAGACAAGCTCTGTTCTGAGCGAGCCCCCCCCACTTCCTCCCAACACACATTTGTCTCATGTGTCAGGAAAACTTCTCAGAAGTAACTCATGTTGATAACAGAGGAACTAAGCACCAGAGAGAAATGACACTTAGAGCTTTGAAGAGAGATAAGTGAACACTACAGATATATGTGCTTTGCACAGATTTCATGACTGAGGTTTATAACCACTTTAAACCTAGTGGGTCACCATAACAGCCAGGCAGGTAGCACATTTAGAATGAGGAAAATGGTTAGCAGGAGTCAGATCTTAGATATCTGTATTCTGCACATATTAGATCATGAACTGAAAGAGATAAGTAATGGTAAAGAGGGTCCAAACAATGTTAGCATGCACAGCAAGCCCCTAAACTGGTTAGGAATCTTACTGGGATACTGCTTTTAACCACTTACCTAGTAGCACAGTGTAAAATGATGCCGGCAACAACCTCTCCTCCCTCATATGACACCCGCCCGTTCTTGCCGCTCATGCTCGTCCCTGGGGGGCTCACTGCGGGACTATCAGGATGAGCCAAGTCCCTCAGGACACAGCCCATCCCTGATGAGGGTAAAGAGCCAATGAAAATGGCGCTTTACCACATGACTGACCGTATCCAATCACAGCCAGTCACATGTGTTGTCCTCATTCTCGCTGCTCGTGTGAGCCCCCAGGGGCACGCAGCATAGCAATCGAGGATGAGGTATATCCCCTGAACAAAGCCCATCCCCGATCACCACGTAACCGGCTGTATCCAATCACAGCTGGTCACAAATGTCAGAAAATGGCGGTAACTTGCCGTTACTGGGTTCTCTTCCTCACACACTGATGCAGTGTGAAGAGGAGATCTGGTAACAGTGAGTTACCAATTACAGTGCACAACACAGTCCCCAGATTGCCCCCAAAATAAAGAGGACCTGTCTCCAGCCTAGAGTACCCTAGTACCTATATGCAGCTCAGAGTACCCATCTATAGCCCAGAGTAAGGCTGCATTCACACCTGGACGTAGCTTTTTCAGGCAGAAATACAAGCGTTTTTTACCGTGATTTTGCCGTGATTTTTGCCGTTATTTTACTGCGATTTTGTACAGGTCAAAAGGTCACCAATCTAAAAAGTAGAAAAACGCCCAAATCAAGCTACAAAAATACCTCCAGCACTTGTTTGAGCTTAAGGCGTTTTTGAGTAGAGATGTGAATGGACTCCATAGAGAATCATTGATTTTTTCCCCTCCAGCATTTTGTAGCATGAGGCTTCAAGCTACAAAATGCTCAGGTGTGAATGGGGCCTTACTAAGTGCCTATCTGCAGCCCACAGTACCCGAGTACCTATCTGCAGCCCACAGTACCCGAGTACCTATCTGCATCCCAGAGTACCCAAGTACCTGTCTCCAGCCCATCAGAGTACCAGAGTATCTGTCTCGCCCCCATCTGAGTACCTATCTGCAGCTCATCAGAGTACCCGAGTACCTATCTGCAGCCCAGAGTACCCAAGTACCTGAATCCATCCCATCAGAGTACTAGATTACCTGTCTCAAGCCCATCTGAGTACCTATCTGCAGCCCATCACAGTACCCGAGTACCTGTCTCCAGCCCATCAGAGTATCCAAGTACCTGTCTCCAGCCCATCAGAGTACCAGAGTATCTGTCTCACCCCCATCTGAGTACCTATCTGCAGCCCATTAGAGTACCCGAGTACCTATTTGCAGCCCATCAGAGTACCCAAGTACCTGTCTCAAGTCAATCAGAGTACCTGAGTACCTATCTGCAGCCCATCGCAGCACCTGAGTACCAGTCTACAGCCCATCAGAGTACCCAAGTACTTGTCTTCAGCCCATCAGAGTACCCGAATACCTGTCACCAGCCCATCAGAGTAACCGAGTACCTATCCGCAGCCCATCAGAGTATCCGAGTACCTATCTGCAGCCCATCAGAATACCTCAGATTCTGTCTCGTTGGGTTAGTTTGTGTGCATTTTACACTGTCCTGAAGCTCCAGGACCTTTGCAGATGTGATAGGTAGTCAGGAAATTATATGTGTAATTTACAACGCCTGAAGGTGCTACTTGGATGTTGGGCCTTTGTATGTGGCTAGGCTGTGTAAAAGTCTCACACAGGTGTTATCGCCATACTCAGAAGGAGTAGCCGAATGTATTTTAAGGGGGGAATTTTTGCTATGTACATGCTATGTGTTAGAAATATCTTATAAATTGACAACTTTGTGGAAAAAAGAATTCTTTCCACATTTTCTTAACACTTGTGGAAAAAAATGACATGTTCAAAAGACTAATTATGCCTTGTAGAATATATGCTGGCGTGTTTGCTTTCCAAAATGGGGTAATTTTGTGGGCATTTCCTTTGTCCTGCTGCTCTAGAGCCTTCAATGGTGTGATAGGTAGTCAGGAAATTATATGTGTAATTTATGCTCCTAGAACGCCTGACTGTGCTCCCTGCATGATGGGCCTCTCTATTTGGCCAGGCTGTGTAAAAGTCTGAAACATATGGTATTGCCATACTCAGGAAGAGTAGCAGAATGTATTTTGGGGTGTCATTGCAAGTATGCCTATGCCGTGTGTGAGAAATAACTTGTTAATATGACAGTTTTGAGTAAAAAAAAAATAATAATAATAATTTCTTCATTTTCCTAAGAATTGTGAGGAAAATAATTACAACTTCAAAAAACTCACCATGCCTGTTACTAAATACCCTGGACTGCCTACTTTCCAAAAAGGGGTCATTTGGGGGTATTTGTATTGTCCTGACATTTCAGGGCCTCAAGAAATGAAGTAGGCCATCAGTACATCAGGTGTGATCAGGTGTGATCTATTTTTAATGATTATAAGCATAGCTTGTAGACTCTATAATTTTCACACAGACTAAATAATATACACTGATTTGGGTTATTTTTACCAAAGATATGTGGCAGTATAAATGTTGGCCCAAATTTATGGTCAAAAATTACTTATTTGCAAATTTTTATAATAGAAACTAAAAAAGTGTTTTTTTTTAATGTTCTCTCTTTTTTCACTTACTGTATATCACAAAAAAATAAAAAAACAGATTTCTCAGGAAATAAAGGCTTGACGGCATCACCAGCCCAAGCCAAGTTTCCATCTGTCATGGATCCCTTTCATGAAAACTCAAGCAGCCTTTCATTATGATGTTCAGAAACTAGTACGAGGACATGACTGCTTATGTTTTGAGGGCTGGTTCTCAAATGGAGATGGAAGATGATTTTGAAAAAGGATCAATCTATGTTTATACACCTATGTGCCACCATGAAGATATATGACACATATTTAAAAGCTCCACTATTAGGGGCCCATTCAGAGCTTCTATTACATTGCGCTGCACTAGCACACAGGCGTTAATGCTCAGTATTTTACTTGTTAACACGTGTTGTGGTAACACGTCCCACAATGCTTCTGCAGCATACAATGTACTACAGTGCACAGATGGCATGTGTGCATTGTGGTGCAGTAATACACATGGCACCACAATGTACAATGTACAGCACAGATATTAATCTGGACTAGGTATAAATGTCATTACCAAATTTAACAATAATACCTTTCAGGACACTGAGTAGAAAATACTCCTACTCTCTAAAAAAAATATTTGCAAACATACAAGGATAGGACAATTCACCTCTTGTACAGAGCATTACCAATAGCCTTATCATCAAAAGACATCTGATGAATCTTGTAAAACCATCCAAAAAAATCTAGTTTCTATTTTGTTGTATGGTAATCATCCATGTCCCTAGTTTTCTTTGTGGGTCAGATGCTTTAAAGGAAGGAAAATTAAATGTCTTTGTGGCAATCTTAGATAATAACTCTTCAAGCCAAAAGATAGCCATGGGCAAACTGAGCCCAATCTCTGCATGTACATATAATGTATATTTCCACTTCTGATATTGCCATGCCGTTTGAATTTGGTATCAGGCTTCATAATGGACAATTATAAAATGGCTGCTGTTATGTCTGAGGCGATATTTGTGCTTGATAAGGTTCAAGGAGCATAATAGGAGACAGGCCAAGGATAATAGGATGCATCCAGGAGACAGGCATTCGCTTCATGCAAAATAGCACTTTCCTTTCCCCTAACAATTCTTTTTTTCATGTCCCTGCATATGAAGGGGAATATATCTCTCTATAGAATTAAGTATTTCTGTTTGCACCTGGAAAAAGATTTTTTTCTATGGCTGTGGAAACTTCTCCCTAGTTAAGGCAGTACTTACATTTTGAGTTTCTTTTAAAAGCGACTTTGATTTCATTTATGTTTGATCAGACTGTGTGTACTGGTATAATAAATGCATATTTATACATTAGTTAGATTGAGTCCAACCCCCTCCCTTCCCCAAAAGAAAAACCTAAGCCCACTGATCCAGGGGGAAGCAGTTAAACTCTTAAAAGGTGGTCCAACTGGATTCAGGCATTTCTTTTTTTTTTTGTAGTCTTTTATTATATTTTATGTTTTTATTTCAAAAACATTCAAACCTTTTTGAAGAAAAATAGGTCGTCGGCAAAATTATTTTATTGTTGCTATCTCCAGGGTTGGTCCACAGAACATTTTTTTAACATATTAGCTTTACATAGCAGAAGAAAAAAATATTCCCTAATAAACGTCATGTCCAAAGTCCTTATGCCAGTTTTGCCAAAACACCACCAGGTTCATGGCCTGTGCTACATGACAGTTTCAGGTACCCAGCTGCCATTATTTTTCCCAGTAGGCCATATGTCAGCTGTCATTATTTTGTGCAGAAGGCTATCCTTGTCTCAACCAGCATGTGGATTGAAGCAGCAAGAGGCAGAGAGAAATACAAGAAGGATGCCTTCCCAGATGTACTGCGGCCTCAAGTTCTGGCACACACATGTTGTGGCACTGTCCTAAGTTCCATCGTTATTGGGAGTCTATCTTTTCGATTCTTAATTCCCTTTGTTCTACACAGGTGTCATTAGATCCAAAAGTCAGGAATAATTCCTGAGGATGTGCTTCCCACTGAAATGTATTTATTGTGGATATGTTCCCTATATTTAGCCCGCAAACTCATTCTGCAGAAGTGGATCTCACTCTCACCACCGACATATAATCAATGGCATGACACGCTTAACTTTACCTTAAAGTGGTTCTAAAGCCCCAAATTTTTTTACCTTAATGCATTCTATTCAATAGACGCAGAATGGGTGGCACGGGAGCAAGCATGTATAGGTGCCCCCAGGGAAAAAAGTTTCCCTGGGGGGCACTCACTGAAGCGGAGGGGCCTGGAATGCTGGCTGGGAAAAGGAGGATTGGGGCTGCTCTGTGCAAAACCCATCCACAGAGCAGGTAAGTATAGCATGTTTATTATTTTAGTTTAAAAAAAACCTGAAGGTTTAATATCACTTTGAGGAGAGAGTAGTTAACATATAAACACAGGTGGTGCCCTAAAAAATTTAAAAAAATGTGGTCACTGGGGCTAGAGTCTAACAAATCAACACATTCCTCTATACCTCAAGGGGTGGATGCTGAAAAATAGGTAGTTGCCTTGCTGATATGGTAGAAAGTATATAATGCATAGCTCCCAACTGTCCCTGTTTTTGAGGGACTGCCCCTAATTTGAATCAAAGTCCCTCTGTTCCTCTTTCCTTCTCATTTATCCCTCATTTTGGTCTGATTTATATAGTTGTATATAAAATGTACTTTTCAAAAAATGTTTCCCAGTGCTAAACCTTTCATTCAATTTCTAAACTGATGCATTTGTAAATTTCAAAAGCCAATATAAAGGAATAGTAGTGGTAAAAAAGAAGCACTTGTGTGTTTAACTAACCTTTTTTTTGTAAAATTCTCCTTTAAGGCTGCGTGGCAGGGGGTGTGTTCTATGCCTACATGCCTTTTTCAGGTGTCCCTCATTCCCATCTCAAAAATTTGAGAGGTATGCATAATGACTGTAATAGTAATATACTGTATACAGAATTCTTTGATCAGTCTAAGTGGAGTTCACTCTGAGATGGTTATTCTTGGTATTCAATAACTTATATTTCTGTTTGCCCGGCCTGAGAGTCCAATCAGTTTCTGTAATGGAATCATTTACTTTCTATGTTTTATTTCAACTTACACAGAGTATTGTGAATTCTTTGCTCTTGATAAAAATTTGTATGCTGTAATATTTGTTTTTCTTTTTTCCTTGTTAATGAAAAATGTTTAATAAAATTACCTGATTTGGAAAAAAAAAAGGAGAAGGAGGCTTGGGGTGCTGGCAGTGATGAGAAGTTTGTGGTGCTGATTTTAGGGATGAAGAGTGTTGGAAAGCTGGGGTGCTAGACAAATTTATTGAACATGAAATAATAGCAGTTCTCCAAATGAAACTTTATTTTCTGTCAATTAGGTGTAAAGCTAGATACTAAAAAATAAAATATATATATTTTTTAAAATATATTTTATTTGTTTTTTTTTCTTTTAAACACAAATGGCCGAAGCCATATCATACAGAGCAATTGCATAGAATGGTATTATAAAGGGGAGGGGGAACAAGGGAAGGGAGGGGGGGAGAGGAAATCCAACATCTTACTAAGACATGAGAAACAGCTTTTAACCGTAGTTCAAAATGGGATGAGGTGAAAAGAGACTTGCCAGGCGAATGAAAGGTTGCAAGAGTTTCAGCAATTCAGGTCCATTAATTTGTAAGTATAGGTGTCCAGGCATTAGTAGGGGTGGGGGTGTGAAGGGGGGGTTGGTCAGGCCGTAGGGGTAGTGCCTGCTTAACTGCTTAGTAGAGGCATGGAGGTGGCCTTGTAACAGGGATCAGAGAAATCGGGGGGGGGGGGCCCCAAAGACTCGTTCGTGAGCCAGAGCAGGACCAACATCGGGTTATGCTTAGCAATCATCTCCTTTCTCTGGAATGCCAAGTGTTTCCTAGAGATGGGTCATAGTAGAGGTGACAGTGTGAGTATGCTTTTGGAGAATTTGTTGGGTGGTTTGTAAGAGTCTCTTTCCAGCCAAGGTAACCCCTTGCATGTGAAGGAGGAGGTCTCCTGGTGGTTTGTCATCTTCATCTCTAGGTAGTCCATTTTCAGCAGTTTGAAGAGATCTGCCTTGACCTCCTCAAGAGATGGAGGAGTAGGAGAGATCCATTTGCCCAGGATGGCCCTGCGGGTTGTCATGTAGCAAGAAGAGATCCAGGATTTGTGTTGTCGCAGAGTTGCGGTTTGGGGTTTATTTAAAGGGGGTGTTATTGCTTCTAGGTTGCCGAAGACCAGAGGGTAAATGCCTTTGTGAGGCGTGAGACCTGTCACCCTGGCCATGAACTTCTCCACTTCGTTCTAGAAGGATCTGATTTTTGGACAGAGCCAGAGTTTGTGTATCAGCGAAGGTCTGTGGGTCTTGCACCAGGGACAAAGCGTTGAGGTGGTATCCCCTTTAGAGGGTCTGAAGGGAATGTAAGCTCTGTGGAGGATTTTAATTTGCTGTTCTCTCCATTGTTCATTTGTAATTACTGTACAAGTTTGTGTATAGCCCTTTAGCACAGTTTGGGGAGCCTCTGGTGAATTCAGGTCTTTTTCCCAGTTTGCAGACGTTGATTTCCCTGTGACCGATGCTATGTGAGACTGAAGGCTTTTGTAAAGGTCCGAGATTTTATGCAGGCCCCGTTGGATGAAAGAGTCAATGATAGTAGCGGAGAAGCGGGATCGTGCTGGTGAGCCCAGGCTGGAGGCAAAAGCAGCAGCCTGGAGGAGGTGGAGGTATTGGTGCCTAGGTAGTTTGTATTGCTCCAAGAGTTGCGAAGGGGTCAAAGGGGTGCCTTTTGGGATGTGGAATACTTGGCTGAATTTAGTGAGGCCCTTAGTGGCCTATTATTTTAATACAGGCTCTCGGTCCTCCTGGGGGAAGAGGGGATGCCCGCGGATGACCAGTTGTTCTGGAAGATGATGGGGTGTCTTGCAGAGTTTAAGGGTTTCCCTCCATGCCACTGCAGTGTCTCTAATCAAGATGTTGTTCTTGAGATGCAAGGGGATGTTTTTGACCCCACATTAAAGGAGGTTGGAGATAGTGTAGGGGGAAGATAATTCTGCCTCGAGCACATAGTTGCAATATCTAGATGAGTTGATGGTCCAGTCCAAACCTGCCCTCAGAAGGCAGGCCAGATTATATAGCCTTGTGTTGGAAAGGTTGACTCCCCCTTCTGTTTTTGGATAGGGCAATGCAGGGTTTGCGCCCACACCAGAGGAAGGCAGAGAGTGCGGAGTGTAATTTGGTTACATCTTTGTGTTTCAAAAGTAATGGGATTGTTTGTAGTGGGTACAGCAGTTTCGGGAATGTGACCATTCTATAGAGGTGACATCTACCCATAAGGGAAATCGGGAGTGTTGCCCACTGCTTCAGCTCTTGTGTCATTTTTTGGATAGTGGGGATGATGTTTAGTTGATAAATGGAAGAGGGGGTTTTCCCTATTTTGATAGCCAGGTATGTAATTAAGTTTTTGGCAAGGGGGAATACGGAGGATGTCGCCCATTGTGGGGTTAGGGCTGAGACAAGTGGAAGGATTTCACTTTTTGAAAAGTTGATACGAAGGCCTGAGCATCGTTGGAACCAGGCGAAGATATCGTTGATTATTAGCATGTCCGCCGCTAGGTTAGTGGAGAATATTAAGATATCGTCCGCAAAAAGGGCAGTTTTCAGTAGTTGGGAGCGGATGCCGGAGAGTGTGGGATGCAAATTTAAATATCTTGAGAGGGGTTCTAGGGCCAGATTGAAGAGTAGAGGGGACAGTGGGCACCCCTGTCTAGTTCCCTTGTGGAGGCAGAACGCGTCAGAGACAGCTGCTAGCACCCTCGCCATGGAAGCAGAATACATAGTGTCAATTAAATGGCGGAAAGGGCCGGAAAAGCCAAATTCATTGAGTACCAGTCTGAGCCTATGAAAACTCACGTTGTCAAAGGCTTTTTTCGCGTCTAATGTTATGAATACTGGGTCCCCGATGTGCCCCGCCTTCACCCACTCCAGAACCATAAGGATCTTCCTAATATTGCAGGTGGCCGACCTGACCTGAGTGAAGCCCTCCTGTGCTGGGTGGAGAAGAGGCGGCATGATCAGTGCCAGTCTTGAGGCAATTATTTTAGCGAAGATTTTAGAGTCAATATTTATGAAGGAGATGGGGCGATATGATCCAGGGTCCAGAGGGTCTTTGCCCTTTTTGGGGATGAGCTTTATGAGGGCCTGGAGTCCCATGGGCAGGTAGGCATTGCCATCGAGAATGCCTTGGTATACCCATTGAAGGGTCGGAGTGATAAAGGACTGAAAAGGAGTGAGTTTAAAAAATTACACGGTATACCCATCAGGGCCTGGGGCTTTGCCCCGGGTGAGGTTCTTTATCGTTTTAGAGATTTCAGAATTTGTGATTGGGGCGTTCAAGCTATTCAGTAGCTCTGGCTTTTTTTCTCATCAATGGGTTCAGGACCATATAGGGATGTGTAGAACTCTTGGAGGACAGAGTTGATGTTTTGCAGGGAGGAAGTCACATTGCCCTCCTTGTCCCTGAGTGCAGCTATGTGGGATATGGTATGGGGGCCTCTGCATAGTTGGGCCAGTAACTTGCCTGGCTTGTTGCCAAATTTGTGGAATTTTAATTCATGGTGTGAGTGATGTATCTGTTCTTGCGTCTCTGCCCGGATGTCAAATTTCTCCTTGGCTGCGCACCAAGTCTCCCTGTTCTGTTTGGAATTGTCAGCTGAGAGGCGTAACTGTGCAACGTGGAGAAAATTGCTTGTGACAAGGAACTCTGAGGAGACTTTTTTTTAAACGCAGAGGCATAGGAAATGATCCTGCCCCGCAAAATGGCCTTGCCCATTTCCCAGAAAAGGTTGGGGTCACTGAGGTGTGGTGCGTTGGTGCTATTGAAGTCTGTCCAAGTGTCTTTAAGAATTTGTTTAAGGGAGTTGTCTTTTGCCAGATATGAGGGGAATTTCCAAATTTTGGGGTTGGTAGAGTTAGATAGGTCCGACAGGCGGAGAGAGATTGGGGCGTGATCAGAGATCGCAATATCCTGTATGGCTGGTTCCTTTGCAGTGGTCATGGGGAGCGGAGAAGAAAGAGAAGTCTCTGCCTTCTGGATTGTGTAGTCGCCAAACATCCGCAAGCTGGAGGCTGTCTGCCCATTGGGAAAGCAATGTAGGGGGCTTGATAGTGGAGGTTGAGTTTTCATTTTATCGCTAGATCTGTCTTCTGTGGGGGACAAAACAGAGTTGAAGTCCCCCACACAGACATGTGGTAGGTGAGCGTGGGGGGCTATGTGCTCAGTCAGGGAATGGAAGAAGGACTGGAAGGACTGGGAGGGGGGGTTGGGGGCATAGACCATAGTCAGGGACCAACATTTGTTCTGGGTTTCCAGACTGCTGTAAAGAAGTGGCCTTCTGGGTCGATGTGTGTAGAGAGGATTTCACAAGGGGTACTCCTATTGATTAACAATATAACACCAGCTTTTTTCCCTGCAGAAGGGGAGCTGACAACTTGGCCTACCCACAACTTGCGTAGGCGGGGGAAGTCAGTGGTGGGGAAGTGGGTCTCCTGCAATATCGCCAGATCAGCCTTCAATCTTTTTAAGTGTCTTAGAATAGCTAGTCTCTTACAGGGTGACCGGAGTCCCTTCACATTCCAGGATATTATGTTCAAGAAGGCGCCTGGGTGTGGTGGATTATGCCTAGGATGTTGTGGTATCTGAGGCGTGCAGCTGCGCTGGCAGCGTAATGGGGACCTGACCATATGAGGAAGGGTGTGGGCATTGTGGTGCGAGTGGTAGATAAAGCAGTGATGTTGGGGAGAGTGGGGGGGTGCGGTCTGGTTGGGAGTGGACCATCAAACAGTCTAAGAACTAGCAAAGTTAAGTAACAGAACCATGCCCTAAAAGGACTGTACTTCGCTTTTTTTCTCATGCAAAATTAGTGTCAACACAGCGTTCCTGAGAGTGATGCGTGGTGAGGGCCCCTCGTCTGCAAGCGGCGAGCCAGCCCCCACAGGCTGGCAACCCAGGGACGGGCAATTGGGGAACACCGTTCCCATTTTATATAATAAGCCAGGCATGCGGGGATATCTCGGGAATGTTGCGTAAGGCAAACAATCACAAAACATTCTGAGATTCAGAGACAATGCATAAAGATCAAAAAAGAAACCATAGGAAACAAGCGTCAACAGGGAGGAAAGTAGCTCAGGGTGGCGGATTGCCCGTGACTCCCTGTTAGATCCTAAGAGTGCAGAACATTAGGGGAGTTGGCTAGGGTGGTGGCATGAACATGTTATACATCACTCAAGTCCATTATCCGGGGAGACGAGATGATAAGAGAGAGTTTGTCCTTAAGCCCATCTATTAGATCGGGAGGCGGCAGTGAGTCGCAGCTTCTTGGGCGGATCCTTGCATGGGCTCCATTGATTGTGAGAGGGGACCGAACCGGGAGCAGAATTCTCAGGCGGTAAAGATGTATCCATAGGGAGGTACAGGCAGGACTCCAGGAAATGTTTCGTCTCTTCCAGTGACTGGAAAGTTTTTTGATCTCTGCTAGGGGTCGTAAAGCGCAAGGTGGCTGGATAGGCTAATGAGAACCGTATCCCCTTTTGATAGAGTGTGGAGCAGACTTGTTGAAAGGCCTTGCGTCGCTTGGAGACCTAGTGGGAATAGTCCACAAAAAGGAGCAATTTATTCCCATCAAGCTGTAATGCTTTGGAGTTGCGGAACGATTTCTGTAAATTGGTTCTGTCTGCGTAATTCCACTGGTCTTGGCGTGCGCCAGTCATTAGAGGGCGCTCCTACTTTGTGCGCTCTCTCTACAGTGCAGGGAGAGTGAAGGCCCAGGGCCTGGGGGATACAAACTGAGCAAATGTAAAGGCTTCCGTACCAAAGGATTCGGGAAGTCCTATGACACCGGGAATTGTTTAGTCTCGATCGATTCTCTAAATCATCGATTTTGTCCAAAATATACTGTTCTGTGTGTTTCATTTCCCTCTCTGTGTTGAAGGAGGCTTGCAATTCGTCCTCAATGTCCCCCACTCTGCATTCAATATCCATGAGGCGTTTGCCTTGTTCGCCTAGCTCCCTGCTTAAATGAGCCACCCCCACCGCTATGGCCCTATCGACTGCTGCCGTTATTGTTGGTGATAGGAGGGTGGCTACTGCTTGGGCAAGGCCAGCATATTGGTCTTCGATCCCTGTGGAGGAGATAGTGAGGGCCGCAGAGGAGTTGGCCGTGCCCGTGTGTGTCTGGGAAAGCTTCCCCGCCTCGTGCTGGAGGGCGCTGGAGGGGAGCCGTGTACCAGGTACCTTTCCATGTGGTAGCCGAAGTCCGGTGTCGCCCACTGGGGAGGTCGCTCCCCATCTGCGGGTGTACAGGGCCGCTTTTGTAGGCAGGCTTGTCGGAGCTGCTGTGTCCCGCTCCTCTCACATCGGGCGCCGGAAAGGGAAGCCAATAAAATAGTTTTATTTAACTTCACTTGTTTCTATAAACATAAAAGACAAAAATATATCAGTGAAGTGAGATAGACACTTGATAACTGTTTTCCTATCAATATTTTATAATGAATACGTAATCACGATGGGTGAGAAAAGCAAGATACTGGACAGCAAGAATTGTCCTAAATGTACTATGAATAAGGAGAACAGGCAGATATTTGGTTACAAGAATTAAAAGACCCCAGATGACTAAGCAGTATACGAGGGGTGTCTGAAAAGTTTGATAAATGGTAACGGAAAAACAAACAAAGCAGGCGGTGTGGTACAGCGGGATCAGGCAAACGGATGGCCGGGTACAGGCAGGGTCGGCAACGGGCTGGCAGCAGAAGTACAAAGGGAGCAGGCAAGAGGATAGTTGTAAACAGGCCAGGGTCAAGGGCAGGCAGATATCAGCAAGGTCCATAGGAGTAGCCGGGGTCACAGAGGCGGGAAGTCACTCAGTAGTAATCGAAGGGGGGTCACAGGTTCAGGGAACGCTGTGGAAAAGACAGCATCTGCTGCAAGGTGCTGTCTGGCTAAATAGTCCATTTCGGCACCATTGGCGCACACACGCGCACGGGCATGCGAGAACGCGCACAGGCGATTCCCAGGCACATTTTTTGTTTTCCTAACATTGCCCCCCCCAAGGAGCAGCCTCCGGATGCCCAACTGGGCTCTCTTGGCTGGATTGTTTCTCCAAAAAGTCTTGACAAGTTCTTGGGCGTGTAAGTTGCTTTCCGGCTCCCACAAATTTTCCTCAGGCCCATATCCTTTAAATTTTACCAGGAACTGTATGCCTCCTGTTCTTCTTCTGCAATCGAGGATGGATTCCACCTCAAACTCCTCCTCTCCATCTATCAACACCGCTTCAGGTGGGGCTGTTTTCCATCCTGGAAACAGGTCCCTGGCCACTGGCTTGAGGAGGTGCATGTGAAACTCCGGATGAATTTTAAGTGTAGGTGGAAGGTCAAGCTCGTAGACCACTTTATTGATTCTCCTTCTTATCGGAAATGGCCCTATGAATTTCGGTCCTAGTTTCTTGGAAGGGCAGGACAGTCTTAGGTTGGTGGTTGCCGGGTTGGAGATCAAGCCCTCCTCATCTTTTCCTGTCAAAGATCTCCTTGTTACGTTCCTGAGTCTGGGTAAGGGTCTCCTGTAGTATCTTATTGTTACTTTCCAGGAACTTAGTGATCTCCAGTGTGGCCAGGATTGTATTTTCCGGAAGGATGTCAGGCAGGAAGGTGGGGTGGTAGCCAATATTCGCCCAAAACGAAGACTACTTGGTGGCAGAATGGACAGAGTTGTTGTAGGCGAACTTGGCTAGTGGCAACAAGGAGACCCAGTCATCTTGAGAGTAGGAGGAGTAGCAGCGGAGGTATTGCTCCAGGGTCTGGTTGGTCCTTTCTGTTTGCCCATTGGACTGCGGGTGGTAGGCCGAAGAGAAGGCCAATTTAATCCCCAAAATAGAGCGCAGGGACCTCCAGACTCGGGATGTGAACTGCACCCCTCTATCAGATACTATGTCTTTTGGAATGCAGTGTAGGTTGACAACTGTCCAGATGAATACTTTGGCCATTTTTTGTGGCCGAGGGGGTGCCCCTCATCGGAATGAAGTGCGCCATCTTTGTGAGGCGGTTGACCACCACGAATATTGTTGTGAAGCCTGCAGTAATAAAGTCCATTGAGATCTGAGCCCAAGGGCACTCAGGAATAGGTAATGGGTTTAATAGGCCCCAAGCCTTAGCTCTCTGTCTTGTTCTTGGCGCAGGTAGGGCAGGTGCCTACATCATTTTTACAGTCCTCCTGCATGTGTGGCCACCAAAAGTTGCGAGAAAATAGTTCAGCTGTCTTTCGGTGGCCGAAATGCTCGGCTAGGTGGTGGTCATGGCAGAGCTCCAGGGCAGACAGTGGAGTTCTTCTGGCACAAAGACTTGTGTACCCGACCACCATAACCCGTCTTTGAGGGAAAGTCCAGAATCTGCTGGTATGGCGGAGCTGGCCAGAGTTTGCCTGATCCTGGTTAGTAGATCTCCCTGAATTAACAAACAGTGGTGAGCTGGCAAGATGATCTCAGGAGGAGCTACCTCTCAGGTTTCATGAAACATCCTCGACAGCGCATTTGGCTTAACATTCTTGGATCCGGGCCTGTACGTAATATGTAGCTGAAACCGAGAGAAGAACAGGGCCCAGCGTGCTTGGCGGGGCTTAAGTCTCTTGGCTGTTCTTAGGTACTCCAGATTCTTGTGGTCTGTGAAGACCAAGACTGGATGAGCTGCTCCTTCCAAGAGATACCGCCATTCTTCCAGAGCGGATTTTATTGCCAGAAGCTCCCTGTCGCCCACATTGTAGTTTCTCTCGGGGGGAGAGAGCTTCCATGAAAAGAAAGCGATGGGGTGTAAAGAAGCCTTAAGTCCCTGTCTTTGGGACAAGACCGCCCCGACTGCGGTCTCTGAGGCATCCACCTCCAAGATGTAGGGCCGAGTGGAGTCGGGGTGCTTGAGGACAGATGCAGAGGAAAACAGTCCCTTTAAGATTTGGAAAGTGGCTTACGCTTCCGGGGTCCAAGCAAAACGGGTATTCTGTTTAGTTACCTGGGTTATCGGGGAGATGACGGCAGAGAATCCTCGAATAAATTTTCTATAAAGATTGGCAAATCCGACGAAACGCTGTACCACCTTTTTGTCCGCTGGTGATGGCCAGTCCATAATAGCTGCTACTTTCTGGGGGTCCATGGTTGTGCCAGTAGTGGAGATGTGGAACACCAAGAAGATGATGTCTGTGCGCTCAAAGGCACACTTTTTGGCCTTGGCATACAGGCCATGCTGCTGTAGGCGGCTGAGTACACTCCTGACATGCTTACGATGTTCCTCCAGGGAGGGGGAGAAGATGAGGATATCGTCCAGATATACTACCACAAATAGATCGAGAAAGTCTCTGAAGATATCGTTGACTAGATGCTGGAATGTGGCCGGGGCATTACAGAGCCCGAAGGGCATGACCAAATATTCGAAGTGGCCAAAACAGGCCCGGAAAGCCGTCATCCATTCCTCCCCCTCCCGTATACAGATCAAGTTGTAAGCCCCCCGAAGATCCAACTTGGTAAATATGGCTGCAGAGCCAAGGCATTAGAAAAGTTCAGGAACCAGGGGCAATGGATATCGGTTCTTGACCGTGATCTCATTAAGGTCCTGATAATCAATGCATGGCCGGAGGGAGTGGTCCTTCTTTTCAACGAAGAAAATTCCTGCCCCTGCGGGAGATGTAGAGGGTCTGATGAACCCCTTCTGCAGGTTTTCCTCCAGGTAAGCCTTGAGGGCTACTAGCTCCACTTCTGAGAGAGGAAAAATCCTGCCAAAAGGAACCTCGGCTCCAGGTAGCAGCTCTATCTTGCAGTCATATGGCCTATGAGGAGGTAGGGAATCCGCCCCCTTCTTGCTAAAGACATCCAAGAAGTCTCGGTACACTTCGGGGACAGCAAGGCGGGTCTCCTGGTCTGGATCAGGGTTGATAGAGAGCACCGCTGGTGATGTCCTCTGGGGCGGTTGAAAACAGTTACCCAAACAGTATGGGGACGGGAACCAAACTTCTCCAGTGTTCCAGTCAATGTGAGGGCTGTGTCCTCGGAGCCACGGGAGGCCAAGGATCACTGGAAACAGTGGGGAAGTAAAGGCAGCCAATAATAGGAACTCCGAGTGGCCTTCGGCCGTCCGGGCTGGTAGAGGGAAAGTCTCTTGGGTCACTGTGCCAGACTTGATGACTGACCCGTCGGCCAATCAAACAGACATTGGACGTTCCTTGGGCCTGAGAGGGATCCGATGTTGGGCAGCAAAGGACAGGTCAATGAAACAACTGCACGCTCCTGAATTCAGGATGGCTGGGACTTGGATATTCCCATCGGGGAGCTGCAGGAAGATAAAGAGGATCAGGTGAGGTTGGGAGCTTGGCAGGGATGGCACTTCTCCTGGAACTTGCGCTGGACCCTTACCAGCTTTGGTGAGGCAATTCCTCACTAGGTGCCCTGAACCGCCACAATAGAGACACAAGTTGTGGGTCATCCGCCTCTGTCGTTCCTCAGAGGACAGGGATGGGCGGAGGAGCCCAATCTGCATAGGCATGGGAAGATTTTGAGGAGAGGAGGAGAAAGTTGCCGCTGGGCTTGGACCAGGGTTGATAGGCACTCAGGGAAGCATCCAGGTAGGACGCAGATATCCTGTGGCCCTCTCTGCTCTGCACTTCTGCAGATGACGGTCAATTTGTATGGCCAGATTAATTAGCGCTTCGAGGGTATGGGTTACCCCGACGTGCACCAGCTCATTCTTGAGCAGCTCAGAGAGTCTCAGCCTGAACTGATAGCAGAGGGCCACATCATTCCAGGCTGTGTCGGCGCTCCAGCACCTGAACTCTGACACGTAGTCCTCTGCAGTACGACGGCCCTGCTGGAGGGCATGGAGTGCGGCTTCTGCAGTAGCTGCCTGGTGTGGGTCCTCATATAGTTGGGCCATAGCGTGGAAAAAAAACATCCAGGGTGTTGGTCTCAGGAGCCTTTTGCTCCAATAGGCGATGAGCCCAGGCCTGCGGGTCATCCTGAAGAAGCAAGGTCAGCAGGCCCACTTTGGTGGCTTCCACAGAGAATATGCGGAGAGCGAAGTACAGTTTGCAGGAATTGCAGAAGGCTCTGAACTTTCTGCGGTCCCCCGCAAACTGCTCAGGCATAGGCACCTTAGTACGGGGAGGTGTTTGGCCCCCGCTGGTGGGGTTAGGAGAAGCCATGTCCCGAACTTGATTTTCCAAGTGTGTATATCCTTCCTGCAGGTTTTTCACTGCTTGGGTTAATCCAGCAAGGTGTACACATTGGCTGTCCGTTTCTGTCACGTACCTGGTAGTAGAGTCTGGCTTATGCAGGGGCAACCTGGTTCGAGAGCCCCTGGTAGTGTGAACAGGGAGCTCTGGAGCACAGGGGGGCACAAGGGCTGGACAATCTCAGATGGTAAGCAGAAGTCCGCTGAAGCTCTTGCAAGCTGAAGGGTAGTGGTACAGTCCGGGTCGGCAACTGGCAAGCAGTGCAGTACAGCGGGATCAGACAAACGGATGGTTGGGTACAGGCAGGGTTGGCAACATGCTGGGGCAGAAGTACAAAGGGAACAGGCAAGAGGATAGTCGTAAACAGGCCGGGGTCAAGGGCAGGCAGATATCAGCAAGGTCCACAGGAGTAGCCGGGGTCACAGAGGCAGGAAGTCACTCAGTAGTAATCACAGGGGGGGTCACAGGTGCAGGGAATGCTGTAGAATGGACAGCATCTGCTGCAAGGTGCTGTCTGGCTAAATAGTCCATTTTGGCGCCATTGGCACACCCAGGCGTGCGCACCGCTCACAGGCGATTCCCAAGCACATTTTTTGCTTTTCCTAACACCTGATCTCATTCCCTATGACAATGATTCGCAGAAAGGATGGATCCTGGTCACACATGGTATCTCCAGAGATTTCCATCCCGTTTGCTTTCTGTTCATCTCGTGCAGCAAAAACTGTGAACAGATCTTCCGCTTACCCAAATCATTTTTACTGAGTGAAATTGATTCATTCAGTGTCTTTTGTGATTAGCTATGATTGGCCAAAGCTAATCACATGGCACAGATGGGCTGTGATTGGCCCTGTCTGTACCATGTAATCACTGTGAACAATCACAGCTAGCAACACAGTTGTATACAATGAATAGCACGAAAGGAAGCCAACCATTGTTTACAATTGTCATGTGATCTGCTATGATTGGTCACAGCGATCACATGATACCGGCAGCCGGCTGGTATAGTGATCAGTCAACGGCTGTGTCTGGTGGAAACAGCCAGTGACAGATCACGCCGCTGCATGGCCCTGGGGCTTTGCAAGTGGCGCCTTCTGAGAGGATGCCATATGATGTCTACTTAGAAGGATGAAAGGCCCGTCTGGCCTATAACAGATCGGGAAGGTGTTAATAACCTACCTGGGTGTTTTACTAAAGGAATTAAGACACCACAAATGTCTCAGCAGTGTAAAATTGGCCAGAAAGCAGGACAATTGTAAATAGCAAACTCACTCGCAAATTTAAAAAGACAAGAACACAGGTAGGGGTTATACTACACGCATTAAGCGACCACAGAGGATGCAACAGTGAAAAATTGGCAAGCAGCAGGATAATTTTATATAGCAATTTTGGGCCCAAGTTTACTGCAGACAATGAGTATAGACTGGGGATTTACTAAAAAAAAATAGGAATACTGTTTTTAAATAAATTGTAGCAGAAAAAAATAAAAAGTATGTCCTGTGACAAAACACATGCAGTCTGTTATTAGTGAAGTACATGTGGACAGATAAAGGCAGTGTAAAAATCAATTGCTGCCAAAAAATTAGGAAATGTGTCCTGGGAAAAACCACATGCAGCCAGCTATAACTGTAATAAATGTGGAGAGGCTGTAAAGGATACATATTAATGTAAAAAACATTCCCTTGGTTTTCCTGTTCATGATAAATATGTACAAAACCACTAGACATTACATTTGTCTCGGTTCACACTAATGCGGTGCGGGATTTGCATTGATTCCTGTGCATTTCCCGCACCGCATCACAATCGCACTCCCTTTATGCGAACCGCTGCGGTGTCAATGTTAGATTAACAACACACCAAATAGGAGCTTAAATCCTTGTTAGATACAGCTCAAATTAACAAAGTAATTAATAAAAAAGAATATAAATTTCGGTTTAAGGACCTTTTTAAGACTCCATACTTGTACATCATAACTAAAATCTACAAAGACTCCCTGCATCCCCCTGAAAGGCCCTTCATACCCTCCATGTTTCCACAGTGGTTCACCTGGTTATCATTACCTGCTTATCAGTCCGGCCTACAGACAGCCCCTTCTGGCTATTTAAACTGCCTTGTTTATTCCTTTCCTGTCTTCACCTGGTCAACATATCTGGAGTGTCTCTGCTATGTTCCTGTGAAAGACTTTGCCCGGCTGATGTCCCTTCTGGTTGCTGATCCTGTTCTTCTGCCTCTCACTATGCTGATTTCTGGTTTCCTGATTGCTGGCTCATCTGACTACCCACTTTGGCTTATGATCCCTGGCTTATGTTTTGACTACGTTTACTGATCTGTACCATTTTTACCATTGCATTAAAGGTGTGATTTTACTGCATTTTCTGTCTCCGTCTGATTCATGGTTCCTGATACCCACCTACTACCCATATTGGACAAATACACTTGGGAGGATTCCTACCTATGGGTATCTCTGGATGTGCAATCTTTACAAAGGTCCATACCCCATGGGGTTGGCATGTCAGCCCTCTCACATTTTCTGTGCTCTAGTTCTGAAATACATCCCTCCCAGATCTAGAGCAGGAGTCAGCAACCCGCAGCACGTAGACCGCACCCGGGCCGCCACCAATAATTATATGGCCCATCAGTGCCCATGCTTAATTCACGGGCATCCGGTCCGCGGACATGTTCACCGCTGTCCAATGAAGAGTACCAGTATCACAAGTTGGATGGGGGATGCAGGGGGCAGAGGACACTACAATGGGGGATGCAGGGTGCAGAGGACACTACAATGGGGGATGCAGGGTGAAGAGGACACTACAATGGGGGATGCAAGGTGCAGAGGACATTACAATGGAGAATGCAGGGTGCAGAGGAAACTACAATGGGGGATGCAGGGGCAGAGGGCACTGCTTTGGGGGCACAGGAAACTTGCTATAGGGGGAGGGGGGCAGAGGACACTATGGGAGTGATGTAAAGGGGGACAGAGGGCACTGCAATAGAGAGGGGACCCTATTAGGGACCCCATCACCCCTGGAGACAGGTACCCCTTCTCACCTGGGGACAGGTGCCCCATCTCACCTAGGGAAGGGGCCGTCATCTCCCTTAGGGATGGGGACCCCATTTTCCCTAGGGACAGGAGCCCCATCTCCAGACCATGCTGCCTGACAGGGCTGGTGTCAGCAGCCCTTGGCTGCCAAGATGGGGGAGGGGGCAGTAAAATCCAAATCCACAGCCACATGCTCCCTCAGGGTGAACTGGCTTTGTATTAGTGAAGCACCTTAAAGTGAGGTAAACCTTTATTGTTATTATTACTATGTTAGGATTATTATTATCTTAATTTATTAGCAGGTGAATGCGGCCCTCCATGCACTCACATACATTGAATCTGGCCCTTAAGTGGAAAAAAGGTTACTGACCCCTGGTCTAGAGCACAGCTATTTTACCTTCCTAGGTGAGTTCTTCCTCCAGATACAGGGCACCACCATGGGTGTGTCCTTTGCGCCCAGTTACGCCAACCTTACCATGGGTTGCTGGGAAGAGCCTTGGATCTGGAGGAATGACCCCTTTGCCAGGCACTTTGGAAGGTACATAGATGACATTGTCATCATCTGGGCCAGCTTCCTCCAGGAGGCTGAGGTCTTTTCCCAGTATTATTTTATTGCTGGTCTATGCTCCTTCTGATGTTAAAGTCAGTGTCAAAAGAGTTAGGGCTTTAAAAATAAATTTGTATGAAATTCTTTCCTTTTATGGACATTTGTTTGTGTCATCTGAAATTCTCTGACATCTAGGAGGTGTTTAACTTGCAGTTTTATAGTTTGCAATTTGTGTTAAGGCTGTTGCAAAGTTTCTTTATATACTGTAATCAACTGGGTCAACTCATTATGTATTTCCTTTCATGTGATCATCAATAGATTGTACTATTAGTTCTTATTGCACTGCTGTACTCAGAGCTGGCTGGTGGTGGCGGGTATGTTTATTTCACAATGTTGTTTAAATATATATATATATATATATATATACATATTTTTCTAAGCCTATTCCATTTTTTGAATCTTTTAAATTCTTTTCTTATTTATATTTTTGTGACATTGCTATAAATAGATTTTTTATTAGTCTTTACTCTCCAAATATCCCCTGCAGCTGTCATGTTTCAATGTTTTAAAATTTCCCCCTTGTGATGGTTTATAAGTCTGGTTTTTACCTGCAGTGGGATGACATTGACAAAGGGGCAGAGCCCTGAAACGCATCTGCCTACCCACTCCCATCCTCTACACAGGACCGCACAGTGTGTTTGAAGACATACCGCAGCCACAGTTTGATGATTGTGTCCCCTCCCCCAGTGGCTCTAGCATTTGGCTCCAGGCTCCCTGCCCGTTTGTTGTTGGCCGGCAGATCATTCACTGCCTCCTCAACTCTGGATCCTCTGCTGTTTGGTTGCTGGCACGTGTATTCCATTATTGCCATAGCCCAAATCCCTTTAAACAGCGTGGATCACAGCTCGCACCCAGCTGACAGGCGGCTTCCACCTTCCCTTTCAAGTCCAGCTCACCTCCCTGTACACTACAGCCAGTGTTGTTGCTGCCTGTGATCCTTCCCTCACCTCTCCAGCTGTTTCAAAAGACCCCTGTGTAAGTGCAGCATTTGCTACTTTTAACATACTTTATAAAATCTAGCAACTTGGTTACCTGGTTGTATTTGTAAAAAAAAATAATCATTTTTTTTAACTTTTTAATTTACAATTTTTTTACGATTTGTTTTACATACTGTTATCATAATGCCACTCTGCTACTCTGGGGAAGTGAACAGGATATCTTTTTTTTTACACACTGTGATTGCTTATAGCAGTAATGATCACTGTTATAAGCAATTATTTTATTGAATTGTGTGCTATTGTGAAGCTGTGGTTGGCCACAGCTATGCACTGTGATTGGTCCTGTCTGTACCATGTGATCACTGTGACCAATCACAGGGATCAACACAACAGATCAACACAATACACAGTGAATGGCTATAAATGAAAGCCATTCATTATGTACAAGGAAGGAAGCCTCGTGTTCCTGTGTCCATCTTAGAAGAAGCCACTCTCATTGTAAGATGGACACAGGGACATGAGGCTTCATTCCCACACTGCTCCTTCATCACCTTACTATCCATTTCATCTATCGACCCATCTGCATTATACCAGCATTTAAGAGACATGAGATTATTGTTCTTTTGAACGCTTATTGCGATTATACTTAACCATGGTGAACTCAGAATAAACCTATATGGACCATTCCATACACTGGGGGAGTTGGCAACAGCTGATTGTAAAATTGACCATTGCTATCCTTATTTCTTATTTATATTTGTTCAGAGCTTGTATTATAGCCCTTTTTTCCTGAAGAAGTGGGCTTTTCTGTACCCGTGAAATGCACTTGTATTGAAGTGAAGTTACCGCAAGCTTAATCACCACCTAACTGCAGTAGGGTAATGATACAATGTGTAATATTATCACAGTAATTTTTTCCTATATTTGTTATGTATCAACACGTCTTTCTATGTTATTGATGTTTTAATATTTGTATAATAAATATATATTTTTTATCTCAGTAGTACCTATAAAGTCCTTAATTAGTGGTTAGGGTTTTTTTGTGCAAAATTGTAAATGGCTGTGCTTCCTAAAGTGGATGTAAACTCTCACATATACCCAGTGAAGTGAACAGCCTCAGATGATACACAGAGATGAAACAAATCTCCCTACATAAGCTTTACATGTATATCTGCTGTCTTCAGATTTCTATACTCTTTAGAAAGCTCAGATCGTGTTACAGATTTTCTCTTCCTGTTCAGCACTGGGAGTGAAGTCTGGGCATGCAGCCAAGACAGCTGATTGGAGGAAAGGCACACACCCCCCCTTCATATAGGCGGAGACTCTCAGAGCTGTCCTGTGACATGGCAAGCTCTCTGCTAATCTATTTATAGCAACCTCCCCTGGCACAAATTTCAGGCTGTTTTTATCTCAGTTGACTTGTCAGAAGTTATCATGCTGATAACAGTAGAACAGAACAGGAGAAAGCCATGGGACTTAGTGTTTTGAAGAGAGATAAGAAAACACTACAGGTATACAGTATGTACCCAGCTCAAATTTCATAAATTGAGTTTACATCCACTTTAATGTCATAGAGTTATTCATGTAATCACTTCCTGTCCCTGCTAGCTAGGCCAGAAACCTCAGACTACAGGACTTTGATATCTTTATGAAGGGGAGTTTCCAGAATAGACTGAGAAAGAACTGAGACACATGCCCTGTCCATGGAGTTACTGCTGTTGTATTTTCACCCAAACCAGAAGTAATCCTATGATCTAATAGTTTAACTGCAACTGCTGAGTGTATACCTAAATCCTTGTGACAGACAGAGTATCTCTGCCCTATCTTTATTAATATTTCACATGCTTGGTGCCAGATAGCTAGATCTCTGCTACTGTATGTATGTAGTGGTCACATGATGTATGTTAGGGAGGGACTAAAATGCATAGTAGGTAACCTGACTCACAGTTCCTGTAAGCAGCTCCAATCCAGACTGGTTGGACAACAGTTGGAAAATCCCCTCGTGACCGCTGACCATGTCTTCAGGTCTCTGACACAAATATAAACACTGCATCATCCTCAGGGGCTCCTGCAACTGAACTTTGCTGCAACATTCATCTGGAAATATATCCATTAATAACTATATTTACCCAGGTATTTGCACAGTTCCAATAGGACTCTTATCGGGCCCTTTGCTGATAATACCTATTTGTATTTTGGATGTATGTACTGTTATTAATCTCTTCTTATGTAAAGCTAATATTATTTCCATACTGGCATGCATCCCTTTCCTGGCCTGCCAGGCTGCATGCTCGGATAAGGGTCTGGTATTGAGGGGAAGACCTCACGCCACTTTTTTTATATTTTTCACTGCAGTCCCCCTAAAATCCATACCAGACCTGAAATGCGTGGTATGGATTGGGGGGAACCTCGCGCCATTTTTTTTTTTGGTGTGAGGTCCCCCTCAGAATCTAAAGCAGACCCAAAGGACCTGGTATGAATTGGTGGGGGACTTATTTTTTACATTTTTTAATATTGGCTCTTTTGTTTACATTCTGCTGCAAAAGAAATTAATAGGAAAAGCCTAACTCCTGGTAAGGAATGTATGGAGCTGGCGAGCGCTGTGCAGGTGACTGAGCAAACAGATGCCACTGTGATAGCCAGTGTGGGGGGGGGGGGGTGGGAGAGGGGAGGGTGGAGACCAGGGGGGGAAGAAGTTCTGGTAGGGGGCAGAAGATTACCTTTGATGGGGACCCTCTTGAAGAAGGGGGGGACCAGAGGTGGGAGGGGAGAGGGTGGGGGGGGGGGGGTGTGACCGATAGTGTCACCGTAGACAAACGAGTCAGTGGACGTGTCGCGAGCGGTCGAGGTATGTAAGGAATGGTCCTCAATCCGAAAAGGATAATTAAAGAAAACGTCGTCTTACATTTGTTTTCTCGGTTATAATTTTTTACATTTTTTATTCAGGGGGTGGTTAAGTATGGTCCAGGAAACCCAGACGAAATCTAAGACTCCCCCTGGAGTGTGGTTTTTTTTTTTACCGCGCTCCAAGGGGGGTTAGGTATGGTGCGTAAAGTCCAGACCATACCTAAAATCCCCCTGACGT
>BLSH010417999.1:404827-423848 GCA_018402905.1 Glandirana rugosa | reverse complement strand
GGGGAGGGTGGAGACCAGGGGGGAAGAAGTTCTCCCAGGGGTAGTTTCCATTAGAAGACGGGGGATGGTAGAGAGGCAGCTAACTGGTCAGAGTAGAAGAAGCTCTGTAAGTTAGAAAGGACAAAACCGCGGATCATAGCTCCCAGCCTGGATGGACCTACAGACGTGGCACTTACTACATGCTGGTCCATAACCTGCTCCCTGTGAGTGCAATCTAATAAAGCGTTACTGCTTTTAATTTATACTACACTCAGATTGGCGCTGCTTGTTTTGTCCTTTCTGCCTAACTCCTGATAGCCTTCTAAAAATTTACATGGAATGGGGTTGCTTTTTCTTATAGCTGATATGTGCTTCATGCTGCCATAGTATCATTTTTTTTAAAATAAAGAGCGAATAATGAATGGACATGCTGTATCTGTCAGTCATGCAGCATATATTGAGATTTACATGGTCTTTCTGGGAACCCTGGAAAGATAGAATATCAGCTGCATATTATTACTGGCTATCTAGATCATTTATCTATTTGAATTTTTAGAAAATCTTCCATAGAAGCTAATGAGCTAAACAGTATATCCAGAGCATGAAACTTTTCCTGCCTTCCTCATCAGCAGAGTTTGAGGGCTGATAATGCAACACAGAAGCCCGGGGAAATGCTAAGCTGTGAATTTACTGTCAGGCTATTAAAAGCACCAACTTTTCCCTTCCTTGATCGTAATTACATAAGTTTTAGGGAGGCAGCTTTTCACACTTGTCCTACTGGGAAAAAAACTATGCATATACATGAAGCACAAGAGCTTAAATTATTACCGTTTAACTGATATTCAATAGATTTGCCCTGCCTTTCCCTATTGTCAGTGCCTAAATACTTCAAAAAGAATTCTAATAATGTTGAAATTAATAGGAGGGAGGATTCTAATCCGGCTATCTCTTAATATTTCAAAGTCTCCCACTCTCTCTTTTCTGCATATGTTTGTGCTGATTGCATTAACCATGTATGTGCCGACTATAAAGGACTGCCAAAGCAGTTTTTTCAACCACACCCATTGTCTATATGTAACAAAGAGATTGTGCATTGTATATACATTAGGGTTAGTGTGCCCATTGCTGTGTAATATAGCATTTAGGCTACATAAGTATTCTGTGATCCACTGGCCAGCATTTGATGCAATCTACAATATCTTTGGTATTTTATAACAATGGTCAGTAGCATCATTCCTTATCCAGTAATACATTTTAAAACTATGATAGTTTACCCATTAATGAGGGGAAATATTTTCCAGGTTTGAACAATATACATACATTATTATACGCACAAAATATAACTGGACGCTAACATTTTAGTTAATAACACTTGTGTAGTTGATTCAGGGAGTATCCGTCTGCCCCCTGGATGATCAGGAAGGAGTTTTTTTTCCCTGTCTGGAGCAAATTGGACCATGCTTTATTCTTTTTTTGCCTTCCTCTGTATCAGCTGTGGGTATAGGATTGTGTATATCAAGGTTTTCTATTTGTTTATTTTTTTCTATTAGTTGAACTAGATAGACTTGTGCCTTTTTCAACCTGACTAACTATGTAACTATCTTAATTGGCCAATGACTGATATTAAAAAATATTATCAATACATTTTATACAAGTATGTGGGTAAACATACGTATTATAAAAAATGGGTTGCCATGAACAAATGGTATCCCCTCTAGCCGTATTTCTGTGAAGCCTTGCTCTTCCCTCCCCTGACATGTACCATCAGCTGACCCTTGCAACTACCTGGAGGATCTGCTCCATGGCCTTTTGCATTAATGATATCTCCCCAGCCCCATCCCCATGCTACCCAATTTTGGGTAATCTGGAATTCACTCCTGGGATGTCAGGATCCACCTTCCTGCCTCTATACCACCGGGACATGTATTCTGCCATACAATATATCAGAAACTCTAAGTCACTCACTTTTACTCAGATGTGTCGAGACCAAAGTTTCTATGACATGGGACACTTTCAACTACTCCAAATCTCTCATTTGCTATGGTCACTACCTGAAGCCTCCTTCTTTACATCTACACTGATTGTATATGAAAGAGTGCCTGATTGTATATGAAGGAGACCTCAAGACATGCCCTTTCCCTTACTTATAAACAATTGCATTCAGAGACTGCACAGTCACCACTTACCTATTTAGACAAATGGGAAAGGGAACTCCAATTGTGCTGGATACCTGCTGACCGTAAAATGATCCTGACTCTCTCCTTTGAGGCCTGATTCACACCTATGCATTTTTAGTGCTTTTTGCATTTTGCAGATTTGCACTACAGTCCATTTAACATGGTCTATGGAACACGTTCTATAGTGCAAATCAGCAAAAGGCAAAAAGCACTAAAAGTGCATAGGTGTGAATCGGGCCTAAGTCTTTCATTTGCAATCAATATCAGTACCTGAGCTATAAAATCATAACCCGGAGGTACCACATACAAACACTATTGCATCATATATACCCTCTATTTCTTAGACATTTTGGAGAAGCGGTACTGATAAGGAAGACATGCTACACATGTTTTCTTCTTGCCCGTTCTATGCACTTTTTGGAATGGGGCACTTACTATAATACAAAAATTTACAGATAGGCTGTTACCAATTACGCCTTCCTTTTATCTATTGCACCACACTCAGATCCCATTGGCCTCTTATAAGAAATAGGTGGTGAGATACCAGGTCAATGCTGCTTTGGTGCCTGTGGAAATCGACAAACCTGCCTACTTTGCGGTAATGTTTTCAAGGTTGGAGACATTAGGCAAATGGGATGTCTGACCAGTTCTCTAAAAGACATGAATGAAAGATTTACTAAAACATGGTTTTATTAGATTGTACACACCTGCATAGATGAGCTTCAGAAGATCTTAGTGGGATGATTCTCATAGTCTATTAGACTTTTCTTACACCACTGAATTTACTGAGGGGACACCTAATTTGCTTTCTTCGCATGTCAAAGTCATTGGGGGTGGTTCTGTGGCTTGGGCTTTCACCCCCCCCCCCATTGAGGGCCAGACAATAGTTTTCATTATTATGTAAGGAAAATCAGTTTTTTCCTTTTTTATAACCACATGTTCCCTTACTTCTTTCCCACATTTTTCTACCCTGAGGCAGGATGAATGGTGGGACAATGTCAGAGGATAGGTTGAGCTTCACAAAGCTCTTCAGGCTATAATTTTTGCTCACTGTGATCTCATACGGGCCACACTTTAACTCCACTTTTAAGGGGAAAAAAGTAGCAGCGATGGCAACAAAATGGCAGGAATTTACAGCACACACTAACTTTGGTAGCATAATTATTAATGTGGAATGTATGTTTCTCACTAAATGATTTTTTTATCAAGTTGTTATTGGTAAAGTTCCAGTTTAAGCAAAACAGAGTGGTAAAGAGGCTTGGCAAAACCTTTTAACATTTACCTTAGCAACATTCATTGCTAAATGAGAAACAGAAAATAGAATAATAAAATAAAATAGAAACAAAAGCACTATATGTTTTCATGCCTCAAGGTAGGCTGTGTTAAAACAGGACTCTGGGATTGGCAAAAAATCCCCCATTCGTACAACAGTTATTACATTTGTGAAATTACTTACGATTGAGAGAAATTGAGAAAATACAAATTGAATTTTCAGGAAGTGAGCTCTGCAGTTCGAAAAGTGCATCATGTATTTTGCCAGGGAGGCTCTGTTAGAACAGTGATTACATCATATCCTCTTCTCTCTCTTTACATGATCCTCAAACTGCATTTTCCATCTTGCATTGCATATTGCAGTGAATGTGGGAGGTACACTAGGCCTGTACATGTAAATGTGAACAAGCCCACTTCAACATAAATCATGCCCCTCATTCTACAGCCAGGCCCACTACTCAGTAACACACAGCAGGGCAGGATAAGTTACAGTCTTATAAATGCAAAACAGGTGTGTTCTCTCCCCTCCAGACATAACAGGAGATAAACATATTGCCCTTACATGCTTTATGTAATCATTACTGAACTGTACACACATCCCATAATGATATATTATACACACTGTACTCTGCTGTAATTGAGATCTTTCTAACATCAATCAGTGCTTGTATGGTGTATGAGAAGATCCCTAGCCGCACCACAGAGAGTCTGGCCATGATGTTTTACATCAGCATGTGACACAAGTAAATATCCACATGAGAAAAAAAACAAAAGAGTGCAGCACTAACTTACTAATCAATAACACAATAATGGTGGAACCCTCTAATGTATGGACATCTCAATAAAGTTCAATATTAACACAATACCGGTCTCTGTGATATGTAACTTCACATATAATGCACATCACACTGAAAATAAGACATAAAATGACTGCAAACTTTGCAGGGATGGTGGAAACCCCTTATACAGATATTTGGCAGTGTATGATATCAGTAAAGTAGTGGATGGTGTCTACTGACTATCCGTGCAGCTTATCAGTGCCCATACAGTGGGGCAAAAAAGTATTTAGTCAGCCACCAATTGTGCAAGTTCTCCCACTTAAAAAGATGAGCGAGGCCTGTAATTTTCATCTTAGGTACACTTTAACTATGAGAGACAGAACAAGGAAAAAAAATCCAGAAAGTCACATTGTCTGATTTTTAAAGAATTTATTTGCAAATTATGGTGGAAAATAAGTATTTGGTCACCTACAAAAAAGCAAGATTTCTGGCTCTCACAAACCTGTAACTTCTTCTTAAATAGGCTCCTCTGTCCTCCACTCGTTACCTGTATTAATGGCACCTATTTAAACTCGTTATCAGTATAAAAGACACCTGTCCACAACCTCAGTCAGACTCCAAACTCCACTATGGCCAAGACCAAAGAGCTGTCAAAGGACACCAGAAACAAAATTGTTGTGTTGTGAAACAAAATTATTGGCTGGGAAGACTGAATCTGCAATAGGTAAGCAGCTTGGTGTAAAGAAATCAACAGTGGGAGCAATTATTAGAAAATGGAAGGCATACAAGACCACTGATAATCACCCTCAATCTGGGGCTCCGCGAAAGATCTCATCCCATGGGGTCAAACTGATCACAAGAAGGGTGAGCAAAAATCCCAGAAACACACGGGGGGACCTAGTGAATGACCTGCAGAGAGCTGGGACCAAAGTAACAAAGGCTACCATCAGTAACACACTATGCCGCCAGGAACTCCTGCAGTGCCAGACGTGTCCCCCTGCTTAAGCCAGTACATGTCCAGGCCCTTCTGAAGGTTGCTAGAGAGCATTTGGATGATCCAGAAGAGGATTGGGAGAATGTCATATGGTCAGATGAAACCAAAATAGAACTTTTTGGTAAAACTCAACTTGTCGTGTTTAGAGGAGAAAGAATGCTGAGTTGCATACAAAGAACACCATACCTACTGTGAAGCATGGGGGTAGAAACATCATGCTTTGGGGCTGTTTTTCTGCAAAGGGACCAGGACAACTGATCTGTGTAAAGGAAAGAATGAATGGGGCAATTGAAGATGAAACGTGGCTGGGTCTTTCAGTATGACAATGATCCCAAACACACTGTCCGAGCAACAAAGGAGTGGCTTCGTAAGAAGCATTTCAAGGTCCTGGAGTGGCCAAACCACTCTCCAGATCTCAACCCCATAGAAAATCTTTGGAGGGAGGTGAAAATCCATGTTGCCCAGCGACAGCCCCAAAACATCACTGCTCTAGACGAGATCTACATGGAGGAATAGGCCAAACTACCAGCAACAGTGTGTAAAATCCTTGTGGAGACTTACAGAAAATGTTTGACCTCTGTCACTGCCAACAAAGGGTATATAACAAAATATTGAGATGAACTTTTGTTATTGACCAAATACTTATTTTCCACCATAATTTGCAAATTAATTCTTTAAAAAACAGATAATGTGATTTTCTGGATTTTTTTTTCTCATTCTGTCTCTCATAGCTGAAGTGCACCTATGATGAAAATTACAGGCCTCTCTCATCTTTTTAAGTGGGAGAACTTGCACAATTGGTGGCTGACTAAATACTTTTTTGCCCCACTGCATTTGTAGCCTCGTCAGTGGCCATCAGTGCCCATAAGTGCAGCCTTAGTGCCCATTAGTGCAGTTCATCAGTGCAGCCTCATCAGTGCCTTCTCAGTGCAGTTTATCAGTGCCCATAAGTGCGTTCTCATCTGTGCCCACCAATGCAGCTTATCAGTGTGATCTCACCAGTGCCGCGTATCAGTGCCCATCAGTGCGGTCTCATCAGTGTAGCTTATCAGTGCGGTCTCACCAGTGCCGCTTATCATGCACATCAGTGTGATTACATCAGTGGCCACCAGTGCCGCTTATCAGTGCCCATTAGTGCGGTCACACCAGTGCCCACCAGTGCAGCTTATCAGTGCCCATCAGTGCAGTCTCACCAGTGTCCACCAGTGCCACTTATCAGTGCCCATCAGCGTGGTCACACCAGTGCCGCTTATCAGTGCCCATCAATGCGGTCACACCAGTGCCCACCAGTGCAGAGTGGGCATCAATGACAGATCAACCGCCACCCGCCTGCCATCTCTCATCAATGAGAGAGCGGAGATCTTGGCTATGACAGGTATTCCTGGTATGCCTGGCACGTCTGCTACGTGAAACACTGCTCACTGTAACTCTCCTGCTTCCAGACCCGCATTTTAATAGACAGCGCAGAGCGCACTGTTACAATGCGGGTCTGGGAGGAGCAGGGAAATTTCAGCGAGCCGCGTTTCACATAGCAGGCATGCCAGGCATACCAGGAATACTTTTCATAGCCGATATCTCCGCTCTCACATTGATGAGAGATGGCGGATGAGTGGTGGCGGTGCTGGCAGGGAGGAGGGAGGAGGACAGGACCTCTACGGGCGGCACAGGCCGGGGCTGTGAGACCCCCTCCGCCCACTACAGCAGAACAGGCAGAAATAGAAGTCCCTGCTGGACTTGGAGAACTACAAGTGGGCAGTTACAAGACCGCTGGCTGGGAGTACAGGAGAAATATCAGCCAGCGGTCTTACAAACAGGAAATCACTGGTCAATAACGTTTTTTCAGCAAGTTCAGCAGGCTATTGCAGAGGTATTTGGTAAAGGTAGGAGATCAGCAACAAGGACATGGAAAACTGTTTTTTCCCAGAGTTCTACTTTAAAGTGTTACTAAACCCACAACAGTAAAATCAGTCTGTATATGCAGTAAAGCACACTTGTTATACTCACTGCGGAACCCAAGGGGTTAACCCTACGTATTGTGTAAAAAAGCTGTTTGATCCTGTCTTCTCTGATCCTCCCCTTCTTTCACTGTCCACAATCAATCTCCTGATAGTACAGAGCTTTTGGAGTCACTCTGCACATGCTCAGTTTGGTGTAGTTTGGAGTTTATTTTCTTGGTAGATTGCATATGATCTGCACAGGGCCAATCAGCACTGTCTAGGCAGAGTCAGGGGTCCTGCAGCCTCATAGGACAGTCAGAGTAGAATGAAAACTCTTCCTACAAGGTTTAACTAGACACTGATAGAAGTCACAAGACTGCTATATACTGCTAATGAGAAAATGTATTTAGCAGTTTATATTTTACTAAAATAATTGCATTTCCATGTTCTGTGTACTGTGGGAGACCAGATATAGTGAATGCAGGTTCTTGGGTTTAGTATGCACCCAGGGGCATTGCTAGGTGGGAAAATGACCAGGCTGTGAATCGGGGGAGGGGTCATGGACCGGGGGGGGGGGGGGGCATGCAGCGAGGGGGTGCGGCGGTGGAGCAAGTAGAAGCTTAAGTATACATGAGGCTATTTCCTCCAGCACTGCTAGGGTGGACCTATACACTTTGCTGGAGTTGGGCTGCATCCCATCACTTGCTGCTTATGGTCAAATCTTTGAATAGGCTAGAAATATGCTGGGACTTTTCAGGCTCTACATAGATGTATTTCACACACACTATATATTATTAAAATGTTTGATTTTTCATTAAGATGTAGTGTGTGTATATGGAATACATCTAGAGCCTAAAAAGCTCCAGTATATTGTACATTTCTAAACTATTCATAAGCATTTTTCTTTCACTATAGTAAACCTGCACTGCAAGGGTCAGTACAGGTTTACAGCATAGCACAGTCTGGATAGCAGAAGAGGTCAGGACTCACAGGAGGAGAAAAAGCATTCTTTTATCTGTCACTTCTTATCTTCGGTCTGCAGGAAAGAGGAAAGCTCAGATGTGTGCTGGGCAGGAAGCAGTGATGGGGTTGCAATGTACTGATGTCCGTTTGCTCCGCCCACCTGTACTGGAGTTCTCACTGTCCCGATCCAGCCGCCCAGCCTGTGAGGGACCTGTGTCCGGGGGATAGAGTCTCTGTCCTTTCCAGCAAGGGACGGCCAAGTGGGAATGCGCCCGCCCATACCTCCTGCCTGCAGGAGGTGTGGGTGGGCGCATTCTCACTCGGCCGAGTCATATAGATTACAGCCGCTCGGGCGCTAAGGCTAATAATGCAGTCATGCATGCCCAAGACCCGGGGCTTTTTAGGGGCCCACTCGGGGCTCCAGCCCCCCTCACCCACCCCCCTCCCGACTCCACTGCATGCACCCTATTTTTTTACCAGAAAGTACCTGAACACACAGTATGTGTGTTGTACTGCTGTGTAATGTGGGTGTGTTGCCTGGTATTGTAGCAAGGAATTGTGGCACCTTCCAATAGAATGGATAACGGTAATACACTGTAAAACGCACATTTTGCTGTGAAACATCATAATTCACCGATGTGAAGAAGGCCTCAAGCAATGGGAAAATTGGCAACTATGGTAAACAACCCTAGCAATGCTATAGTTTACCCCAATGTTGGTTGCTTTTACTGGTAAGATAGGTCACCATGTAAATATAAACAAAACATAATTAAAGTCTGTTGAAATAAAAAAAAATGAATGAATATATGTAAAGTAGAACTATGTTCTCCTATTACAAAAAATATGTGCTGCAACACTTAATTATAAGTGCATCGGCACTTACAGTTTTCTCTTATCCCCCCTGCAAAGCCCTACAAATACTGTTCGGCCTGCCCATGAGGTCCACCTAATTCTGCCTCCTGTGATGGTGTGGCAATGATGCTTCGTTCCTCTGGAATTCAAAGCAGAATAGCCACTCCCATGTAGGCTGTGCCTGCTTCGCCTACAGTGGGATGACAAAATGTTGCACGGGGCGTGCCTTTTACCATTGTCACTGCTGATTCACAAGTATGTAGTGTGGCAATCAGCACCTAACCACACCCAGTCCTGCCCACTGCTTTCTGGATTGATAACGCTGCCTATGTTTTGAAACTCTCCTACTCTGAGATGCAGTGTCTAGGAGGGAAAGCATGTGCGACACAAGCAGAGGAGGATTTGGGTCATCCAGAGAAGGTAAAGGAAGTAATTTGTTTACTTTAGGATGCTTGTGCTTCAAAAAGTAACTGTATTTAGTAATTGTTTAGATTATCATACAGAACACTTTAGCTGTACTTTAATACTATAATAAAGTTATCAAACTACAAAACATTTAGCAACATGGGCTCTTTAACCACTTCAGCCCAGCAGGATTTGATCCCCATAATTACCAGGCCTTTTTTTGCGATACGGCACTTTGTTACTTTAGCTGACAATTGCGCGGTCGTGCGACGTTGTACCCAAATAAAATTGTTGTCCTTTTTTTCCCACAAATAGAGCTTTCTTTTGGTGGTATTTAATCACCACTGCACTTTTTATTTTTTGCGCTATAACCAAAAAAAGACCATCAATTTTGACAAAAAAACTATATTTTCTATTTTCTGCTGTAAAACACACCCAAAAAAAAAAAAAAATCTTCATCAATTTAGGCCAATATGTATTCTGCTACATATTTTTGGTAAAAAAAACCAATAAGCATATATTGATTAGTTTGCACAAAAGTTATAGCGTTTACAAAATAGGGGATAGATTTATGGCATTATTATTATTTTTTTTTTACTAGTAATGGTGGCGATCAGCGATTTTTAGCAGGACTGCGACATTGCGGTGGACAGATCGGACACCTAACTGACATTTTGACACTTTTTTGGGAACCAGTGTGTGCGTGCCCACAGAAGCTAGTGCACAAATCGCTGTACCGGTACGGAGATTCGCGCAGCTGAGCCACCTTGCCGCAGTATAACTGCGACGGATGCTCAGCAAGATTGCACTGCATTAGTTGTACCTGTTTATGTGCAGCACTCTATCCTTTAAATTAATTCAAAGTACAGAATTTACACAGCTTGCCTGAGCTTCAGCATAAAGGCGGAGGGGATCTGATGTCAGACACTGCACAGCTCAGAGAGGACAGCTCTGTTTAAACTGAGAGCTGATTGGAGGGAAGGAGGGGATCCACTCCCCTTCCACACAGCACTTATGGAAATATGTACAGCTTAAGCTATCAATCACAGGCTGTAAGCACAGATGGTAAGCATTTCATAATATGCTAGTATGCAAGGCATACTAGCACATTATGCCTTTACCTTGCAAGTTAAAAAAAATAGGCTGCATTTTGCTGCCGCTTTAAGGATGTGGCGGCCAGCTTCCTGGCCCGCTCCTTAACAAGCAGCTATTCTTCACACAGAATTCGAAACGGTTGATCATTTTTCGAATTACAAAGCAAATCAACAAAACAAAATGAGTAACATAACCAATTTATCCAAAACTAAACAAATTTTTCCATTCTGCACATTTCTACCAGGGTCTTCAGTGACTGAGACAGCCCTCAATCCTGAGAATCCTCCAAAAGGAATCCACTGAGGATTACTGATCCTCAACAGCTTCTATGGCAGCCCTTACATTAGTCATTTTTTTTATTCAACACCCAAAAAATTACCTAATTCTCCCATCAATGTGGATGGGGGAATCTTCCCTGTTGAGCTATTGTGTTCTGACGGGAGGGTTGCTAAAGGGTAAAATCTGAGTTGGCACACCATACCCTACATCTTTCTTGTAGGCAACTATATTATGTCTGCAATGTCATGTCCCCCAATAGTTGCAGGGGTGGAAACAATGCGGGATGGGTCTCTCGGTGGTCACTCGGGTGCCCAGCTAGGCGGTGGTGGCCAATTTTGGCTAACCCCGCTCCCCATTCTATACATCTGGATGGGAGGGACTGAGGAGATGTCCAGTTCCGCCCATAGTCTGGTGACTGTAGGCGGTCTGCTTGCTTCCAGTCCGTAAGATGGAGCCCTCACCGGAAGTGACTTCAGGGGGTCGCGCCGGCCCCATCACTTCCTGTGGGACCGCAATATGAAAGCGAGGAGCCTGGCGTCTCTCACAGCAGTCTCCCAGCGGCGTCCTTACTGACGCAGTGATTCCTCCAGCATGTCCACAGGTAATCTTTTGTTTGAATACACTGAGTGGCTGTTCTTTTACCACTCTGGATGCTTATAGGTCCTAGCGGTACTGTAGTCAGCCATGAGTGGTACATTTGGTTGAGTGCCCTTCTTGCCTTTTAGGGGATCGCTGGCCGGTATTGGGAAAGGCTGCTGTCGGGATGCTACTGGTGTCCTTCCATTCGGGAGTAGAAACATTCTAACATCTATCCCTGTGCTCATCTTCTGGCCCAGTGTCCACTGGACCTGGCTGACGGCTCTGGCACTGTCGCCTCTCTTATTGGACTGTAGCCATAGCACTGCTGGGAGGGGGACTGGATGCTTGTGAACATGATGGTTTATGAAATGGGTGAGCAACATAATGATCCATATTTTGATGTAATTAGATGCTAAATGTGTAACATCAAGTGTCTGTTATTTATGGATGGTAACAATGATTTTTGTTCGCACTAGAACTTGAAAGTAAGGAGTTACCTGTGAAGAAACGCCGGTGCTACCTCCTTCACTTTATGTACAAGTTACAATGTTTACATGTACTGGATTTTAATATGTCAAATTAATAAATATATGTTTTAAACTTATTTTGGTTTCAATTTTGCTCACTGTGTCGAGAGTGTCCAATAAAGTCCCCAGCTTAAACCGCTAGCCCAGGTGGAACTTCCTTTATTACTGACTTGTCTATATGGGATGTGGATACCTCTGCATACCAGTGAATGGTTTGGGTCCTATCTTCTCCTGTTTTCCTTTTGTCTTCTTGTAGGCTCTCCTCCTTGCTCAAGCACCCTAACCACTCCCCCTTTGAAAACCTTAATCTTGATTGTGAGAAGGGTCATACCGCGAAAAAATAGGAAGTCCTGGCTTACAGGGGATTCACCCTGCTGCAAGCATGACTTAAGCTTTTCAGGAAAAAGTGGCCTTTGCTGGAAAAGCATGATTTAAAGCAGTTGCATGTTCTCCGATAATTTCTGAAATTAAAGCATTATGAAATTCAATAATCTCTTACAATTCAAACTCTATGATTGATGGCCCCATAAAAATGTTCTTACTGTAAATAAAAGTTATATTTGGTCCGCACCTGCCTCCTGATCACCAGTGCCATTGCTACTGGGGGCCTCCGCATCTTGTACAGGGTTTTATTTCCACCCTCACCTCCTTTTGCTGGCCGTGATCCCGTTCATGCCCAGTACAATCGCCTTGTCTCTGTCTCCTTAACCCTGTAACAAAGCTGGTCAAGATGTAACAACAACCCTCCTCTCCTATGTGTAATGATGCCGGGGCTGACGTCAGCAATAGGAAATGATCCCGCTCGGCATATATCCTGCATTTTTCCAGTGGAGTCTTGGCCTGCCGGAAAATGCAGAGCTAATGAGCATGCACGGGTGACGTCACTACACAAAAATACAACAATAATAGCAAAAGGACGCTGGTAAGAAGAGAGAGAAAGAGTGCAATGTAATATAACAGCAGCAATATTTTATGTGCTTGAAAGTACTCAGAATGGGCATACAACCACTTTAAAGGGATGTGCTTTAATCATGGGTGTTCTGTACCTCAACTATGCCATATCCAGGATGTATAGCTTTCAATTCCTGCTTCTCATAACACATGCTCAAATAATGGCAACCCCTTACATCTCACCAAGGAGCGATCTCTACCATTTGCATGTTGTACTTCCTGTATTTTTTGTAGCATCAGCACATGCAGCATTCAACCCCTTGTGGGTACATCTTTCCCAGCTCCCTCGCCCCTCAACAATACGCTTTCTTCAGTAGTATATATATGAGCGAGGGCCCATAATGTAGGGTGTATCCCTGCATCCGGCCCCTTTATCTACATACGGGGTGCTGGACACATGGATTCCAATCAGGGTTTTTTTTAACGCATGTGACTAGAGCCAGAGGCTCTAATAGGCAAAAAAGGGTGGGCTCAGGGCACAGAGCACTGTGCTCGGAGGGAAGCACTGCCTGCGCCATAGGTGGGGTAAGTGCCGGGCTTGTAACCAACCGACGGGGGGGGGGTGTGCGGATGACCTGATCTACTGCCTGGGAGGGGGGTAGCTGTGGGTGCACTGTTTGCTGCCCCCCCCCCTCCACCAGCTGCCACTGATATACACCTCTCTGTCTCTTTAGCACATAAAAATACCCTTACACATTCACCCCTTCAGAATATAGTCACTATGCTGCAGCAATCCCCATGTCCCATTTCCCTAGCTTCTCCCGTACTCATATTCCTTAAAGGATACGTTCACCTTTTAAAATAAAATAACAAATGCACATCTTTTTTGCTGGTAAAAAATGTGCAATTCTTTTTTTTACTTGGAGCCTGTAAAGCATTGCACCCGTGATCCTGCAGACTTGTCAGTGTATCTGTCTGCTTGTACCTCATACGGGCAGGCAGATACACACTGACAGGAAGAGCGAATGAACTACTGCAGCGCTCAACACTGTAGTGGTAGTTAATTGAGAACTACAAGCCGACAGCCACAAAGGTAGTTTTCTAATTCACAGAATACTGTGGATGGATGACATGGCTGGGTGGGCGGAGCCCATAATGGATGCCTTATCTTTAGATAGTGGCAGCGAGCGGGGGACAATATCCTCTGCTTGCTGTCAACACAGGGACTCAGGGGGGGTGGGGGCAGGTGCAACTGAAATATGTTATATGTTACACTCTGAATATGGGCGTAGCATGTAGCTTGTTAAAAAAAAGTGAACTTTTCCTTTAAGAATCTTAAAGTGCTAAGCATCCCCTGTGCTGCATGCAGAAGTGCTAACCGCTAGAGTTGAGTGAACCCTAACTGTAAAGTTCGGGTTCGTACCGAATTTTGGGGTGTCCGTGACCCGGACCCGAACATTTAAAAAAAAGTTCAGGTTCGAGTTCTGGGTTCGGGTATTTGATCACGCATGTTGAATAGCTGCAGGGCAGCCAATCAACAAGTGTGATTTTCCCTAGAAGCCATCACAGCCATGCCTACTAATGGCATGGCTGTGATTGGCCAGTGCATCATGTGACCCAGCCTCTATATGAGGCTGGAGTCACAGTGCTGCATGTCACATGCTCTCTGGGTAGTGTAGGGAGAGGATGCTGCCTGTGCTGTGGGGGACAGATTGCAGATAGATAGATAGGTAGAGATTTTACTACTACTACTGCTTTTAGGGACAGATTGCAGATAGATAGATAGGTAGAGATTAATACTAATACTGCTTTTAGGGACAGATTGCAGATCTCATCCTGCATTACAGAAAGATCTGACTGGACTAGGTAGAGTCTACTGCTTAGAGGGACAGATTATTGTTCTAAAATAATCTCCTAGTTCTATAGGGTCAGGTTCCTGCTGTTGCTGTTGCTGTAAGGGACAGATTATTGTTCTAAAATCATTTTGCAGCCCTCTAGCACTTTCCAGGACTCTTTTACAGTCATTTTTGTGCCGAAAAGTTTGGGGCCCCATTGAATTCAATGGGGTTCAGGGTAAAGTTCAGGTCAAGTTCGGTACCGAACCCGGACTTTTTTCCGAAGTTCGGCCGAACCCACCGAACCCGAACACCCACGGGCTCGATCAACTCTACTAACCGCTAAGCTATTGTACCAATATAACTGTCAACTACAGTAAGTGCACCTGAAGAGAACCTGGAGAATCTTGTGTAACCCACTATTTATGTATCTACAGAAGATATAGTCCATCCTCTCACAGCCACCAGTCAAACATCTGAAACTACTTATAAGTGGACTTAAAGTGTTACTAAACCCAGGGCACTGCATTTACTATATCTGGTCTCCCTCAGTACACAGAACATGGGAATGGAATTATTTTTAGTAAATATAAACTGCTAAATACCTTTTCTTATCAGCAGTATATAACAGTCTTATGACTTCTATCAGTGTCTAGCCGAGCACTGGTTAAGGCTTGTAGGAGGAGTTTTCATTCTCCTCTTGACTGTCCTATGAGGCTGCAGGACCTCCGACCCTCTGTCTGGACAGTGCTGATTGGCCCTGTGCTGATCACACGCACCCTCCCAAGAAAAAAAACTCTCTAGCAATACACACCAAACTGAGCACGTGAAGAGTGCCCCAAGGCTCTGATCTATCAGGAGATGAATTGGAGACAGTGGAAGAAGGGGTGGATCAGAGACAGGATTAAACCGACTTTTTGCACCAGAGGATTAATCCCTCAGGTTCCACAGTGAGTATAACAAGCATGCTTTACTGCATATACAGACTGATTTTACTGTTGTGGGTGGAGTGCACTTGGCTGGAGCTCTATAGGGAAGACCTAAAACAGATGAATCAATATGGCGAAGCAGTTTAGGTCACAGTCATCCTGTCCACAGTGGCATCAGTTAGTGGTCAGGAACTATTTATTTCTCCTCCATTCTGGTTTTCTGGCCTCAGTTAATGTACCTGGAGTCTAAGGATGCCTATTTAGCCCCAACAGGCAAAGTCTGGGTATCTAACACCTCATCTTCCACACTGACAGATTTTTCCACTTGCCAGTCATGTGAGTTGGTGGGCCACAAGACCTTCACTTTCAGAGATCCACTCAAACTGGAGAAGGAGGAAGAAGGGAGAGGGCAAGGGAGGGAATATGGGATTGGGTAGGTTGGGGTAATTGGTGGGTTTTGAGAGAATACATAGGGCTGTTAGGGACCTGAAGAAAATCAATATTCCCCACTAGATGGCCAGTTTGCAGGGCTTCTCATTTATTTCCTGCACTTAGCATATGGGGGTGAAAGGGTGTGCGAATGGGAGAAAAGGGTGCAGCAAACATATATTACATAGTTACATAGTTAGTCAGGTTGAAAAAAGACACAAGTCCATCCAGTTCAACCAAAAAAAAAAAAAAAATGTATATACATATAGTAAGGCTGACGGCACGTCAGCCTGTATTTGTAGGAGGAGTCTGGGTGATATATACCCAGCCTCCTCCTACCTGTAGGGGCCGCACTTCTTCCAGAAACAGCTCGACGGCGCTGGGCTTCGTGCGGACGGCTTCTGTGTGCCAGCGTGACGTCATCTCTACGAGACGTGTGAGAGTCGGCAGCTGCGGACGATTCCTCGTCAGCTGCGGTTAGGAGGCAGTGAGGAGCCACTGGGAACGGTTATCCCCTCGGGCTGGCAGTTTGCATTTCGGAGGGTGGACGTGACATGTGGGAAGGAGCCTGCTGACGTCGGTCAGCTCAAGGTATCAGGGGTAGGGGTTAGAGGTGGCAGATGGGACAGCCTTAGGTATGCAGTCGCTCTGGAGCAAGGAGGCGGTGAGCGGTACCAGGCACAGTGAGTATTACCACACAGACGGCAACCCTTTCTCCTGAAGCAGAGGGACACTTAGAGGGCAGAGTATTGGAAGAACAAGATGGTCAGATACAGGGGCACCTGTGCTTCAAGAACCATAGGTAATCAGGGATACTGTTTCAAATATGTGATGGAATGTGATGATGTATCATAGTGTCAAAGGAAGCGTTGCTTTCGCCAGCAATGTCACGGACGTTATTGTTCGCTTACAAATATCATAGGTACCTTTTTCTGGTTTTCATCAAACCTTCATGGTTATTCTTTCATTCGTTATCAATTCGTGTTAAATATGGTGATTTACAGTGATAGTGGCCAGGTCATCTGGTTTCATTGCATACATGCATGCAGGTTATACTGTAGCCTTACAAACACGCTCACAGGTTCATCTTGCAAATAACGCATACAGGTCATCTTTGCAATCGTTGCAAACACGCATACAGGTCACCTTTGCAATCGTTGCAAAAACACGCATACAGGTCATCTTTGCAATCGTTGCAAACACGTACACAGGTCATCTTTGCAATCGTTGCAAATACGCATACAGGTCACCTTTGCAATCGTTGCAAAAACACGCATACAGGTCATCTTTGCAATTGTTGCAAAAACACGCATACAGGTCATCTTTGCAATCGTTGCAAACATGCATACAGGTCATCTTTGCAATCGTTGCAAACACGTACACAGGTCATCTTTGCAATCGTTGCAAACACGTACACAGGTCATCTTTGCAATCGTTGCAAACACGCATACAGGTCATCTTTGCAATCGTTGCAAACACGTACACAGGTCATCTTTGCAATCGTTGCAAAAACACGCATACAGGTCATCTTTGCAATCGTTGCAAACACGCATACAGGTCATCTTTGCGATCGTTGCAATCACGTACACAGATCATCTTTGCAATCGTTGCAAACACGTACACAGGTCATCTTTGCAATCGTTGCAAACACGTACACAGGTCATCTTTGCAATCGTTGCAAACACGTACACAGGTCATCTTTGCAATCGTTGCAAACACGCATACAGGTCATCTTTGCAATCGTTGCAAACACGTACACAGGTCATCTTTGCAATCGTTGCAAAAACACGCATACAGGTCATCTTTGCAATCATTGCAAACAGGTACACAGGTCATCTTTGCAATCGTTGCAAACACGCATACAGGTCACCTTTGCAATCGTTGCAAAAACACGCATACAGGTCATCTTTGCAATCGTTGCAAACACGTACACAGGTCATCTTTGCAATCGTTGCAAAAACACGCATACAGGTCATCTTTGCAATCATTGCAAACAGGTACACAGGTCATCTTTGCAATCGTTGCAAACACGCATACAGGTCACCTTTGCAATCGTTGCAAAAACACGCATACAGGTCATCTGTTCGGTAGTTGCAAACACACTTACAGGTCATCTTGCAATCGTTGCAGACACCCATACAGGTCATCTTTGCAATTGTTGCAAACAAGTTTACAGGTCATCTTGCTATCCTTGCAAACACGCATACAGGTCATCTTGCAATCACGCTTACAGCTCATCTTTGCAATAGTGGCAAACACGCTTACAGGTCATCTTGCAATCGTTGCAAACATGCATAGGTCATCTTGCAATCATTGCAAACACGCATACAGGTCATCTTTGCAATAGTTGCAAACACGCTCACACGCCCTCTTTGCAATAGTTGCAAACACGATTATAGGTCTTTTTGCAATCCTTGCAAACACGCAGACAGGTCATCTTGCAATCGTTGCGGACACGCATACAGGTCGTCTTTGCGATAGTTGCAAGTACGCTTACAGGTCATCTTGGAATCGTTGCAAACACGCCTGTGGGTCGTCTTTGCAATCGTTGCTAACATGCTTACAGGTCATCTTTGCAATAGTCGCAAACACGCATACCGGTCATCTTGCAATCGTTGCAAACACGCATACAGGTCATCTTGCAATCACGCATACATGTCATCTTTGCAATCGTTACAAACACGCCTACAGGTCATCTTTTGCAATCGTTGCAAACGCGCATACAGGTCATCTTGCAATCGTTGCAAACACGCATATAGGTCATCTTGCAATCACGCTTACATGTCATCCTTACAATGTTTCTACTGGACATTCGCATAAACGTTTCTAACGTTCTACTGGACATTGGCACAAACGTTGATAACGTTTCTACTGGACATTCGCATAAACGTTGCTAACGTTCTACTGGACATACGCACAAACGTTGATAACATTCCTACTGTACATTCGCACTAACGTTCTACTGGATATACGCACAAACGTTGCTAACGTTCTACTGGACATACGCGCAAACGTTGCTAACGTTTTCTACTGGACATCCGCACAAACATTGCTAACGTTTCTACTGTACATACGCACTAACGTTCTACTGGACATACG
>BLSH010417999.1:376155-400239 GCA_018402905.1 Glandirana rugosa | reverse complement strand
CAACATGTCCAATGTCCTCCCCATAGGCACATGACATGTAGTCTCTGCTCTGTCCCAGCACTGTTAATTGTTTTATGGACAAAGCAAAAGCCATTCCTCTTTCTTTCAGTAAAAAGGGGGTCACTAGAATTCATTAAAGACTGAACAGGGAACACTCTCCTATCTTTTCTGGCTCTGTCTCTCGCATTTAATTTCAGCGCAGCGTTCAATTAAATAGAAGTGCTTCCCTTATTAAAGATATGATTAATGTTTCTGATAAGAACCCTGATTTATGGCTTGCTGGAGTATATATTTAAGGATTCCTTTAATGGAGAGACACAGCCCTGCATTATCTGCAAGGCCACAGATCCTGAATAGAAAGAAGGATCAGATTGAATAAAAACTCTCGGGACTCTGAATAATCTTTTGCATGGGACAGGATATTTCAGCAAATGTGGATCCTTAACGAATCAGCTAGCAGCCTGCCATGGCCATGAGACAAATTTCTGTCTGTCAGCAAGGTCTGTACTAGAAAATGTGCAAGTTACATTTATATACTGTAAACTGAATTAAGATACAGTAAAATTCAATTGTGAGTATCCCTTTTTTTCAAACACACAATTTTTTTTTTGGACCCCCTGACCACATTCCTCTTATTAAGCCTGAGTTAGCCTGGGGACAAAGCAGAAGTGGGCAATTTATTCTTATTTGGTATTCACTTTTACTATGTAAGAAATAAAAGAAAATGGTATATAAAGAAAAAGTTGGAGAGGCACAACATTCATTTTTTTTAACTTGCTCTGCTGTTTATGTTATTATATAATATAACCATCCAAATTAAAAATGTTATGCTACTACTGGGCTCTTTCATACAATTAAGGCTGTCCTGGGCAGTAGTCGTGGTGCTTGCGTCATAAAAAGTTATCTCTTGTGGTCATTGGTGTCCCACATACTGCCCATTTATCATTAAGTACTGCCAACGCTGTAATTAGTGGACAACAGGAAACCTGCAGACAGGTGCCTTAAAATGTTTTTTCCATATTTGAAGTCAAATTTGATAAAATCCCACTAAATGTTTGTTATGTGTTCTTATTCACACAGTATACTGACATTTTTTTTTTTTACCAAAACATTTCTGAACTTTTAGTGTTTCTAATGAGAAGGTGGCATGGCTGATCTTACGATTTTCTGGACAGTCTTTGTCCACACACAGCAGGGTTTCTCAACCAGGGTTCCTTCAGAGGTTGTAGGGGTTCCTTGAGCAATGGTCAATTTCTACCGCTCTCTCTACCTGGATAAATTCCCAATGACACCATTGATCTTTTTAGCTATCTGTAAGGGGATAATTCTTCCCAATGACCACAAGTGTAAGGAACATTCTTCCCATTGACCATCACACTAATGTATCATGAGTTGTAGATTTTTAATTTTTAGCCCCGAGACCGGAGAATTATTTCAAGGGTTCCTCGTGTTGAAAAGGTTGAGAAAGGCTGACACACAGAGTGAGCTATATCTCATTAACATGCAATGCAGAGAGGTGATTTGTTAAGCTGGCCATAGATGGATCGAAATTTGGCCGGTTTAGCAGGGACCATACAAATTTTGATCCATCTATGGCCATTTCTGTTCGAGTGAAGTCAATCTGCAGTCCTTGTCAGTGTATCCTGACAGCGAAGGAGAATAAAAAAAAATGATTATTGTATGGCTAGCTTCAGGATATTTAATCAAGTATAAATAACCTAAAAGTAACCAGTAATTTTTAAATATTTTAAGTTATCCTATGCTATGTTAATGGGAACATGTAACGAATATAAAGTAGGTGTTATCAAAAATTTGGCTGCAAAAGTGGAAATACACTTTAACCACTTGATAACTGTACTATAACTGAAAGACAGCTACAGCGCAGGCTTAAAATGCCGGGAAGACGTCCATGCACGTCCTGCCGTTCTCGCACTTCTGGCACACCCCCTGGAGTATGTGGCCGGCTCGCTTTGTGATCACCAAGTCCTTGGGACTCGGCTGATCACTGATCGAGGTAAAGGGCCAATCAGAGCAGACCCAGGCCAATGGCAGCTGATTAAGGAAGTAAACAGAAGCCGGTTATCTGCTTTTTTTCTTCACGCTGTCAGTGTGAAGAACAGAAGAAAGCCATTAACCGGCTTCTGTTAGAGGTACATCGGTGTCCTTATTGCCCACCAGTGCTGCTAATAAGTGCCCTCCAGTACTGCTAATCAGTGCCCATTGGTGCCATCTATCAGTGTCCATCAGTATTGCTAATCAGTGCCCACCAATGCCACCTATCAATGCCTATCAGTGCTGCCAGTCAGTGCCCATCACTGCCTTATCATCAGTGTCACTTATCAGTGCTGCCTATTAGGGCCTCCTACCAGTGCATATTAGTGCCCATCAATGCCACTTATCAGTGCCTATCAGTGCCCCCTATCAGTGACACCTCTCCGTGCTGCCTATCAGTGCCCATCAGTGCCACCTATCAGTGCAGCCTCATCAGTGCCTCCTGATCAGTGCCCACCAGTGCCATCTCATCAGTGCCACCTCATTAGTGCCCATCAGTGTAGCCTATCAGTGCCCATCAGTGCAGCCTATCAGTGCCACCTCATCAATTGCCATCAGTGAAGGAGAAAAACTACCGGTTTGCAAAATGTGAAATACGTTTTTTTTTCAAAATGTTCTGTCTTTTTTTTTGTTTGTTTAGTGATTAAAGTGATTAGTGATTAAATACCACCAAAAGAAAGCTCTATTTGTGTGAAAAAATGATAAAAATGTCATATGGGTAGAGTGCTGGATGACTACGCAATTGTCATTCAAAGTGCGACAGCGCTGAAAGCTGAAAATTGGCCTGGGCAGGAAGGTAAAAAGTGTTCAGTAAGCAAGTGGTTAAAGCTGACAATATACCCGTAGACTTTCGTTAAAACATTCATACAGAAATTCTGAAAAATTGTTTGCCAGAGAATTTTTTTTCTTTCTATCATTTAGTCAAATAATGAATTTGAAAACCCTTACATTTTCATCCAGACCTTCGAATGGAATCCCAAATATGTTAAATGGGTTTCTTTTGTGCCTAGGCAAACAATGACTTCCAGTGCTAAGAGGTCTTTGGTGTGTGGTAAAGAGCAACATTGACAAATGTATTCCAGGACTAGACGGATACTGCCCTCTTCAGATAGGGTAATCCGATAGACACTAAAAAAAAACAAAATGGAAGGCGCATGCACCTAGTGCCTTACCAAAAACATTTATTGAATAATAAAATCAGTGAAAAGTGGGTACTGACAAAGTAGCAAATATCAATGAGCCGTAAAACCACACAATGTTGAGCAGTATGGACACATGTGCCGTATCACACCAAGGGACACCTGTGCCTAGTAAATGCGCATTACAATGTGTACAATATTGTCTGAACAAAAAACACATTCACAATTAGAAAAATCTTCCTTCCTGCTCCTTCAAATTTTTGAAAATGAACATCAATTTGAACCCACCAACTGTTAGAACATCGAACTAACGTCCAGAAAACTGACGCATTCAAACAAGTTCTATGCATACAGTTAGGGAGATGCCACAAATACTTACAGTACAGATTTTTTTTTTCTTTACCCAGAAACTGCTGGATATGCACTGACATGCAGACACACTTTTGGTGAAATGCCTTTGTGGAAAGTGGGAACATGTGAGTGTATGTATATAACATTTTGAATAAATATAATGCAACTTAAAAGTAAAGCTATACAGGCGGTCCCCTAGTTACAAACATCCGACTTACAAACGGAGGGAGACAACAGGAAGTGAGAGGAAATCTCCCCCTAGGAAGGGAAATTCATTCTTGTAAGAGTTATTATGAGAAAAAGGATGTCTCCACTGATGCTTTATCACCAATCCTTGTTTCCACAACAACCCACAATGTTCAAAATCCAATTATCATTGGGACAGGAAGTGAGGTGAAATTTTCTGAACAGAAACATAGACAGCAAAACAAACATAACAGGGGTGTTAACCCTCCCCTATGCTATCCAAAAAGCTCAAAAATATTTTTTTTGGCTGAAGCTACACTTCCGACTTACAAACAAATTCAACTTAAGAACAACCCTACAGTCCATATCTTGTTTGTAACCCGGGGAACTCCTGTAATCGAAAATGTATCTAAGTATAAATTAATTAACAGGGACCACCCGTCAGCTCTGTTCTCTAAACTTGCATTTTTCTTCAGTTTCTGCTTTATACCTCCCCATTGGAGGTAGGTCTGGGCTGCTGGTCAGATGACTTCATACTATTCTTTGAAGAACAGCCAATGGAGAATATGCAATATCCATTATGGGGGTGGATTCTGTTAGGGTGGTTTGAGGAACAAATATGAGGTAATTCGTAATTTTATTGAAAATGAACTGCTGGCAAACAATTACACAGATGAAATACATATGTGAGAGATGTTTTACCTGCCAAGCGATTTGTATTCCTGTTCACACGCTCCTAAAATGTACACAGTTCTGCCAAGCAGTACAGACCCGCCTAACATGGGAAGGGACCTTATCCTAAAGAACTCTGTTGCAGTTTCACTAAGGCCCCATTCACACCTGAGCGTGAAGCTTGTAGCTTGAAGCCTGATGCTCAAAAACGCTGGAGGGGAAAAAATCAATTATTCTTTATGGAGATGGTTCACATCTCCACTCCAAAACGTCTGAAGCCAAACCCTGAAGCTCAAAAAAGTTCTGGAGCTTTTTTTTAGGCAGATTACAGGAGTTTCTCTGCTTTTTACATTGGTGACCCTTTGACCTGTTAAAATTGCAGCAAAATCGCCGTAAAAAACGCACAACTTTCTGCCTGAAAATGCTACGCTCAGGTGTGAATCCAGCCTTGTACTTACAGGTCCCCTCCCCTCGCCCAGCCTGTGATTGGTGAGTACAAGGTAAAGCAGCAAACTGATGAGCTCATTGCCCTCTTGCACTGTCCTCTTTAATCCTTTTAGCATGCTCCTTGCAATGCACCACTCCTGATTGGCTCTTTGTGTTGCTCCTTCCTCCCCATGTGTGAGCTATGTTGTACAGCAGACTAAAAGAGACTATTGCCAAACAAAGTTCAAGTACAATGCTCACATTTAAAAAAAATAAAGATGCAGGTTCCTTTTAAGATAAATTCCAAGCATTGTATATTGTTACATAATTACATTGTTCCAGCTCTAATTGGATGAGGTGGAGAGTGTGATGTCATTGCCCGCCTCTCCACCTTGTCCAATCAGAGAATGCTTTGCATTTATTTATAAAATGCTGAGGGGCCTACCCCCTTTGTTCGGAATGTAGCAGGGCAGCCGCTCGGCATGGGACCCGCAATCAAGTGGTGATCAAAGGAGTAGCAGTGTCTACTTCAGTGGTATCCAGCTTTCAGGGACATCGCCAGGTATGTCATATGCTGTATGTGACCCAAAGAAACCTGGTATGTGAGCTGCTCAGTCTTTAGGAGGGTTGCAAGGCCTTGGTGTCCTCTACTGTGAGTGCTGGCTTGGAAGGGAGCTCTTCCTGGCTCCTATAGTAACTAAGTATAGAAGAAAATGTCCCTTCTCGAGATGATCCCATAAATCTTGAATGCATGGCAACCTCAGCCAGGGCTCCAACCAGACTATGCCCCAACGCGTTTCTCTCTACCCCTCAGGGCTTAATCCTCGGGATGGAGATCACAAGCATGACGCTGTTTTTTTTACATACATACATTCAAGATTTATGGGATCATCTCAATGTGAAGCTAAAGGGAGATTTTCTTCTATTCACTGTACTGTACGTAGTTATATTGGCCCAAGCTCGACTAATGTAACTATGTATAACATATCTATACCTGGAATTCTTCTCTAATGATTACAGAGCTGTAATAACATGTGCCTTTATATCTGCCCAGAGTTCATCTTTACAAAACAAATATTTTTAAATACATTTCTTTCTTTTTATTTACTATATTTGTACATTCAAGTTCCATTTTAAATGCGGTTGTGGTGTATTCATTGGTGTCCAATGGGGAATGCGCCCATGAGTAAAAGTGCTTCCAAACTAATGTGTACATGTCCTAAAAAAAAGGAATACATTCACCATTCCTACATATTAAACCACTTTGGAGTAATTTGAGGTTTTGACACAAACATGGCAGTTGTCTTGCAGCTGACACAAAAGAGCCATAGATCTGTATTGTGCAAACACAGATGCGATTTCACACTTCCCATAAAGTCAGACATATCAATGCAAACAACTTGTACATTAACAAAACACCCAGATAAAAGTAAAATCTCATTTTGTGTGCTATGGTGTCATATACAATGCTTTGTTTGTCTTGCTCTTGGTGAGCGGTGGTTAAATAGAAAGAGTGGGGTCTGTTAACTGAACCATCCCCAGACACAACTGATAACATCTCTCCTGTTGCTCCTGTCAGTGTGGAGACTTTCCTTGGTCCAGCAAAGGCTTTAATTCTGCTGCCTTCTGCTTTAAGATAAGGATCCTATCAGTACTCAAACATATTTCATGTGCTAAATAACAGCTGCACATCCATTTTCCCTGTCCCATTATGCTCCTTGGAACAAATTGCTGTTCCGTCCCATTTTTTTTTTTCCATCACGATCAAACCTTTTGACGAGAACTCTTTTTGTTTTCAAAATCCCAAATGAAAGTGTAATAGTAATAACATGATAAAGAGTTGTTGGATTTTTATTTTTATCATATAGCAGATGTTATTTATTAAATGACCTACCCTTCTAAAGGGATTGGGACAGCTTCTCACAAAATAATAATAATAATCTAACCAGCCAGCAACTAAGTGACCATGTATGGTGCGGAATATTAAAGTGTGCGAGACCCAAAACCAAAAATGTAATATTTTGCTGATCACTAGTCATTGGTGTGGTGGCTGCATTAGTTGTCTTTATTCAAACTTCGTATGCTTTTATTTTCAACCAGTGGTTCTGCAATCAACACACTTCCTGTCTTTGGGTGGCTGCCAGATGCGGTTGGTGCCCAATATTTTGGGGGGGAGGGGCAAACAAACCTCCCCCCCTAACCTACACCGCCACCCCCCCATTGGAGACGGACAGAAGGCGGCCTTACTTTAGGAGATGATGAGGATTGAGGATGAGGGGTTGGGCTGCTGTTCCTTGCACCTGCCAAGGGCTTCTCCTCCTGCCCAAATAGGCGTTGTTTCTCCCCCCGGCCGAACAGGAAGTGGGTCCTAATTGGCCGGGAGTACTATGATACTAAGACTCCCTGGCTAATCAGGTCTCAGGACCCGCTTCCTGATTGGCCGGGGGGAGAATCAGGAAGACAATAGCGAATATTAATTTGCTATTGTCAAACAACTGGGTGGCCTCAGGGCACAGTGCTCTGTGCCCAGAGCCCACCCTTTCTTGAAGGGTCTCCGGCTCTAATCATGTGCTTAAAAAAAAAACCCCCATTGAAATTCAAGCGTCTGGTGCCCTGCATGGAGATTAGGGGCTGGGCGCATGGATTGGGGGGGCGGCGCCCCTGTGCCCGTTATGGACAGGCCGCCACTGGTGGCTACATCACTTTTCCACTGTATCCATGAAAACTGATCTTCTGATATGGACACCAAACATGTCTGTGTTTCTTCATCTCCATTACATGGGGGCAGGGCAATTGGTAATTTACAAAAAAATAGCTGGGAAGGAAGATATTCTTCTTTGCAGCTCACACTAAGTGATAAGGACACCACATTTCTGGCAGGATCAACAGGCATTTTCTGTATTTGATTGAAATGTTATTGGCTTGGAAAATAAAAAACAAATGCAGCCACCACATCTAAGGACCTTACACTGCAATATATTGCAGTTTTGGTCTCTGGTTTAGTTATCCTTTAAAGAAAACACTAACATTTTTCTAACTTTATACTAACTACAGGTGGAGAGATATGATGGCTTAAAGTGGAAAAGAAAAGAAAAATATAAAAATAAATACTAGCCTTTATATATCACAGCATTTATTGATGTCTTGTACTGTAGAAAAGAGCGGCATTACTGGATATTCTCCCAGAATCCTGGGAATGCTGAGGAGCCCAAATCTGTCACTCCACCGCTGTGCAGGAGAATTTTTTACAAGATTTGGGCTTTTTAGTGTAGCCTTGTGCTCCCTTGAGAGTGGCTGGTAGTAGTGGTTCACCTTATAGCTTCCCTCAATCACACCATATCTCACACATCCATAGACACTGACCAGGCTGGCTCTTGTTTTTGTTGTTTTATTTAGGGGAAATAACTTGGATGGGGATCAGGGATGACTGTGGGATGCCCAAAGAATTATGATACATGAACTCCATATACAGTCTTGTATATGCACACTTGCACTGCAGACTATCCCTCTGCAGACTGTTACTCCTCACAACTCTCCAGCACTCAACTTGCTGACCATTTCTCCTACAAGTCTCTCTCCAGCACTGAACTAGCAGATTATCACTGTTTCACTTCTCTCCAGCACACATTACTTACTCTACTCCTTCCTCTTCACTGCGGCTAGCACATGGTGAGGTCTACTCTGTATCAGCAGGGCCTCCGGAAGACCCATTAAAGGCCAGGGATCATGGGCCCCTGAATGTGTAGCAAAAGTACTTGAGTACTAGCCGGGTTTTTGTTGGACTACAACTCCCAGCCCATCCCTCTTCCTGGTCCCACCGACCTGCTTTTCCTCAGTGACACTCCTTCCCCTGACTGGCTCCCAAGGTTTGACAACTTCAATAAAAACAGATCTCCCAGTCGAAGTTACGAGAGGTAACGAAACCAGTAGGAGGGGCTAACCAGGTCGATGGACGGTGTGTGGTGAGCATTCTGAGGAGTGAGGATATTATACTCAGAGGCGGAAAGCAAGTGAGGGATCCGGAGCTGCAGATCTCAAGGATAGGAGGGACCTGAATTATCCCACTGCATATGTGTACTGTGTATATGTGTATTTTACTTATAAGCATGTGAGTATTTTTATTGAAGTTTTTAATAAACCCTGATGTTAAACGGAATTACACGATGTTGGTGTATTATCATTTTGCATGATCCTCATCGAGCCTTTGGTGAAGATTTTGAAGGAGGTTAAGTGGGTTGTACATAGTGAGGAGAAAAAGGTGTGCAATATATGAAGAGGAGGATATCTTGGTGTCTGTTAATCTGCTCAAAGGAAGATAATTTAAGGCGTTTTAACAACGCCCAGGAGGTGAGGGCACATCTGGTGACGGGCACAGGGTGTTGTGTGCTTATCGCTTCACGTAGCTGCAACTGCCACACTCAGTGTCCTCCACCCCTCTCTGCCAATCTCTCCACTGGCTTCCACTCAACCAACGTATAAAATTCAAAGTACTAACAATAATTTACAAAGCCATCCACAACTCTGCCCCCAGCTACATCTCTAACCTAGTCTCAAAATACCAACCAAGCCGCCCTCTTTGGTCCTCCCAAGACCTCCTGCTCTCTAGCTCCCTTGTCACCTCCTCTCATGCTCGCCTCCAGGATTTCTCGAGAGCTTCTCCCTTCCTTTGGAACTCCCTACTCCAATCAGTCCGACTGTCTTCTAATCTATCCATCTTTAGACAATCCCTGAAAACTTTTCTCTTTAAAGAAGCCTATTCTGCTTCTACCTAATACTCTTGCTTTCTACATCAGCTCATCCCCCACAGCTTTTACCTTTTGTATCAATTGACCCTCCCTCTTAGATTGTAAGCTCTAATGAGCAGGGCCCTCTGATTCCTCTTGTACCAAATTGTGATGTAACTGTACTGTCTGCCTTCATTTTTGTAAAGCACTGCGCAAACTGCTGGCGCTATATAAATCCTGTATAATAATAATTTGATGATTTATTCAACTGATGTGGAGAGCAGGATAAACTATCAAGACTGTATTATATGGACTATTGTATGAACTCTATGAATTAATTCTGTGCACTTTATTAATGCATCACTTTGCACTTATGTAGTCATTCTACAAGGAGGATATATTTATTTGCACTTTATGGATGTATGTACTCTATTTAATTAGCATCTGTAGTTTGCACTTGATTTAGTTACAAATAGCGCTGCACTCATATATATAACTTTTAGTTATACTGATTATATGCTTGATTGACCACATTGAAGGGAGGTGGTGAGTGCTAGCAGCAGGTGTGTATATAGTAGCTCACAAGGTTCAATACTTGTAGTTATTCATCTGATCAGAATCCTACCTCCAGGTTTCTGGAAAAGAGGGGGGAGGTTTTGGTGACCACATCTGTTGAGTCCGCTCAATCCTCCCTGAGCCACTCCTCCCGGCCCAGATCAAAACATTCAGGCCTGCTCCTACACTCAGGCCTGACTAAATTTTACCTCACCTAGCAAAACCCTGCTAGAAAAATGCACCTACACTATGGGGACGCTACACTAGTTTTTCAGGATTTGGCAGGAACAGTGATATCAGTCTCACCCTGGCAAGTCCTCAGAAGTCACGGTGCAGATATTTTATGTTCTTTTCTCCTAATGTTTTATTTTTTATTTTTCACCTAGAATTCCTTATTAACTACTTCATTACCGGGCACTTTTACCCCCTTCCTGCCCAGGCTGCTGTCGCACTTTGAATGACAATTGCGCAGATGTGCAATACTGTACCCATATGATATTTTTATAATTTATTTCACACGTATAGAGTATTCTGTTGGTGGTATTTAATCACCACTGGGTTTTTTATGTTTTACTAAATAAATGACAAAAGACCAAAAGTTATGGGGAAAAAAAGCATTTTTCTTCATTTCGATTATACAATTTTGCAAATAAATAATAAATAAATAATAAATAATCTTTCTTCATAAATTTAGGTCAATATCTATTCTGCTACATTTCTTAAAAATATCCCAAACCAGGGTTTATTATTTAGTCTGTAGAAAAGTTAAAGAGTCCATAAACTATGGTATATACTGTATTTCTGAAAACTGATCATTCCTAATGTACTGACGGCCTATTTTATTTCTTGAGGCCTGAAAATGCCAGTACAGTACAGTACAGTACAAATTAATTTCATTGGTATAAGTAGGGGTTTTTTTTCAGCTGGAACTTGGTGGAACCCAGTTCCACCACCTCTGTCTCAGGCCCTCTGCTCCCTGATCACCACTATCACTTGAAAACACCGTCTGGTGTCTCTATTTACAAGTGACAGCTTGTCTCTCAACGGCTCCCACAGATCTGATCTCCTGGCTAGCTCCCACTGAATGCAGAATGGGGACAAGGGAGATGCAGGTGCCCGGGGTGCAGTGCAGACACCCCATTTGATGATCTCCCTGCAAGTGAGAGGTGCGGTACCACCTACAGTGTGCAGGGAGGTACTAGAGCTGACTGGGTGTTTCAGCTTAATATAGTAACAAAAGTAAGACACATGGAAGATGATGGAGCTTTTACGGAGGGGGGAGAAGATGGGGGTAGTGGAGGGGGTGTTGCATGCAGAGGTCAGAGCTGAAGAGGGGTGACAGTGAGATGTGGATGAGGGATGCAGAGGTAAACAGCTGTGCACTCTGTGTGTAGTGCCCTGATTAAAATTATCACCACCAGTGCCAGCAACCGTTGCCCATCAGTGCCAGCAATCAGCTCCCACAAGTGCCACCAATGCCAGCAATCAGCGCCCACAAGTGCCCACCAGTGCCAGCAATCAGCACCCACAAGTGCCACCAATCAGTGCCCATTAGTGATGCCAGTCAGTGTTGACTATTAGTGCCACCTATCAGTGCTGCCCATCAATACCACCCATCAATGCCCATCAGTGCCTATCAGTGATGCCTATCCGTGCCAATCAGTGCTGCCTATCAGTGCCCACCAGTGCTGCCTATCAGTGCCCATCAATGCCAGTGTAGAAATCACTTTTTCACACAGCTTAAAAGCAGATTATCTGTAAACAATGTACCGCATATTTTAGTGCAATGTAGGTGATTATATCATGCTCTAAACATTATTTCTATGTGCATTTCTCCAGGTCCTGACTAGAGTAAGGATTTGGGCGCTATCTGTTGCCTGGGCGCTATAGTAAATTTGAGTTTGGGAGTATTTTGCCACCAGTGCTATTGTGAATAGTTTCAGCATTATTTACCAAAATCTCTATTTTGCGGTCGGCGCTATAGTAAGTAAACCCCAGTGTCACATTATTTTATGCACGGAAGGCTATTCTCCTCCATTGGAAGAAGCCTGTCCCTCCGAATGTGTCCTTCTGGAAAAGTTTGGTTAATTCCATGATCGTTTACTACAAAGCCATGTATATCTCCAGAGGCTGTGAAAAGAAATTTTATAAGGTTTGGCAGGCATGGTTGGATTCCTCTTCTACCGTGGGGTGACATTCCAGGTGAGGACTGGGGTTTCTTTATAGTTACTCTCTTTTGTATCAGTCAGCTCAGGTACATGGACAAGTTTAGCCAGTTACATAGTTACATAGTAGGTAGGGTTGAAAAAAGACAATAGTCCATCCAGTTCAACCTGTGCAGGTGCAAGTGTGTCAGTGTCTATAATTATTCCCCATATCCCTGTATGTTGTGTTCTTTAAGCTGTATATCCAAGTCTTTTAAAAATATCCATACTCCCCACAGCCACCACCAATTGTGGAAGAGAGTTTTACATCCTTATTGCACTGACAGTGAAAAACCCCCTGTGCAGTTTAAGGTTAAACCGCTTCTCCTCTAGTCTCATTGTGTGGCCCCGTGTCCTCTTACACTCCTTGAGACTGAATAGTTTTTTTCTATTCTGGGATCCCATTGAGGTATTTGTAGATCGCTATCATGTCCCTCTGAAGCATCGCTTCTCCAGCAAGAATACGTTTAGGGCTAGCAGTCGTTCCTCATAATTTAGGGCATCCAGTTCCGTTATAAGTTCTGTTGCCCTTCTTTGGACTCTCTCCAGCTTCAGCACATCTCTTCTGAGAACTGGTGACCAGAACTGGGCAGAATACTCCAGATAGGGCCTAACCAGAGTTTAATAAACTAGCTGGATTATCGTTATTGCTCAATCTGTCATCTACTAGGACCCCGTGATCCTTCTCCATCCTCGATTCCCCCAGAGGTTCCCCCCTAGTGAGTAGTTTGTACTTATGTTTTTTGCCTCCATGTGCATTACTTTATATTTCTCCACATTAAACCTCATTTGCCATTTGTCTATCCACTCCATTATTTTGTTCAGGTCATTCTATGTCATTTCTATATCTTGATGTGAAGTTGTTGCCCTGCTTATCTTTGTGTCATACGCAAAAACTGAGATTGAGCTATTTAACTCATCCTCCATATCATTTATGAATAAATTGAATAGAATTGGTCCCAACACAGAACCTTGGGGTACCCCACTCACCACTCCAGACCGGTCTGTTTACATATTATTTATCACCACCCTTTGGACATGTCCCTGTAACCAATTTCTTACCCAAGAACAAACCTTATGTTCCATGCCTGCAGACCCCAGCTTGTAGATGAAGTGTTTATGGGGGACTGAATACTCTTTTTCACTGAATCAAATGCTTTTGCAAAATCCAGAAACACTAAGCCCACAGGCCTTCCCCTGTCTAAATGGTAGCTCACTTCCTCGTAGAATGTTAGCAGATTGGTCTGCCAGAAATGACCTTTCGTAAACCCATGTTGATTACTACTGATGATATTTTTTTCCTCAGTAAGTTTTTGGATATAGTCTCTTATCATCCCCTCCAATATTTTACCCACTATTGATGTCAGGTTGACTGGCCTGTAGTTTCCAGGAATATGTTTCTGCCCTTTTTTGAATATTGGTACCACATTGGCTTTTCTCCAAACAGCTGGTATCAATCCTGTCAGGATGCTGTCTGCAAAGATTAGGAACAATGGTCTGCCTATAACCAGTTCTCTGAGGACTCGCAGGTGTAATCCATCTGGCCCTAGTGATTTATTTGTGTTAAGTTTCTCAAGTCTTTCCTTGACTCCACTGTTAGCCACAAGGGGGTATGTCCTGTTTTGTGTCACTAACAGTATTGTCTTGGTCGCTAAACGCCTCCTTTTCCTTTGTAAAAACTGAGGAGAAGAAGGCATTAGTACAGTTGCCTTCTTTGTGTCATCTGTAACCATTCTCGCATCCTCGTCTTTTATGTGTGAAATGTGCTCTGATTTTGCCTTTTTACTGTTACTATTAGTGTTGAGCGAATCCGGACTGTAACGTTCGGGTCCGTACCGAACTTTCGGGTGTCCGGGACCCAGACCCGAACACGGACATTTCAAAAAACGTTCGGGTTCTGGGTTCTGGAAGTTGATCACGCATGTTGAATAGCTGAAGGGCAGCCAATCAACAAGTGTTTCACTGGTTTGCCCTTAGAAGCCATCACAGCCATGCCTACTAATGGCATGGCTGTGATTGGCCAGTGCATCATGTGACCCAGCCTCTTTATAAACTGGAGTCACAGTGCTGCATGTCACAGGTAGAGGCGCTGCTGAGGGCATTCCCAAATGACACCGGGGGCTCAGCGGAAGCGCAAGGTGAAGGCAGAGGAGGAGGAGGAGGAGGAGGAGGAGGTAGAGGCCACCAACGCAGCTGTGCCACCGCCAGCACCTCAGAAGGCAGGGTTAGCATGGCCGAAATGTGGCAAAGCTTTGTCAGCTTTGTCAGCAGCCCGCCACAACAAACAGCACCACCAGCCGATAGACAACGTCTTAGCAGGAGGCAGCATTTCAGCAACATGGTGCAAGAGTATGTGTGCACACGCCTACACGTACTGACTGAGGGGTCTGCCCCATTCAACTTCTGGGTCCACAAATTGGCCACATGGCCTGAGCTTGCTGTTTATGCCTTGGAGGTGCTGGCCTGCCCTGCAGCCAGTGTATTGTCTGAACGTGTGTTTAGCACAGCAGGGGGCGTTTTCACAGACAAGCGCAGCCGTTTGTCCACAGCCAACGTGGACAAGCTAACCTTTATTAAAATGAATCAGGCATGGATCCCACAAGACTTGTCTGTACCTTGTGCAGAATAAACATTTAGACCAGACTCACACAGCCCTTCGTATACTTGTTTTTTGAATAGGCCTCAATATTTTGGGGGCTACCCCAATTATAAACAAACAAAAAAAAAATACAGTGCTGGCTACCTCTTCCTTCTCTTCGACCACCGCCACTTCCACCTACACTGCCATGGTCACGGCCTAGTTAACCTCTAGGCTCCTACTCCACATCCACCCCCCCCTTCCCATTTTTTTTATTTGATTTTAATTTATTTTCCCGATCCCCATTTTTTTGTAGGGCACTTGCCCTACTCTTACCCCCATTTTACTTACTTTTGCAGCCCTCTAGCACTTGTTAGGACTTTGTTACAGCCATTTTTGTGCCTAAAAGTTCGGGTCCCCTTTGACTTCAATGGGGTACGGGGTCCGGGATAACGTTCGGGCAACTTTTTTCCAAAGTTCGTTCGGACCCTCCGAACCCGAACGTCCAGGTGTTTGCTCAACTCTAGTTACTATATCTAAAAAATTGCTATGTGTCTCTCGTAATCTTTTTAGCCACCCTGATTGTGTTTTTACAATTCTTATTGCGTTCCTTGTAGTGTTGGAATGCTGACAGTGACCCATCCACTTTATATTTTTAAAGGCCATATTTTTCTCTTTAATGAGGCTTTTTACATTATGATAATTAACAATATAACAATTTCTGGGATGGGAGGGGGTTTCACCTTGGTTTATTAGGTAACAGTAGGTCTCTGTTTTATAGAATGCCTACCAATTGTTATTGTTGTTTTGTTGTATAGCCCCGCGTGGCCAAATAATGGTGGTTTTGTTTGTTATGTCCAATTGAAAATATGAATAAATGCAATTTTTTAAAAAAGTGTGGGGTGAGTGACCAGCTACATAAAAGTGCAAAGCAGTGGAAAGGAGATTCCCTTAAGGCCTCATACACAGATGCAGAAAAAAAATGCCACTGTTAGAGGTGTCTAGGGTTTTTTTAATGTCCCTAATGTTCTATGTTAGCCTATGTGGCCATGTACTGTACATCAGGTCAGTATTTTAAGGGAGGTGTTTAGAGGCATAAAAAAACTCACCAAAGCTGAGAGCAGCTTATGAGCATGATTACGTGTGTAAACAAGCACGTGAGAGCATAAATGTATTCCAGTGGCCAGAATAAATTCATATCCTGGTCTGTAGAATACATTTACACTCAACACCATACGTGCGTACATATGCAACATTAGATGCATCTTTTCTGCCAAGTTCTGGAGCAAGTATTTGGGGCATAAATGAATATGCCCATGTGTATGAGACCTTAAATCTATGTAATACTGCTATAACTCAGGAAAGGAAAGCAAATTGTGAGCTTCAGTAAACGAATTACATCAGTCAACTAATTTTGTATCACTGTTTAAAATATATAATAATGCTCTGAGGTATAGTTCTTCAATGCTCTCCCTGAGCTGGGAGATAATATTGCTGTCCTTACAGGGGAATCCAGTGACCCACATATTTGGTTATATTCACCAAGGCGAAAATCAATGTACCATTTGGAGTAGCTCACAGACTTAAATAGTAATTTATTGTGCACACTACCCTTATTCCTTGTATGAGTACTGAAAAGCTCATATGAGTGGAATGTCATATATGTAGGCTACTAATTTACAGCTACGCAGAAGTCCCTAGGATACCAAAACCCATTGGAGCCAGAGCCACTTTAAAAGATCTGTCCACCCAAACTAGTGTTTTAATTTTTGGTTAATGCTGGAGGGTTATGGCAGATGGCTAGATTTTCAAATCAGCACACTGTTATTAGCCATTATAAATGGGGATTATCTCTCTGTGTTCATTTTTTTCCATGGAGAATAGAACCAAAAGTCTTTAAATAACAAACAGGTTTATAGATACCTGCTCTGTGCAATGGAATTGCAGAGTGGCCCTGAAGCTCCTCTTCTCAGGTTCTCCGCCAGCACTCCTGGCTCCTCCTCCCTTGAGAGTGCCCCCATAGCAAGCCTCTGCTATGAGGGTACTCCTGTGGATTCAATCCTGAGCTGTGCTGTCTGCAGCTCTGCCCCACTGCTCCCTCATCTTAGGATTTGTCTGACAGCAGCCCTGATTATCAGTGTAAATGTGCCCTGTCAGAATTGGCTGTTACTGGCTCTCCTTTCTTCACGCTATGACAGCGCACAAGGAAATGAATGACGATAAATGGCAGGTTTATTTACATTTGATCAGCTGTGATTGGATACAGGTGATCACATGGTAAAGAACTGCTGTGATTGGCCCTTTACCGTGATCTGTGATCGATCACAAAGCACATTGGTTGCGTGCACCAGGGGTGGACGGGGTGCGTGGTTCTGGGAAGACGTCCATGGATGTCTAGCAGTCCTAGAAAAATGACAATTTGGAGTTTGTTTTCTATAACAGCCCAGATGAATATGAAAGTATACTCCTGATTTGAGCCTAAATTACATGTTTGGAAATGCAATGCTTGTCTAATATACAGAGGGGAAAATAAGTATTGAGCACAATGCCATTTTTCTAGGTAGATATATTTGGTGCTATTGACACGAAATTTTAACCACATGTCAGTAACAATCCATGCAATCCATACATACAAAGATAAAGAAACAAATACATTCAGAAATTAAGTTAAGTGTAATAAAATGGAATGACACATGGAAAAAGTATTAAATACATGAAGAAAGGGAGGTGTAAAAAGGCATGGAAAGCCAAGACACCAGCCAAAATATATCAGTAATTAGAAAGCAATCCTGCCCCTTGTCAGTGCAAATTAATATCAGCTGGTTCAATCTCAACTGATGGCCTATAAAAAGGTGTCTCACTACCAAGGTGTCACACAAGAAACATCTCATGATGGGTAAAAGCAAAGAGCTCTCTCAAGACTTTTGCAACCTCATTGTTGCAAAACATACTAATGGCATTGGTTACAGAAATATTTCTAAACTTCTAAATGTCCCAATGAGCACTGTTGGGGCCATAATCCAGAAATAGAAAGAACATTATATTACCATAAACCAGCCTCAACCAGGTGCTCCTCACAATATTTCTGACAGAGGAGTGAAAATAATTATTAGAAGAGTTGTCCAAGAACCAAGAACCACTTGTGGAGAGCTTCAGAAAGGCCTGGAATTAGCAGGTACAATTGTTTCAAAGAAGACAATAAGTAATGCACTCAACTACCATGGCCTGTATGCACACTTACCACGCAAGCCTCCATTGCTGAAGAAAAAGCATGTTGAAGCTTATGTAAAGTTTGCTGCACAACATTTAGCCAAGCCTGTGAAATACTGGGAGAATATAGTCTGGTCAGATGAGACCAAAATTGAACTCTTTGGATGCCATAATTCATACCATGTTTGGAGGTCAAATGGCATTGCACATCACTCCAAAAACACCCCCATGCCAACAGTGAAGTTTGGAGATGGGAATATCATGGTACGGGGCTGTTTTTCAACATACGGTACTGGCAAAATTAATATCTATGAAGGAAGGAGGAATAGAAAAATGTACCAAGACATTCTTAATAAAAATTTGCTGCCATCTACCAGGATTAATGAATATGAAACAAGGGTGGACATTTCAGCAAGACAATGATCCTAAACACAAAGCCAAGGAAACTCTCAATTGCTTTCAAAGAAAGAAAATACAGCTGCTAGAATGGCCCAGCCAAACACCTGACTTGAATCCAATAGAAAATCTATGCAAAGATCTAAAGATCAGAGTTCATAGAGGAGGCACTGTCAAGATTTGAAGACTGTTTGTGTGGAAGAATGGGCTAAAATCACACCTGAGCAATGCATGCGACCAGTTTCTCTATACAGGAGATGCCTTGAAGCTGCCATTACAAACAAAGCATTGTATGAAGTATTAAAGAGGAAGTAAACCCTGATGGGTTTTACTTCCTCTTAGTTACTCTTCATTATCCTGCAATGTAAAAGCATAATAGGCTAGTATGCAACGCATACTAGCCTATTATGTGACACTTACCTGCATTGGAAGCCTGCGCTGTCCCCGCTCCTGGCCGCATCCATTTTTGCCCCTCTTCCTTCCGGGGCCATGGACTGGCTGGAGCCACGTGATGTCACTTCCGCGGCACGATCTCAATGAAGAAACGGCACAGAGGCACATGCAAGTACACTGTATATCTCCTAAACCATGCAGGTTTAGGAGATTTGCAGGGAACCTACATGTAAGCCTTATTATAGGCTTACCTGTAGGTTAAAATGGTTGTCCAGAGTTGACAACCACTTTAAATAAATTCCAGTTAATGTGTTCAATACTTTTTCCCTGTGTCATTGCATTTTATTACACATAAATTAATTTCTGAACGTATTTGTTTTGGTTTCTTTGTATGTATGAATTGCATGGGTTGTTACCGACATGTGGTGAAAATTTCATATCAATAGCACCTTTAGAAATGTATTTACCTAGAAAAACGGTGACTTGTTCAATACTTATTTTACCTGCTGTATAGTACTGAGCTAATCAATCCATTAATTGAATGTCTATAAAAGGTTTACAAAGAAGTAACCACAGGTTGACTTTAGCAGCAGGCCAAAACAAACTCTGAAATCGCCACGGCAGAAGCTGTACAATCTTACTGGCTTGATTCAGCAGAGCTGACAAAGCGACAGTGGGAAGTATAAGCAGTTCAACCTGTTTTCTTCTTGACATATCCTTATTAGTTATCGCCATCTCTTCTCCGCTGAGAAGCTTTAGCAGATGGCCTTTTAACATTAGTATTAAGTTTGGGGTCTATAAGGATTAACCTCATGTGGGAAATGAAGAAAAATACAAATTGTAGCTTTTCTTTTCTGGTTAGCTTGATGAAGATAAAGAACACCCTTCTTATCAGAGTTCCCCTTACCCATAAATCATTGCAGCCTCTCCACACAACTCTCTGATGGATATCGTTAATAATAAAGAAAAAAAAAACTGTTTTTCACCAAGTTTCTGTTCAACGCACCATTTATATTACTTTTTCAGGTCAATGTTTTTACAGAAAATACTGCAATATTTCTTTTTTCAAAATGTTTCTATATCAATGTATACAATGTAAACAGCTTGTTTTCCTAAAAACTGTTTTTTTTTAATGATCCTGTGACCAGGCAATGGGAAATGTACACTTTCTTAATGTAGAATTGCTGCAGAGCTTAATTATAAGTGCATCTACACTTACAGTTTTCTCTTAGCCCCCTGCAAAGTCTCTCGAATACCTGTCAAGCCTGGCAATGAAGTAAATCTAATTCAACTTCCCATGATGGTGAGGGAACAATGCTGCACTCTTCCTGAATTCAGAGCAGAGTTGCCACTCTAATGTAAGCTCTCTTGGAAATGTTATAGATAGTCAACTCCTGTCTTCATATTGATCAGTGGTTCCAAATTATTAATACTGTAACTACCGCACTGGGGAACAGACACAAAAAGATACACTTAGCATCTTTCCAAATTACTGTTCTATTTATTTGGCACATTTGAAGTTTTTTATAACCTTGCTTAAATAGGTATCACATGAATATTACAATTGTAGGCAGTACATAAGCATGCTAGCTTCTTATCAGTCTAAAGAATTTGAATGCATAATCAAAACATTATTAGTGCCATGTGAAAAATATGAGTGCAGTATGAAATGCATAAGCAAAGAACAAAATATTGTACAGTTTTATACAGAGTTTAAAATCATGGGATGAAAAAAAAAGTGTGACACTACCCTTGTAGGAGCCACTGGTTAGGATGGGTCCCAGGGCTGGATTAAGAGCATCATGGACCTGGTGCTGAGGAAGTTACAACCTCCTTCTCTGCCGGGCCTGTGCTTGCACTTGATAGGATGCTAGGTGGTCCAAGCACCAATAATTTTCACAGCCAAAGAAAAGTTATTGGGCAGCTGGGCCTACATTAAGGTAAGGGCCTGGAGCTGAAGCTCCAATAGCCCCTAAGTTAATCCGGCCCTGATGGGTCCTCTGTTCTCTACCTCAAACTTTTCAAGAACTGCAAACCCTCTGACACACCAGGTTAAGTGTAAAACGATAGAATACCACATGAATCCACTGAAAGTAATATTTAGTACTTAAAAATAGTGCTATATCAAAGAAAACAGGTACCAAACCAGGCAGTAAAGGCAAACTTAATATATTGTCACCAATATGATTGGTAACAACAAGACAAGCATAAAATGGATTGATGATGATAATAACACTAATTAGTATACAAAGTGATTAACAGTAAGGATGATATTTGGCATCCAGATCAGCATAAACAGTAGCAAGGCCACCTGAAGTGCAGCAGTGAGCAGTAGTAAAGTTTAATCTACCAAATGCTGGCATTTTACTGCCAGAACAGTGCCAGAGATGCTAGTCCTAGAGTGACTGGATATGCACTGTCCAAAAGAAAAGGAAGATGTAGAGGAAGGGGAAGGGGGACAAAGGGGACTTGCTGAATAATTGTTATGGGAGTGGCAATCCTTTGAGATGTTCTTCTGCCAGCTACCATTGGGGCCATTTAAGAGCATTGGTGCACTTAACAACAGTCCGAAAACCTGCATGCAGTATAAGTATGGTATAGTGTCACTACAGGTGCAAGGTAGTTGTGGTTCAGATGCAGTAAAGGTTCAGTCTAAGGCAGTATAGGGTTGGTATATGTGCATAATAAGAGCAGTATAGAGTGCAGTATGAGTGTAGTATGGGTTCGGTACCCTTGGTGCCCTGCTCTAAGTGGCTCAGTCCCTGCAAGCAGTGTCAGTAATGGGTGAATATTCTTCTCTCCAGTGCCCGAGATGCTGTGGTGACCTCTCGTTGTAGAAGGGGGAACCCTTGGTATTTTCACAAAAGCCTCCAGTGATCTGTGATGGAAAGCAGAAGATGAGTGGATGTTCCAGTCTCCCTGAGGCAGCAGTGCGGGTGCTGTGATGTGGGCAGTGCTGCACTGCCCCTGGGTGACCTCGCTCCCAGTCTCAGGCTTGGATTTTTGCTGGTATGGTCTCCCACTAGCAGGCAAATATACAGGCAGATGTTCTCTCACTCCTAATCCCTGGGCACCAAGAGAAAAAGCATTCTTGGGCAGGTCAATAAAAATCATCTCTTCACTTCTCCTACTGCACAGTGACTATTGGGATCTGTAGTGTAAGGAGTTCATTGGTCGCATTACATGGCTACTGTCCCAAACTACTACCTCCAGGATTCTCAGTGTGCTGCATAGAAGTCTATGTTCTTGCTTGGCTTTAGCTGTCCCCCAACTGGCCAGAGGAGATTGGCGCAGCATAGCGCCAGTATCTCAGTGGAGGAAAAAAAGAATAAAAGGCAATGGCCCCTTCTTCATATTACTGTAGCCCTCATTGTAAATTAAATCAATGCATTATTGCATTTTGTTCCTTGCACTGTTTATTTTATAAGCCTGTAGATGTTTGCAATATATCAAGCAGTCCCTGCAGTGCATACATGCAATAGTATGTACAGTATAGTGCAGTTTTCTTGTAAGTTTTATTTTAAATGCATGTCATGTGAGTTGACATCTGAGGGCCTAAGGGTGCAATTCAATTAATTTTGAACACAACTTACTTGTCATCAAAGCAAGCAAAGCAGAACTGTATAGCATCATGTGGACTGGTAAACATCACTAGTCATTTTAACATACTAAATAACAATTAAGCTGTATATGTAATAAGGTGTTTGGAAGAAAAAGAATGATTATGAAGCAGTTGGCATCTACATTAAGCAAATTTGCTGAGGCTTGCAGTGCCAGACAAATGTGTTTTACAGTTGTTCTTAAGAAGAGCTTGCAAACACAATTACAACATATGGAAAATAATTTATAGCATGTAGTATCCTCTAACAAAATCTTCAGATAATGCTATGCTATAAATAGTTAATACATAAAATAATGAGAGATTTTTGGTTCATGACCAATTAAAAGGAGCTTCTGTAACTATCAGAAGCCATTCAAAGCCCACTGCATGCCTTAAAATCACCTAAATTACCTTCATTTAGCTTTCCTCATTGACTTTTGGAGCCATTGTCAGCAGGCAATAGTGAAGCATCTTGGCGGCTCCTTGTAAGTTTGGGGCTGCATTTCTGCAAATGGAGTTGGAGATTTGGTCAGAATTGATGGTGTCCTCAATGCTGAGAAATACAGGCAGATACTGATCCATCATGCCACACCATCAGGGAGGCATGTGATTGGCCCCAAATTTATTTTGCAGCCGAACAACTAACTTAAACATACAGCCAATGTCATTAGAGCTACCTTCAGTGTAAAGATGAACTAGGAGTCCTGAAAGTGATGGTTTGACCCCCACAAAGCCCTAATCTCAACATCATTAAGTCTGTCTGGGATCATATGAAGAGACAGGCGGATTTGAGGTAGCCTTCATTCACAGAAGATCAGTGGTTAGTTCTCCAAGATGCTTGGAATAACCTACCTGTCGAGTTCCTTCAAAAGCTACAATCATGGCCGAAATTGTTGGCACCCCAGAATTTTTTCCAGAAAATCAAGTATTTCTCACAGAAAAGTAGTGCAGTAACACAATCAATCAATTAACAAAATGGAAAGTAAATGAACAGAAGGGAATTCCAAATCAAATCAATATTTGGTTACATGGTTAGTCTGGCTGAAAAAAGACACAAGGCCATCCAGTTCAACTAATAAAAGGAAAATAAAAATAAAAACATAAGACAATCCTATATCTTATATAAACACCACCTTTGCCTTCAAAACAGCATAAATTCTTCTAGGTACACTTGCACATACAGTCATTACCGAAATTGTTGGCACCCCAGAAATTTTTCCAGAAAATCAAGTATTTCTCACAGAAAAGTATTGCAGTAACACATGTTTTGCTATACACGTGTTTATTCCCTTTGTGCGTATTGGAACAAAACATTTATGAACTAAAAGACCTTTTTAAAGACCCCACGGTTGTTAAAGCCATTACTGACATACACGTTCACATGGATCTTCTTAAATACGACAAAACTTCCGTTTCCACCACAAATATATTCTATATCCTAACAGAATACAAAAATAAAAATAAAAGGAAAATAATCAACTTGACCTACCGGAACACAGAAAAAAGTCGGTCTGATTGGTACATTGGTTTATAACTAAACTAAACCTTAAGGGAAGACAAGTAAATGAAAGGTAAAACAATTAACTAACTAACACAA
>BLSH010417999.1:344277-371040 GCA_018402905.1 Glandirana rugosa | reverse complement strand
TCCAGCAGGACAAACATACGTCAAAAAGCACCCAGAAATGGATGGCAACAAAGCAGTGGAGATTTCTGAAGTGGCCAGAAATGAGTCCAGATCTAAATCCCATTGAACACCTGTGGAGAGATCTTAAAATTGCTGTTGGGAAAAGGCGCCCTTCCAGTAAAAGAGACCTGGAGCAGTTTGCAAAGGAAGAGTGGTCCAAAATTCCAGATGAAAAGTGTAAGAAGCTTAATGATGGTTATAGGAAGCGACTGATTTCAGTTATTTTTTCCCAAGGGTGTGCAACCAAATATTAAGTTAAGGGTGCCAATAATTTTGTCTAGCCCATTTTTGGAGTTTTGTGTGACATTATGTCCAATTTGCTTTTTTTCCTCCCTTTTTTTGTTTTGTTCCAATACACACAAAGGGAATAAACATGTGTATAGCAAAACATGTGTTACTGCAATACTTTTCTGTGAGCAATACTTGATTTTCTGGAGAAATTTCTGGGGTGCCAACAATTTCGGCAATGACTGTATGTGCAAGTGTACCTAGAAGAATTTATGCTGTTTTGAAGGCAAAGGTGGTGTTTATATAGGATTGTCTTATGTTTTTATTTTTATTTTCCTTTTATTAGTTGAACTGGATGGCCTTGTGTCTTTTTTCAACCAGACTAACCATGTAACCAAATATTGATTTGATTTGGAATTCCCTTCTGTTCATTTACTTTCCATTTTGTTAATTGATAACGGTTTATTTTTAACACTTCTATTTCTGAAAGCATTCTTAATTTACAGCTGCCTAAAGCACAGTAATATATACAGTATATATAATCAGATTCCTGACTACAAAGAAGAAAATAGTCTAGAAAAGAATTGTATTTTATATACAATTTTATCTGTATATTTCTAATTTTGGTAAATTTGTGTGTGCATTTATTGCATCGATAAAGAATGTGTGTACTGTAAAGCCCATGGCATTTAACTTGTTTACCTCCATCTATAGAAGTCAAAAAGTCTTTTCACTGTGCCTAAAATTAAATTTGCCTCCCAAGGTCCACTTGGACTAATGGGAATCCTATTGTGAGAGGGCTCAGGCTGAGTTATCACAAGGAGAAGAGATGGTGAGTTCCGTCTATCTCCCCGATGCTCTTTTCAGTATTAAAAAATCCATTTAAACGCAAAGGCCAGCAATTCACACACCACTGCACCTCTATTCAGCACTTCACATGCAGATCAACCCCATACTTTATGTTAGGATGCAGGAAGGCCCACTTTCCCCTTATGCATCAAAGGACATTTATTTCCAACAAGGTTTGTAGGTTTGTTTGGTATTTATTTTTGAGTTTAGTTTAAATGTGAACTCCAGCCAGACTAACCATTACTAAGCAATCAGCAAACTTATTCAGTTATATCCACTTAATATTTCTGCATTTTTAGCTCTAAATGTACATGTGCTAAAGTACAAATGCCTATTCCCTGTACCTGTACTAATTTCCAGTTATTTCATCTGAATCTGTTTACTAATTAGTCTGCAAATGTCATTGCTGTCCAAATTCCACACCAAAGCAAAGTTAAATAAAAGCCTTTGGTGTGATAATCAAGGGTATAAAAACAAAGTGGGTTTGTGTGCCTTTTCTGGCAAATACTGCATATGAAATGAAAATTCAGACCCTGATTATTCCAATGGCTTATTTATCAATGCATTTTGTGTTTTGCATAGAGATTTTCTTTACATGTTTTCAAACTATTTTGGAGAGACTGTCCCTTTTTGGGCCCAAATATATTTGTTCCTTTTTCCAAATCTGTTCAACATTTAGATCCAATTTGTGATATTTCACAAATCACAAGCAAAGCATACAGTATTTATGTTGCTCTCTGATTGTTTGATTGATGGTTGATGTTTCTTCTTCTGAAAAAAAAATATGTTGTGCAAGGCAAAAATGGAGATCTTGTCATTATCAATCAATTAATCAATCAATCAATCATTCTTATATTTGTTTTCTTTTTATAGGAAAAAACATATTTTATCTACTATGATCAACATCAATAAAAAAAATATTTTTTGCTTAATATAGCAGCATAAAGAATAATGAATGAAAAGAGCTGTAACCCATAGCAACATTTATAGATAAGAGGGCTTATTCGTTAAGGAGAGCTAGATCTTAAGAGTTGGGCTTTAAAAAATCAGATTGAAAAATTAGCAATTTTTATTTGATAAGGCAGTGAGTTCCTGTAGTGAGATTAAGAAAACAGCTTATTGAATAAGTCTGTACAGGCTGCAGTTAATGTTTCTGGTAGTCTCTGTTGCTTCATTTTCTAGAAAACACATATGTGTGTTGGAAATGAAAGTTTGGAATGCACTTTATACCATTTCCTAGTCAAGTCCTTTTTTGCTGCCCCTGGTAGAGACTAGAGCACATACCCAGCATACAAAGTTGAGTGTGATCACTAGACTCTTATATAGTCCCTGCATCTCTGCATCTCAATCCTAAATAGGGACAGAAGATCACCTAGACCAAAAAGAATAGGAGAAGCAACAATTGGGGTTCCCCACATGCCTCTGACCTAAGCCACAGCCACAGACATATCACATGAGCTATTTTATCACTTCTGCTTCTCTTCATCTACAGCATAGCTACCAAAATTACAGGGCCACTGAGCAATTTTATTGGCACACATTGCCTTGATATTTCATGACACTGAGCCATTATGTTGGTGTAGCACTCTCTACATTTAGGTAGGTGCTTAGAGAGAAATGTTTGTGTTAGTTGAGGTAAATTTAGTCAGGCCTTCCAGTCAGGCCTGATTGTTTTGATTCTGGGTCAGGATTGGCCAAGGGAGTGACTGGTGACTGCAGGTAGTGACACCCCTCCTTTCTGGGTCATAAAGTTCTGGAAGAAAAGGTGGAGAAGAGGAGGTAAAGCTTCCTGAGGTATGTTAATTAGCTCTGACCAATCCTGAACTTGGATTGGCAGGGGGCAGACCTCATTAAGTACCTGGGGTCAGCCCAGTGTGGAAGAGCTGGAGATGGAATAGTGTGGAGGCTGTCGGGGAATTGGGAAACCCCCAGTCTGGGGGGGGTGACCTTGGCCTGGGAGAGCTCGGGTGCAGCCAGGAGGAGAGAGTGAGATGCTGGTGGAGAGGCACAGAGAGAGAGAGGAAGAGGACAGAGGGAGAAAGCACTATCAGAGAGATCTCCAGAAGGAACTACAAGAGACTAGCGTCGGTGAGTGATGCACTCCCTGGAAAGCTGGAAGAGGTACACTGGAGTGGATTCAGGTGAGAGACAGTCTGAGGAGGGTACAAGAGCCAGCTGGGACTGTGGTGTCACTGTGGCAGTGGAGAGGGCAGTTGCAGCTAGGAGTGCTGACAGGGCCTGCAAGAAGATGGGTTAGGAGCAGTAGTCCATCAGGCTAGCTAACACCTTATGTACTTTACAACACTTTGGGGGCCCATGGTCCCTGCCTGTAATGGGCGGTCCGGAGGCCGTCCTAAAATAACAGCAGGCCTTACCATGTGCTAGCTAGGCCAGGAAATCAAGTTTTGTGCATCAGAGTGGAACACGAGTCTCTGAGAAGCAAATCTGTGCATGAGAGTGATAAAGAAGCAAATGTGTCCTGGAGGAAGAGAAGGAGTGTATATACAGGATGTGTATATAGATGGTCAAATTCAAGTTGGAATCAATCCACAGGGCACCCCATAACTATCCCAATCCCTATCCAAGTTCAATCCCCTAATAAAAAAACAAAACAAAGTACCGGCCTGACTCCAGATTGAAGGAAAAGTGTGACTGAGGGCAGTGTGAAGGGTTAAACCACTACATTCAGTAACTCCCAAGGGGCCAATGGCTACATTGGGATACAGACAAAAACAGTTCTTTATATTTTTCTTTTTTTCAGGTACATCTGAAATAGTGCATATTAACATGTTTTACTGTATTCTATTTTTGGGCCAGCAAGTGAAGCGTTGGGGTTTTTTTCACATGGAAATATATATCAATTTACCTCTCTGTTGAAAAAAGTCTGGTGTCCACAGAAATCAGTAGCACAAGGTAAAAAATAGTATTGCTTTGTTGTCTCTTTAACTAAAACATAGTACTTTGGGAAACATGTGTCATCTATTAACCACTTCAGCCCCGGAAGAATTTCCCACTTTAGGACCAGAGCACTTTTTGCGATTCAGCGCTGCGTTGTTTTAACTGACAATTGCGCGGTCGTGCGATGTTGTACCCAAACAAAATTTGCGTCCTTTTTTTTCCCACAAATAGAGCTTTCTTTTGGTGGTATTTGATCGCCTCTGCATCATTTCTTATCGCCGCTTTAAACAAAAGAAGAGCGACCATTTTGCAAAAAAAACCAAATTTCTTACTTTTTGCTAAAATTCAAATCCAAAAAAAAAATATAAAAAAACATTTTTTTTCACCGTTTTTGGCTGATTTATATAATTCCTCATATTTGCGATAAAAAAAATTGCAATCGGCGTTTATTGATTGGTTTGCGCAAAAGTGGCCGCGTTTACGGATGGTGAGAATTAATTTCTGGGGTTTTTATTTTTTTATTTTTTTACATTTTTTACTAGTAATGGCGGCGATCTGCGATTTTTAGCGGTAATGCGATATTGGGGGGGACATGTCGGAACATTTTGACACTTTTTTGGGACCAATGACATTTATTCAGCGATCAGAAATTTAAATGTCCACTGATTACTGTATAAATGTCATTGGCAGTGAAGGGGTTAACCTGCAGGGGGAGAGCTAGGCGTTAATCGTGTTCCCTGGGTGTGTTCTTATTGTGGGGGGGTTGGGCTAACATGGGCATGAGAGATCTAACTGATCCCAGTGACAGGGATCAGTAGATCTCTCATGCCCCACTGACAGGGCGGGGAACCGCCGTGTTTACATCGGCGGTTCCCCGTTCTTTCTCTGTAGCCGCTCATCGCGGCTCGCCGGCGGACATCGGGTCCGCCCGAGCCGCGGGCACACTCCCCAGGAGTGCGGCGGGTGCGCGCGCACCCCGCCGGCGCGCGCCCCCTGGTGGCCAAATGCGAATCGCCGCTTATTTACGGCGATTCGCGCAGGGCTCCCCCACTGCCGCCGTGAAAAGACGGCGCGCTGTGGGGAACCAGTTAACTGCTTATTTTTTATAAACCATGTATTGTATACATACAGTAAAAAGCAGATATACAATTAAATAGCTTAAATTAAAACAACAAACAAAAGGCAGCTGAAATAAAATTGGGCCAATGCATCAGGGAACCAAATCACAGTAAACGGCACCATGAAAAAAGAGCAATACATGACAACATCAGGCAGTCTGCAGAGAAACTTGGCCTTGGGCACCAGTGGACATTTCAGCATGACAATGACCTAAAACACACAGCAAAAGTGGTGAAGAAATGGTTAGCAAACAACAACATTAACGTTATGGAGTGGCCCAGCCAGAGTCCACACTTGAATCCAATTGAGAATCTGTGGAGGGAGCTAAAGATCAGGGTGATGGCAAGAAGACCCTGCAACCTGAAAGATTTGGAGCTCATTGCTAAAGATGAATGGGCAAAAATACCTGTGGAGACATGCAAAAAGCTGGTCTGCAATTATAGGAAGCATTTGATTGCTGTAATAGCCAATAAAGGCTTTTCTATTGATTATTGAGAAGGGTATGAATAATTTTGGACTGAACACTTTTTGCTCAAATGTAAATAAAAGCTGAGAAATGTTTTTTTTTCCACAATATTGCCTCTTGTACATCGTCTTATTATCTTTTGGGAGACACCTATGTCATTTCCCGTCAAAAAAAATTACTTGCTGGTTGAATAAAAGTAACTTTAAGTCAAAATTTGCCAGGGGTATGAATAATTATGGTCAGCACTGTATGCAATCCTATACTCACAGTTGATCTTGAGGAAGGCAAAACAAACCCTATGATCCAATTTGCTCCAGTAAGGGAAAAATCCTTCCTGGTGGCAATTGGATATTCTCTGGATCAACAATCTCTGGTGTCATTACCTATAAATGCTCTATTTTAAAACAATCTATTGAGCTGGCCAGAACTAGTTCCACATTTTCACAGCTTTTACTGTGAAGAGGCCTTTCATACATGGAGGTTAAGGGCCGGTTTGCACTGCTGCGATCCCGGAGATCGGATGTGATTAGCACCACACTGCATTGTGAGTCACATGCGATCTCGGTGCAATGCAAATTCAGCCATAGAGATATTATGGCTGAATTTGCATCGCAATCAGAGCAAACTCGCACGGTACCTATTTAATTGTCCGCCGCAGAATCGGATTGCATGGGTGTTCACACCATGCGATACAATTGCTGTGTGAGTTAGCAGTTCGCAGTGCGATATGCAAACTGCTTTGGGTGTGTCGTTAGCTTTGTAGTGACACTCCCCGCAGTTCACATAGGGCAGTGTGAACTGCCACTGGGAGACTTGCGCTGCGGGAACCCGCTGTGGATTCGCAGGGTTCCCACATCGCAGCAGTGTGAACCGGCCCTTAATCTCTTTTCCTCTAGACGTAAAGAGTGCCCCCTTGTTTTCTGTAATGACCTGAAAGTGAATAACTCACCAAAAAGGGCTACCTACTGTATGTTTTTATACATGGTGATCATATCCCCATTTACATGCACAGTGATTAAATGTTCTTCAATACCATTTATATTTCTGTCATATCTACCCTCAAACATTTTATAAATAAGGCAGAAACATGGCTTGGTGGTTACCTTCCTCTTGGGCTGTTTTTACTTGGGCTGTCTTTACTATAGTCCTACAGAACTTCAGACTGAAAAAAACGAATATTATTTACACGTTTTAGTTTAAAAGTGTGCTAATGGGAATCTGAAGTGGGAGGCCACAAGGCACAGAGGTACACTATTTGTCTACAAGTATCAATATTTGTAATAATAATTAAAATGTGTAAGATTAGTTGCTTACCGAAGATGTCATTCCTATCACTCTGACCTTTAGCCTCCATCATCATTACCCGTAATGAGCTCGTCAGTGGTACTTAACCTTTTTATTTTGAGAATGATATTACATTGTGGTGTCAGAGGAAGTAGCCTTGAGTTGAATGTTTTATATTCTTCTTCTTCTTCCTCTTCTACTTCTTCATATTATTATTATTATATGTTTGGCTTAAATATGTTATAATGAAATATCAGAGATAATACCATAACCAATGTAATATTAGAGTAAATGTATATATGCTATCATTTCAAGCCAGGGGTTTACAAGCCATGGAAGCTACCATGAATCGCCAGCTCATTACTGAAACATAAACTGGTGTTTACAATAAAAACAAAATGAGCACACAAGCTTAGTTGTTGGCCATAGAGGCACATTAACCACTTTCTTACTGGGCACTTAAACCCCCCTCCCGCCCGGACCAATTTTCAGTTTTCAGCGCTGTCGCTCTTTGAATGACAATTGTGCGGTCGTGCGACGTTGTACCCAAACAAAATTGGCATCCTTATTTTTCCACAAATAGAGCTTTCTTTTGGGGGTATTTGATCACCTCTGCGTCATTTCTGATCGCCGCTATAAACAAAAAAAGAGCGACAATTTTGAAAAAAGAACAATATTTTTTACTTTTTGCTATAATAAATATCCAAAAATAAAAAATAAAAAAACAAATTTATTCATCGGTTTGGCCGATATTTATTCTTCTACATATTTTTGGTAAAAAAAATTGCAATCGGCGTTTATTGATTGGGTTGCGCAAAAGTTATAGCGACTACAAACTATGGACATTGATTTATGGCGTTTTTATTATTTTTATTTTTTTTTACTAGTAATGGCGACGATCTGCGATTTTTATCGGGACTGCGATATTGGGGCGGACATGTCGGACGTTTTTGACACTTTTTTGGGACCAATGACATTTACACAGCAATCAGAAATTTAAATGTCCACTGATTACTGTATAAATGTAATTGGCAGTAAAGGGGTTAACCTGCAGGGGGCAGTGAAGGGGTTAAAAGTGTTCCCTGGCTGTGTTCTAACTGTGGGGGGGGGGGGGGGTGGAGTTGGCAGGGACATGACAGATCTAACTGATTCCAGTGACAGGTATCAGTAGATCTGGCATGCCCCCCCCCCTCACAGAACGGGGAACCGCCGTGTTTACTTTGGCGGTTCCCCGTTCCTCCTCTCTGTATGGAGATCGCGGGTCTCCGGCGGACGGGAGCGCGCGCAGTGCAAGCTGAATGGGAGGACGTCTATTGACGGCCTCCTGGCATTTTAGGGCCACGCTGTAGCCGTCGGGAAGAGGTTAATGTTCTTCTTTTCACCTGATAGAGAAATGAAAGTGATATTTAAGTCTTGGCTTTTTTATTTTTTTAAATAACAACCATGTTATACTTACCTGCTCTGTGCAATGGTTTTGTACAGAGCAGCCTCCACTTCTCAGGTCCTTCTCTGGCGCTCCTAGCTCCTTCCTCCTACTGGGTGCCCCCACAGCAAGCTGCCTGCTGTGGGGGCACCCAAGCAAGCATGCTCCTGACCCATAGCTCTGTGTGTGCATTAACACATGGAGCCATGACTCGACCCCACCCCCTCTATCTCCTGATTGGCTCACTAACTGTGAATGGCTCCCACTGCTGCCAAAAGCTAATGAGGAGTGCAAGTCCCCAGAGAGGCAAGGCTCTCGTAGACATCGCTGGATCAAGAAGGGGCTAAGGTAAGTATTGGGTGAGGGGTGGGCTGGGGGTCTTTTGCACACAGAAGGTTTTTTACCTTCATACATAGAATGCAAGAAGGTAAAAAATATTGTGCCTATTGATTTCTTTCAAGATAACCCGCGATCACGTGCCTGCGGGGGGATGCATCACGGCGATCGATGGTGCGGTGTGTCAGTCTGACCAACCTCGGTAAAGAGCTTCCATCGGAAGCTTTTTACCATGGGATCAGCCGTGACAGGAAGAACCGTTTATGGTCTTTTCCTCTACTCGCGTCTGCAGATGTGAGTAGAGGAGAGCCGATCAGTGGCTCTCCTGACAGGGGTAGTCTTCGCTGATTGTTTATTAGTGCAACTCCCCCTAGGATCACCACCCAGGACCACCAGGGAGCCCGCCCAGGGACCACCGAAGAGAGCCCATCCAGGACCACCAGGGAGCTGACCAGGGAGCCCACCCTGGCTACCAGGGAGCCCATCCTAGACCACCAGGTAAGAGGCACAATGCCCAATATGAATGGCATTCAGTGCCAATTTCAGATGCCACCCAGGACCACCAGAGAGTGACAACCTTACAGGTCAATCTGTCATTGCAGCCCACCAGTGCCACCTATCAGTGCCCACCAGTGCCCACCAGTGCCACCTACCAGTGCCCACCAGGGCCACCTATCAGGGCCCACCAGTGCCACCTAACAGTGCCCAGCGCTGCACCTATCAGTGCCACTTATGAGTGCCCATCAGTGCCGCTTATCAGTGCCCACCAGTGCCACCTAACAGTGCCCAGCGCCGCACCTATCAGTGCCACTTATGAGTGCCCATCAGTGCCGCTTATCAGTGCCGGTCAGTGCTGCTTATCAGTGCCGCCTATCAGTGCCCATCAGTGCTGCATATAAGTGCCTCATAATCAGTACCCCCTCATCAGTGCCAATCAGTGTAGCCTCATCAGTGCCCATCAGTGATGGAGAAAATGTACTTATTTATAAAGTTTTGTGACAGAATCAGAGAAAAGCTCTTCTGCTTTCCTTGCCCATCCCTCTGGTGAGTGCCCCCTCAGCCAGCAGCTTACTACAGGGGGCACCCGAGCTGAGTCACAGCTCCATGTATCCATTCAGACACAGAGCCCCGACCTGGCCCCGTCCCCTCTCTCCCCTGATTGGCTGACTGATTTTGATTGACAGCCCTGGGAGCCAATGGCGCCGCAGCTGTGTCTCAGACAATCAGGAGGAGTGTACTGAATGGCTAAGACACTCATGGACATCACTGCAGAGAGAAGGGGCTCAGGTAGGTGATTAGGGGGTGCTGGGGAGGCTGCTACACACAGAAGGTTTTTTTATCTTAACGCATAGCATCCATTAAGATAAAAAACTTTCTGCCTTTACAACTCCTTTAAGTTTGGCTTCAATTTGTTAGTATATTTAAATATGTTTTACACTTAATAGTCACCTTGCCCCCAGACTGACAATGTTGCTGTCTGCAAAAAAAAAGAAAACCGATGCAGCCACCACATATAATGATGTGTAAGCTGCAAAATAATACAGTTTTGGTTTTTGATTTAATACTGTTTTACTGATATTTTAGTTTACTCTTACTGATCTTACTGGTGGCTCTGTGACAGACCAGTTAGAAAACACTGCAGAAGTCATAGGCGTGTGCAGGGTGTGTGTCGATCACTATGTGCGGTGCCGATTCCCCCTATTGCCCAGGCTTCCCCATCCCTCTTGTTGGCCCCACAGTGCTGCTGGCTTCCCTCCTCTCCTCTCTCCCTGGCTGTCTGTGGGGGGTATTTCTGGATGTAGAGCAGAGCAAGGGGCTAGTAAATATGTAATTCACTGACCCCTTCCTTTTCTAAATGAACACAGTGAACACACTCGCTCACTGTTTCCGTTCATGACTGAAGCATAGCAAACTGTGTTTACTATGCTTCCATTTGTGAATGAACAGGAAACCACTCAGTACAGAGCACTTCCCATTAATTCACTGCCCCATGCAGCTGAGGCTGCAGAGAAAGGCATGCGAGCTTTAGGGTGCACACCTTAATGCAATAGGCTGCACACACCTATGGCAGAAGTGCAGAGGTCTGAGGTGGATGAGGATACTGGACAAACAATGTCAGCAGCTTTGAAAGTTCATTTAAAAGGTGCTGCAGTAGATTCACCTTGGATTGCAACAACTTTAGGTAAAAAAGCAAGGCGAAACATGTAGGGAATCCTATAAGCAGCAGCACTGTTGAAAGGAACTCTGAGGATGTTGACGAGTATAAGGAGCACTGACTTTGTTTATATGAAATGGCCGATGTAGCTTAATGGACTTCCTTTCTGTTAAGGAAGGGTGTTTTACTAGATCCTGGAATTCAGTGCACATGGACTGGCATGTGCCCTTTGTCTTATTTACAACAGGTTTTGCCATTTTACCATGCAATATTGTATTCAATCTGTGCTGAACTTTGGTTGTAAGCTCTTATGGTTGTATTTAGCATATCCATTTTATGCATATAATACTTTTTTTAACTTAGTGTGGTTTATCTACTTTTGCATAATTTCTTTAAGCAACGGTACATTTGATTTTTAGTTTTAGTCATGTAAATATATATAGTACATACAGCACATACCGCTGAAAATAACCTAGGTCTCCCTTACGTGACCAAAGACTGCCAGCCCAGTTACCAGTTCCAGACCACACTGATAAATACAGACTCAGTCCATGGGTTGTCTTTTTGAAGTTTTATTGCAGTACTTAAGCAGGAGAGAGGGGTGAAGGTGCAGAATACTCCAACAACACATGCAGGCATTAGAACGCAATATCTCAAGCAAAGTTCCTCAGCAGCACCATTAAGTGATGCTGGAGGTAAAGGGGACAGACAGTTAATCTGAGACTTTGTAAGAGCAGTCACAGTCCTTGTAGCAACCTCTGGCATCTAACCTTCAACACACAGGCATACCTGGAGCTCTAAGGAAAAGGTCCTACTCACAATGTCCAGAGACAGCTCCCCAACCAGCCTCCCTGTGATACTCCTCAGTAAAAGGGGTCATTCTCCAGCCCAGCTTCCTAAGGTAGCTTCCAAAACGCAAATGCCATAAAGGCCATGTTCTTTCAGGCCCTTAGCCAAGGCACATGCTGAGGCCTGATAACAACATTATTTCAGTAAAGACCCATACACACGGTACAACAATTGACCAACAACGGTCGTCCAACAGCCTGTTGCACGATAATCCGACCGTTAGTATGCACGATCCAACAGCCAATTTCCAATTATTGTCCAACAGAAGTTGTCTGACAAGACTAGAAAACTTTTGTTGGCCAACAAGGCATTGGCCAATTGTTGGCTTCTGTGTGCAGAAGTTGGCCCAACAAAAAGTTGGAAGTGCAAACATGAATGCTCGGAATCCAGGAAGTGTTCGGTCGTATAAACCTGTGTATGTAATTCACAAATCACATTTACCTGAACTTCCTCTTTATATGCTCGTAATACCTCACTACATTCGGCTTTGTTGGCAAATTACTTGACTACCATCAGTACACCAGACAAAACTGCCAACAGCCAATTTGGACAAAAGTTGGACGTTCAGTTGTCCAATAATCGGCACGTGTATACGAGGCTTAATACAGACTGTCTTCAAGGGAACTAAGAAATAGGAGAAGTGAGTGAGAGAAGATGAAATGGGGGGACAAACAGCTTCACCTACTTTTTATCATGGTACGGTTCAAGTCCCACAATGATCCGGTTGCACTTGGTATTTTAGGGACTTTGGCATAGCCCTTGGTGTACAGACAAAGTCAAGTCAAGTTGGATCAAGACAAGTCAAATCTCAAATTTCTGTTTGTGAATATCTGTCTGGATCAAATGAGCCTAGCCCCGTTTAAAACAGATTTATAAGCTCTTGGAATTTCTTTTTAGGTTGTGAGCTTCAGAATTGCTTCATTGAAAGATATAATTCACTTGGTAGATGGTTCTTGAATTTCCAGTTAGTACATTGGCTGGACTGAGGGAGGGTGCCACTGCATAAAAAGTAATTTTGTACATAACATATTGGGTGTCCATTATCCACAGAAGTTGGTTGCTGTCTGACAATCTACATTTACTGCAATGGACTCATGTTTTATGACATCACTTTTGCTTCTAAAGAAGATATGCTTAGAAAAAATTCATATCAATTAATGAATTGTTTAGTTTTTTGCATATTGTGATATTTAGAATTCTTTCCTAGAAAATGCATGCACACGCCAGTAATATTGTTCCCTTAAACAAAACCTATGTTATTAAGTATTTAACACCATTAACCATTTAATGCCCATAGATCAACCTGCGCAAGTTTAACTGTCCCTCTAATTACTTCTAATAGCCAAGTGTTTACGACACCACTTGAAAAAGAAGCATTTTACAAGGTGATGAATGATCTGTGACTAATTCTAAAGGCTTCACAGCTGATGAAAAGGGACATGATTTCATCACGGGCCATTAAATGGGTCACAGCTTTGTCACCCATTAGCCAGTTTTGTCTGATTAGTTTCTAATTGGTGCTGCTTGCTCTCCCGGCTCCTCACTCTACCAGCCCTTGATAAAGATCTCAGAGCTGATCAATGCTCACAGACAGGCCATTTGCTCACTCCCTGATCTACTTCTCCCTTCAAGAAAGCTGTTCTCCTATTAGATGAGGAAGAGATTTGCTAATGGATCAGGCAGCAGTTTGCAAACACAGCATAATGAGAACATTAGAATAATGATGCTTGACAATGAAACCTATTTATTACCTTAAGCCAAGGAACGTGTTGAGAAGTTCAAATTAGGATCAGGGTATTTTATACATTATGGAGTACCAAATCAATGGTAGTGCACACTTTACAGTTCACAGATGACCAAATCAATCCCCTGAGAGGTGTAAGGTTCATGGAAGATTATGTATATTTCCAGTTGCCAGTTTACCCTTTTTCTTTTTTAAGGTTTCCTGAAGTCAATAAAACAAACAACGTGAATCAGTCTTTCTTAGCCAGGGTTCCTTGGAAACGTAGGCTTCCCCAGAGCTTGCTAGGGGTCCCTTAAGCAGTAGCAGATTTATTTCTTGGCTGATAGAGTCTGCATAGTTCTAGCACCAACATTATTCAACATAGCCAAGTTGATTGCTTTCTCTTGTCTCTCAGGTAAGTAACCACTGACACCAAGAACTTTATAGTTGTCTGTAAGAGCATTTCGGGGCACTGTTTACTTTGACCCTCAAAGTAAAAGAGAACTTTTTCCACTGACAACCAAAATAAGAATACGATAGGGGAAGCCGCTCAGCAATGCCCCCAAAATTCAACCACTGCCATTACCTTGTAGCCTTTGTTTATGTCCCATGGGTGTGGACTGGATATGCCAAAGTTGCTAGGAAGGAATAAAGTTCCGCACTTCTCTAAATGCTCTTTATTATTTCTTAAGGTTCCATACAGTACAGAACAAAAGAAAATGCAAGCTAAAGGATTTCGCAACCCTTGCTTAGGGGTGCTTACTCATAGCTCAAAAACAGTAAAGTAATGTATGCATTATATACTATAAGTGAGAAAAGTCCAAAAAAAATTGACCAATTGATACAAAGAAAAGTGATGAACCTCCAACGAGAACAGGTGTGCACTAAGACTCCAATGGGTCAACTCCGACCGATGGGTGCCCTCATGATAATGGTCCAATCAATCTCCTCCAGATGAAACGATTCTGGGTGGTTGGAGTGAAATTAACTCTTTTTCTTACCTCTGCCGGAATTATCCCAAAAAAAATCCGTATCATTTGAGCCGTGGGAAGTCTGAAAAACATATTTAAAAGTTGGAATTAAAAGTCGTATAGAAAATGCCAATTTATTATTGAATACAATCGGGCAAGGAGCTCTCACAAATATGCGCATCCAGCTTTTTTAAAAACCAAAGTTACTTATGTAACGACACTATAGCAGTTTAACTAGCATGACATATCAAATGGACATGTGTAGATAATAAAAATGATTAAAAACAAAAAAGTGTGAACAACACAATTATGCATCACTAGATGTTTCATTGTTGCATTTGTATACATCACAAGAGGAACAATCATGAAGTTGTCTAAGACATGTGTGTTGGCCGCTATTCATCCTTTTATCATATTCACAATTCTCTAAATATAAAAGATCTACAGCACAACACCTTACATGTGTTCCAAGAGTGAGTAATCTTATCTGTCTACGGCAGGGGTGTCAAACTTGATTTCATTGTGGGCCATATCAACATTATGGTCACCCTGAAAGGGCCGGTTGTATATGTAATACTAGATGTCCAGAGCACCACCCCCCCACCCCTTACATCACATGCCAAGAGCTCCCCCCCACCATCAGAAGTCAAGGGTCCCCCACCATTCCTTGCATCACAGTTGGGAGCTGGTAAGCAGAAAGTGCAGGGTCTAGAGGAGGACCAGAGGAGAGCTGGAGTCTTCTGAATCCTGAGACCAGGGGAGGTGAAGATGAGGGGGTGCTGCAGCTGCACAGAGAGGAGCAAGATCTGAAGGAGTTCTGTACTCCACTCTGTGGCCAACTGCTGAGACAGGGGGTGGTGGAGATGAGGGGAGTGCTACAGCTGCAGGAAAGGTGTGAGGGCCACATTAAATGACCCGGAGGGCCGAATTTGGCCCCCGGGCCTTGTGTTTGACACCTGTGGTCTACGGCATACCCTATTACTTGTGCCCTGCAAAGGTTGGGGTATGAATCTCCTGTTTTCTCTATGTTCTAAAAGATTTGTTGGCTTTTTGCCAACAAAAGTCAAGAGAATAGGAGAAGAAAAAGTCCCCTAAAAGGCTTTGCGATGGGTGAAGAGAGATAGAGAAGTGTTTCTTGTATAAATTGGAGTGTACTCTGCCGTCACCACGTGTCAGCGTGACATCTAGAAAAGATATGAGATATGAGGGTGAGATAAGATAGAGAAGTGCTTTGAATGGAGCTGAAAGAGAGCCCAGTCATCCAAGATCGCATAAGGATTAGTATTGAATTGGTTGACATAATAGTTGTATATACCAGTGTAAAGAGAAGACCAAATGGTTATATGTGGAGTGTTTATCTTTGATCATAGTAGTGGGAAACATCCCACTCAAAATTCAATCCGTTTGGCTTCCTGGTATCGAAAAAGAAAATCCAAAACACTTCTCTTTTACAAATTATCTTAAATCTATCACCCCCTCTTAGTGGTACGGTAGCTCTTTCAATGGCCTGTATTGCTAAACTTGATGGATCTTTATAGTGAAATTCTTTCCAGTGTCTTGCTACATTTGCCTCATGTTCTTTTTCTATATCCCTAAGGTGGTCATACAAGCGATCCCGAAGTCTACGTGTTGTGCGACCCACGTACAGTATGTTGCAAATTGTGCAAGTAATTATGTAAATAACAAATTTTGTGTTGCAATTTATAAAAGTTCGCAGGGTTGACCCATTGCAGTGTTAGTGCACACCTGTTCTCGTTGGAGGTTCATCACTTTTTTTTTATCAATTGGTCAATGGTTTTTTGGACTTTTCTCACTTATAGTATATAATGCATACATCACTTTACTGTTGTTGTGCTATGAGTAAGCACCCTCAAGCAAGGGTTGTGAAACATGTTAGCTTGCATTTTCTTTTGTTCTGTACTGTATGGAACTTTAAGAAATAATAAAGAGCATTTTGAGGAGGACGGCTAGCTGGAACTTTAATCCTTCCTAACCAAAATAAGAAGCTATAACCTATTTATAATTTCTAGAACTAAAAAATATATAATTATTGTTTTGGGTACCTTAGGTTATACCAAACCAGCACATCGGAAATAAAGCCTCATGTTTCCAATGTATGAAATTCTGCAGATAGGAGATTCTTAAAATATGTCCTATCTTGATATAATATGCTAACAATTACTAGAGTCATTTTTACTAATTGTGAACTAAACAGACTGTACCTGGGTTTGGTTCATGACAGGTTCACAGAACATGGATAAACAATGGGTGTCAAATCTGAATATCATTGAAGTCAATGAAAAGCTAAATGTTAAAAAACAGTCATATCTATTTTTTAGGATAATAGTCAAGAGATTGTCAAACAAATGCCACAGGGGCTGGGCACTGCCCTGGCGAACATGTACCCAAGCAATTTTTCAAAGTATTCTGTTTAGCAAGGGGCAGAAATTTAAATAATGCTTTAAGGGCAACATTAAACATAAGTAACCTGCATGTGAAATTATACATCTGTATGATGTCTACAACCTACTAAACTGATATTTACAATGAAAAAAATGCCATTTTAATTTTTGATTGACTGCTCCTGGTTATTTACTTTGGTTTATAAACAAATATCTGAGGATTCTCTTCTTCTTCATCAGACCCATATTCTAGATAAATATGTTCCCCCTAAAGATACATACCAGGCTTTTGATAAGGGTCTGGTATGGATGTCAAAGGGGACACCTTGGGTACTGAATTAATTTTATGGGGTAACCCCACACAAAAAAAATGACAAAGAGTGAGATCCCCCCTAATAATAGCAGACCCTTATCCATCACGTAGTCTGCAGGTCAGGAAAGGGGAAGTGGGTTGAGCATCATGGACCCCCCCAGACCATACCAGGCCACATGTCCTCAACATAGTACATTACCTTGCCAGGGGATATGCCCCTGGAAAACCACTTGGTCCCCATGTTGATGGAGACAAGGGCTTCTTCCCCAAAAACCATGCCTGGGTGGTCTGCAGGCAGGGGTCTTATCACAATTTAAAAAAAACCCTTTAACAATAAGGGGTAACGAGCCTACATGTGAATGAGTAAGAGGTAAAAGTTTTCCCTGCTCATTCACACAAAAAGTGAAAAGTAAATAAGCACACAATTTTTTACAAGTCCTTCTGTGCAAAAGTTTTAGGCAGGTGTGAAAAATGTATATTAACCACTTGCCTAACTGGGCACTTAAACTCCCTTCCTGCCCAGGCCAATTTTCAACTTTCGGCGCTGTCGCATTATGAATGACTATTGCACGGTCATGCAACACTGTACCCAAACTACATTTTTATCATTTTATTCACACAAATATAGCTTTCTTTTGGTGGTATTTAATCACTACTGTGGTTTTCATTTTTTGCTAAACAAACAAAAAAAGATGAGGTACTGATTGGCAGCACTAATCGGCACTGATAGGTTGCACTGGTCAGCATTGCTTGCTGGCACTGGTAGGTGGCACTGGTTGGCACTGATAGGCAGCACTGTTGTGCACTGGTAGGTGGCACTGGTGGGCACTGGCAGGTGACACTGTTGGGCACAGATGAGATGGCTGTGGCTCTCTGTATGAGGGACCGATATCCCTCTGACAGTAACTGATTACCTGTTTTTTTTTCTCACTCACACGTGAGGAGACAAAATAGCTGATTTCCTACTCTGTTTACATCATGTGATCAGCTGTCATTGGCTGACAGGTGATCACGTAGTAAGGAGTCGGGATTGGCCCCTTACTCCGATCTGTGATTAGCCTAGGCTCCTTCACTCGTTGATCACAGAGCGCACCTCACACGCCCCGCAGAGGATGCGCAGGCCACTCGAGCACGTACATGGATGCCCTCCCAGCAATTAAGGCCCTCACTGTAGCCATCTTTCGGCTACAGAGCAGGTGCAAAGGAGTTAAGAATGCTTCCAGAAACAGAAGTGTTAATAGTTTATTTTTATCAATTAATACAATGAAAGTAAATGAGCAGGAGAGATCTTCTGTGGATGTAGGTTGCTTCAGATCCTTCTGTCTTTTCTTGTAATACCAGACAGACTCAATGATGTTGAGATCAGTGCTCTGTGGGAGCCAAGACTTCTACATCCACAGAAGATCAGTGGATAATTCTCCAAGATGTTTGGAACATTCCTGAATTCCTTCAAAATCTGTCTGCAAGTGTATCTAGAAGAATTGAAGAATTGATGCTGTTTTGAAAGCAAAGGGTGGTCAAACCAAATTGATTTGATTTTGATTTCCCTTCTGTTCATTTACTTTACATTTTGTTAATTGATAAAAAATAAACTATTAAAGCTGCAGATTAAAAAAACAAAATTGCTTTTGAATTTAAACTAACACGTTAAAGGATATATGAGATTTTAGTGAATATTAGAATTACATATATATCTGTGGATGATCTCTGCCTGGGAGCAAAGCAGAGAAATATGTATTGGTTGAATGACACTATTAGATTACAGACCTCGGGTTTGCCCCACTGGCAACAGCTGACAACTGGGCAACTATCCAATCTGAGTACTAAATCTTCAGACAAGAACAAAGTCCAACAAATAGGCACAGGTCAGGTTAAGTTGTGTTCCCTTATGTTATGACACACATGAAATCTTCAGGTAGGTTGCATTAAGGCAAAAGTGAAGTGGCAAACAAGCAACTGCCAACAGAGCACGAGCTGGGATTTTTTCAGAATAGCAGTCAGGATGCTGAAGGGCTAGCTCAGGTTATAGGGAACCTTTTGTTTGGGAATGTTCCTGCCTAATGCACTGAGCTAAATTTGTAGTTAGTATTTAATAGCATTATGTCCCTGCTGTACTTTGCCTACACTGCGGATCCCCATATCAGTCAACAGATAAGGCAGAATGCTGTCTATAAAAACTACATCTGATACAAAAACGATGCACTGAGAGCCAAGGAATCAATGCATTGAAAGGATGCAAGAAATAAGCACACAGTATCAATTCAGTTAACTTTCTTGAGCTGGACATAGATGGATCGAAATTTGGTCAATTCAGCAGGGACTGACTGAATCTTGACCCATCTATGGCCGTTCCAGTTCGATAGAATTTGATCTAATCATTGATTCCTCTGGGACTGTTGGTAAACTTTTATTTGATCAGCATCTTTTCTGCCACCCTGTTGGAAAATTTCTGCTCTATCAGCAACATTGCCTATAGCAGCAGGTTGAACGAAAAAAAAAAAAAAAAAAGATCTGATTCCCCTATCCAGACACTCAGGGTGTATGAGGAATCACTCCTGCTGAGTTATTGTATTCTGACAGCGACTTCTCTGATGTCCCTTCCCTTCCCTGATGTCAGAATATAGTGATCAGTATTGCCAGCTATAGCCAGCAGCAATGGTTGATCAGTAGATCGACTTGTGTACAACCAGCCATGGATTGAAATTCGTCTGGTCCCTGCTGAACTGGCCAAATTGAAATCTAAGCAGGGAAGGCCTGTGAATTGAGGCGCCCCCCCATCCCTGCTGCCTCCCCTTATTCATGTGCCCGGCCCCTTTTAGGACGCCAGACACATGGATTCCTATGGCAGGGGCGGGAGGGAGTTTTTTTTAAGATCCTGATTAGAGCTGGAGACTCTAATAAGCTTCAAAATAGGGTGGGCTCAGGGCGCAGAGAGTGCACCCCGATCCCACCCAATTGTGTGACCATAGCGAATTAATTTTCGCTATTTTCGCACTGCAGTGCCTCCCCGCCAATCAGGAGACAGGTTATGAGAGCTGTCTCTTGATTGGCCAAAGCACCAGCTGATCTTATTGGATCACCTGGCGCTTAGAAGGAGGCACAAGCTGAGGAGACACTCGCTGGAATGGATCCACCGGCTCCGCTGCTGCTACACAGGATGACTGTGTGAGGAAAGGACACAGCCCAGTGGTAAGAGCCGACAGGGATGTGCCATCTGAGTGCTGAGCCCCGGGGGGAGGGGAGGGATTGGTGTCATGAGCCCCCCAAGGGTGGATGGTGGGTGAGTGCTATCAGTGCCGCGGGCCCCGGTTGGGGGGGTGCTGTGTGATGCTGTGATCTATCCTACCTACCTGTGATGCTGTGATCTATCCCACCTGTGATGCTGTGATCTATCTCACCTGTGATGCTGTGCTATATACCACCTGTGATGCTGTGCTATACACCACCTGTGATGCTGTGCTATATACCCCCTGTGATGCTGTGTTATATACCACCTGTGATGTTGTGATTTATCCCACCTGTGACGCTGTGCTATATACCACCTGTGATGCTGGGCTATATACACTACCTGTGACACTGGGCTATATACACTACCTGTGATGCTGAGCTATCCACACTACCTGTGATGCTGAGCTATATAGACTACCTGTGATGCTGGCCTATATACCCTCATCTTTGAGGCTGAGCTATATACTCTGTCCTGTGATGCTGAGCTGTATACTCTGTCCTGTGATGCTGAGCTGTATACTCTGTCCTGTGATGCTGAGCTCTATACTCTGTCCTGTGATGCTGAGCTGTATACTGTGTCCTGTGATGCTGGGCTGTATACTCTGTCCTGTGATACTGAGCTATATACTCCTGGCATTATGGATGGAAGCAAGTGGAATACAGGGGGCGGAGTGGGTAGATTATATAAGGGGTGTGGCTCATGAGAAGTGGGAGGGGTCAAAAGGGGGGCGGGGTCTGGCACCCCCCATCCTAAAACTTCACCAGCCACCACTGAATCTATGTATGGCTGCCTTAAGTCTCCTCAGGTTAGGGTAAGTATTATGACATACCTAAACGTCTTCGGTTGTTGTCTCCTGTTCACGATTTGCAAATAACTATTGCTGTCTGTGTCCCCATTAGAGACATATTTGTCCTGGTGACTGTTATCACTGAGAGTGAAAGAGAAGAAATATCCCTAATTTTGAGTTGTTACCAGAACAGTAATAGAGGGAAAATCTTCCAATGAGGACACTTGTTCTAGTGACCCTAGTGACAACCATGGATTTATACACTTTGAAGGAATTTCTTGTCACTTCCTGTTATGGCTGTGGTACAAATGGTACAAATGGGGCACAGATAGCGAGCCCCTCTTTTACTTACCTGAGCCTGATCATTCCCGCAATGGGGACGAGTCTAGCAGCTTCACCCGCGGGCTCCGGTTCTCATTGGATAGATTGATAGCAGGGGAGCCATTGGCTCGGGAGCAGAGGGGCAGAGCTGAGTCCTGCTGTCTGTGTCAATGGACGCAGCAGCAGGACACGGGAGCGCGCCCGCACAAGTGCCCCCAGGGAAAGCACTTCCCTGATGGGGCACTCGAGAAGAGGGGGAACCAGGAGCGCCGCTGGGGGACCCCAGAAGAGGAGGATCAGGGCCACTCTGTGCAAAACCGCTGCACAGAGGCGGTAAGTATGACATGTTTGTTTTTTTTGTTTTTTTTAAAAACAAACCTTTAGTATCGCTTTAAGATGATATTCCATTCCATGGCCAAATAACTGATTTGTGAATCCTTTGCTAAACACATGAAAAGAAAGCCGCCCATGAAAAGGTTAGATCCCCATTTACAATAACAGAGCTTGTCTATTGCAATGGAAAATGCACACCTAGGATTTATTAATGATAATCACGAGGAAAGCCATTTGTAATGAACTGTGCAACAAAGACTTTCCCTCACTGAGAGGTGGTGATAACGAGCCATTAGTGACATTTGTGCTGATGGTAATTGGGAAAATTAATGATCATTTCCTTTGTCTGTATACTAAGTGGTGTTTACTCTCAGAATTAAGAACTGTTCCTCTCTATGTACAGAAGAGATTTCATACACAGGAACATGAGGCACTAAGACAATGGTTCTGCCCACCCATCCATAGAAGCTCTAAGTGCTAAGAGATTTGTCCTCTCATTTGGTAACCTCTTGAACAAGTCAAAAAGCGTTGATGAGGTGTAAACAGCTGTTCTTTTTAACCAAAGAAAATATGATCCAAGGTTTCCCTGTGTACATGTAGACTGCTCAAATAAGAAAGTGCTTTTGAGTGGCCATGAACAACCCAACAATTCAACATGCATGGTTTCCAGGCACAAAATGTCGCTTTTAGACTGATGGAAATGGAGGGGATATGTGAGAATGATAGCATTCCTCTATGATAGAGTGCATACACAAACCAAAAAGAAAAAGAAAGAAGTGGGACTTTAAAGGCTGTCAATACATTTCCCAAACAGGAAAGCACAACAGTGAAAAATAAAATCAATATTTATTGTAGTACATTGTGTTACAAATATTTTGTTATTAGCTTATTATGCATGTAGAGAATCTAGAAATAGAGATAAAAATACTGTGGACACATATGAAGTAAGATAGGCCTGGTCCCCGGTCGTCTTGTAAGAACAACCAGTGTCATTTAGAGGCCACTTGATAGGATTGTATTCCTACCACACGAAGACCGCAACACGTTTCGCTATGTGCTTTCTCAGGCGATTAGGTAGTGTGGTAGTGATCAAGCCCAACCCCATCCAAAAGGGGGCCAGTTAGACAACCAGGCAGGTAGGTCTTTCTTGTATTTATGTGCCATGTACTGGGGGCGATCCCATAGAAAATGGCCCCCGAGCGTGCTGCCCTGCACCGTGGGTACGGTGTTTTTGAGGGCCAAAAGGTAAGGTATGTGGGTCAGGAGGGAAGAGCGGCCCTCATGTCCCAAAATAGGAAAAGGGCCGATCCAGTCTCCTGGTTGAAAATTAGAGTCTCCTGTCCCTGAATGGTCCTCCTCTTAACACATGTCCAGGGCATCTAGTCGTGACCACTAGTCCACGACTTCCCCTTAAAATCCAAACCAGACCCGAAGGGCCTGGTATGGACTGGGGGGGGGGGACCCTACACATTTTTCAGTGATTTTTCTGTATATTGCTGGGAGCTGGCAATACATTACAGCCGCGATAATAAATGACAATTTTTCCTTCACAAATGTTATTTTAATCTGGCTATGTTCTAAACATCACAGAGATGCACCCTTTTACAGGCAGACTAAGGGACCCCCCCAGGCACATTATTTAACCACTTCAGCCCCGGAAGGATTTCCCACTTTAGGACCAGAGCACTTTTTGCTATTCTGCACTGCGTCCCTTTAACTGACAATTGTCAACTGCAAGGTTGTACCCAAACGAAATATGCGTCCTTTTTTCCCACAAATCGAGCTTTCTTTTGGTGGTATTTGATCACCTCTGCATCATTTCTTATCACCGCTATAAACAAAATAAGAGCGACAATTTTGCAAAAAAAAACCCACATTTCTTACTTTTTGCTAAAATATAAATCCAAAAAAAAAAATTATAAAAAAAAAAACATTTTTTTCCATCTGTTTCGGCCGATTTATATTCTTCTTCATATTTTTGATGAAAAAAAATCGCAATCGGCGTTTATTGATTGGTGTGCACAAAAGTTGTCGCGTTTACGGATGATGAGAATTAATTTCTGGGGTTTTTATGTATTTATTTTTTTTTTTACTAGTAGTGGTGGTGATCTGCGATTTTTAATGGTACTGCGATATTGCAGCGGACATGTCGGACCATTTTGACACTTTTTTGGGATGATTGGCATTTATACAGCAATCACTGCTATAAAAATGCACTGATTACTGTGTAAATGCCATTGGCAGTGAAGGAATTAAGCTAGAGGGGGCGGTCTAAGGGTTAACTGTGTTCCCTGGGCGTGTTCTAACTGTGTGTGGGCTGGGCAGGCTGGGGGAAGGGAGTGATCACGGCTTCCATATACAGGAAGCCTGTGATCACAGTCCTTCCCCCTCTAACAGAACGGAGAAACATGTTTACTTACAAGGACCTCCGTTCTTTTCACTGTGGGGGGGGGCATCGCGGGTAGCCGGCGGCGATCGAGTACGCCCTACCTGCTCCCTGGCCCCCCCAACACAGTGCGCGTGCGAGCACGCCTCCGGCGGCGCGCGCGGGCTCACAGTGCGGGATATCGCAGCCGCCGTCAAATGACGGCTATATCGAGCCACTTTGTCGCCGCCAGGCGCCGGTCGGCAAGTGGTTAAAGGAATATTTCATTTTTATTGTTTCACTTTAAGTATTATTAAAATCACTGCTCCTGGAAAAACGATAGACCCCTAGTGCAGGCCCGGGTCCCTATACACTTTTTAGGGCAATAACTTGCATATAAACCTTTAAAATGAATATTTTCATGTTCGGGGTCCCATAGACTTTAACGGTGTTCGAATGTTGGCACAAATTTTTTGCCTGTTCGCATGCTCTGGTGAAAACTGAACCGGGGGATTTTCGGCCCATCCCTATTTGCATACAGTCAAGCATGGTGGTTGGAGTGTCATGGTCTGAGGCTGCATGAATGCTGCTGGCACAGGGAAGTTACAGTTCATTGAGGGAACTATGAATGCCAACATGTACTGTGACATACTGAAGCAGAGCATGATCCCCTCCCTTCGGAGACTGGGCCACAGGGCAGCATTCCAACATGATAACGACCCCAAACACACCTCCAAGATGACCACTACCTGATAAAGGTGATGGACTGGCCAAGCATGTCTCCAGACCTAAACCCTATTGAGCATCTGGGGAGCATCCTCAAATGGAAGGCGGAGGAGCGCAAGGTCTCTAACATCTACCAGCTCCGTGAGTGAGTGGAAGAGGACTCCAGTGGCGACCTGTGAAGCTCTGGTGAACTCCATGGCCAAGAAGGTTAAGGCAGTGCTGGAAAATAATGGTGGCCACACAAAATATTGACACTTTGGGCCCAATTTGGACATTTTCAGTTAGGGGTGTACTCACTTTTGTTGCCAGTGGTTTAGACATTAATGGCTGTGTGTTGAGTTATTTTGAGGGGACAGCAAATTTGCACTGTTATACAAGCTATACACTTACTACTTTACATTGTAGCAAAGTGTCATTTCTTCAGTGTTGTCACACGAAAAGATATAATAAAATATTTACAAAAATGTGAGGGGTGTACTCACTTTTGTGAGATACTGTATATATATATATATATATATATATATATTTATATATATATATATATCATAATATCATAAGGAAACAAAAGTGTTATATCATATGGGAGTACATGTTTTTTGGTAGATTCTGTGAAGTATTTTGAGATACACTTATCAGTAGAGATGAGCGAACTTCTAGAAGTCCGGGTTCTGCTGGTTCGGCCGAACTTCGGGACAAAGTCCGGGTTCGGGTCCGGACAGAACCCGAACTTTGTCCCGGACCCCGAACCCCATTGAAATCAATGGGGACCCGGACTTTTAGGCACAAAAAAGGCTGTAAAATAGTCCTGGAAGGTCCTAGAGGTCTGCAAAAGGAAGGAAATGGGGGTAAGGGTGGGACAAGTGACCTACAAAGAAATGGAGACAGGGAAATAACTTTAAATATTTTAAAAAAATAAAAACATAAAAAATGCAAAAATGGAGATCATCTTCAAAATGGGTCTGAAAAGTATTAATTAACGGTAGAGGCCATAGAACTGTTCTAAAATCATCTTCAAACTGTGTCAAAAAAGTATAAATAAACCGGGAGAACCCATATCACTGTTCTGCAAAATGTGTGTGTCACTTTAAATGAAACCGGGAATAAGTGCACATCTGTTCTGCAAACTTATTTAAAGTCTGTGTGTCACTTTAAATGAAACCGGGAATAAGTGCTCATCTGTTCTGCAAAATTATTTTAAGTCTGTGTGTCACTTTAAATGAAACCGTGAATAACTGCACATCTGTTCTGCAAAATTATTTTAAGTCTGTGTGTCACTTTAAATGAAACCGTGAATAACTGCACATCTGTTCTGCAAAATTATTTTAAGTCTATGTGTCACTTTAAATGAAACCGTGAATAACTGCACATCTGTTCTGCAAAATTACTTTAAGTCTGTGTGTCACTTTAAATGAAACCGTGAATAACTGCACATCTCTTCTGCAAACAGAACATGTTCTTCACACATCTGTTTAGTCTGTGTCCCTTTTATTATTGCCGCTAATAATTCAACATCTGGTGAAGAACACATCTGTTTAGTCTGTGTCACTTTTATTATTGCCGCTAATAAGTCAACATCTGGTGAAGAACACATCTGTTTACTCTGTGTCACTTTTATTATTGCCGCTAATAAGTCAACATCTGTTCTTCATACATCTGGAAATAGTTTAGAACACTTTACCTAAAACCGGGGAGGAACCATACACCTGTTCTTCATTTGTCTACACAAGAAGTGGTCTACAACTGAATAATCGCCGTTATTATTTTCACTGTGTCTGATTTGTCTACACAAGAAGTGGTCTACAACTTAATAATCGCCGTTATTATTTTCCCTGTGTCTGATTTGTCTACACACTTCTTGTACAAGACAAACGTCTTCTCTACACGTCAATAAGTGCCAAAGTAAATTTCACTGTGTGTCTGAATTTCATTAAAACGTCTTGTCTACAC
>BLSH010417999.1:309960-343995 GCA_018402905.1 Glandirana rugosa | reverse complement strand
TTTAAAGTGACACACACATTTTGCAGAACAGTGATATGGGTTCTCTCGGCTTATTTATACTTTCTTGACACAGTTTGAAGATGATTTTAGAACAGTTCTATGGCCTCTACTGTTAATTAATACTTTTCAGACCCAGTTTGAAGATGATCCCCATTTACCTCCATTTTTGCTTTTTTATGTTTTTATTTTTTTAAAAATATTTAAAGTTTTTTCCCTGTCCCCATTTCTTTGTAGGGCACTTTTCCCACCCTTACCCCCATTTTCCTTCCTTTTGCAGACCTCTAGGACCTTCCTGGGCTTTTTTACAGCATTTTTAAGAATTTTCATTAAAATTACCAGAACCCCGGACCCGAACCCGGACTTTTTTTGAAAAGTCCGGGTCCGGGTCCCGGACACCCCAAAGTTCGGTATGGACCCGAACTTTACAGTCCGGGTTCGCTCAACTCTACTTATCAGTTTAATTAAGCAAAGCTTTTTCTATTTCATAAGAAATGCCTTTAATATTATAGTTTAAAGCTGATCTACACGCTTCATTTAACTTTAAATAATTAGTTGGTTCAAGCTGGTCCAAACGAACTACTGTATTTACTTCATTAACAGATGTGGCAGGTGTGTGCACTGTATAAACTGTACAAAGTTTACTGTACATAACTGTACACAAATGACCTATTAACCGCAAAACCAATGGACCGGGGGCTACCTGTGCCAAAACATTTTTTGCAAATGTAACACACGGACAATGAGCTGGGATTTATGGTCCTTGAGGAGGTTTTCAAGGATAAAAGAGGGGGAGACAGGATCCTTAGACTCAGAAAAAGAGAAGTATGGTGGATTAGTAAATTACAATCTTTATACCCGAAGGGGATGAAAAACCACATTTTAGTGGTTGTTTTATTATAGATGTTGCACATTGAGGATGATAGTCTATACATGAAGGGATACATGGAATTGACCGAATTTTGAATGGTTGGACTGCAACATACCTGTGATATTTGGCAGGGATATCCATTGTAATGTATGTAGTATCGCATACAGGTTTGTTCAACAAAGAAATTCTCATTGTAGCTATATTTATAGGAAATGGGTCTAACAATTTAGGTGGTGGTGAGTGAGTTAATTGGTTTCTCTGGGATGGGCTTTCTGGGATTCACCTGTGGAGCCACACCTTAGGTGTGTGTATTTAGGATGGGGATTGTCAGATATGTGTTGAACATGTGTTGTATAGTCGCTGTAATAGCGTATGCTGAATTTTTCATGAAAGTAAACTGGATTTGAAGTGTGTCCCGTTTTTTTCATTTATTACTTCAGGGGGAGGAGTGGAAGTCCGCTATGACACATGTCCAGAGATACTACTTGTTCATTCCCAAGTGACCCACCCTACACGGTGTAATGAAGTATTTTCAGATACACTTATCAGTTTAATTAGGCACAGCTGTTTCTATTTCATAAGAAATTCCTTTAATGCTATAGTTAAAAGCTGATCTACACGCTTAATTTAACTTTAAATAATTAGTTGGTTCAAGCTGGTCCAAACAAACTGCTGTGTTTACTTTAACAGAGTCGACAGGTGTGTGCACTGTATAAACTGTACAAAGTTTACTGTACATAACTGTACACAAATGACCTATTAACCGCAAAAAACAATGGACATTATTCTGTACTCAGACTTCTGGACCTTTCGGCTGCCTTTTATACAGATGACCACCCCCTCCTCCAGAAAAAACTTTACTCCCTCGGTCTCCATGACTGTGCTCTTCTGTGGCTGTCATCCTACCTATCCCAATGCACCTTCAGTGTCACTTACAATTCTACTTCCTCCTCTCCACTTCCCTTCTCTGTCAGGGTCCCCCAAGGTTCTGTTCCGGTCTCCCACGGCTTTCAATATCATTTCTATTCTGACGACACTCAAATCTACCTCTCCACCCCTCAACTCACTCCATCAGTCTCCTCACGCATCACTAACTTACTAACAGACATATCAGTTTGGATGTCACACCACTTCCTCAAACTCAACTTGTCCAAAACCGAGCTCATAATATTTCCTCCCCCACGTGCCTCTTCACCTGACTTCTCTGTCAAGAGCAATGGCACAACCATACACCCATCCCCACATGTCAGGGTGCAAGGTGTTATCCTGGGCTCCAAACTCTCCATTTGGCCCCACATCCAATCACTTTCCACAGCTTGCCGCCTCAACCTCTGCAGCATCTCTAAACTTCGTCCTTTCCTAACCAATGAAACCACAAAACTCCGGATTCACTCCCTGGTTATCTCTCACTTTGACTACTGCAACTCTCTTCTCATTGGCTTACCTTTAAACAGACTATCCCCCCTTTAGTCCATCATGAATGCCGCTGCCAGACTCATCCATTTTCCAAACGTCTGCTACCCCTCTTTGCCAATCCTTCCACTGGCTGCCACTCACCCAATGAATTAAATTCAAAATACTAACAATAACTTACAAAGCCACCCAGAACTTTGCCCCAGCTACATCACTAGCCTGGTCGCAAAATACCAATTCATGCCCCAGTTGAAGTCTCTTCAGACGAAACGCGTCGGGTGAGGAGGGTCTGCTCCAGCTCATTGCGCCTACTTTGTACATTGGAATTCCATGTGATGCTTTTTTATCTTCTACGCATGTAAGTGCATTTTTATCTCAATAAATACATTTGGTCAAACAATATTACGCTATGCAGGATTCCTTCCTTTCTCACGAGGTTAAATACTACCAGCAATTGAGGTCTAAGCATTTCTGGATATATTGCCTTGACTGACATTCCCCTGGGATATGATGATGTACGGATGTAGCTTGTTGGATGTGAGTCCTGTGGTTATCTGATGGTCCCCGCTCTGGATGATCTCTCTGATAAAAGGCGGTTTCCCAGATTTTTTCTGGTAAGGGTATCTTATACACTCCCGGTGGAGGATTTCACTGCATGCGGGTGAAGAGTGTACCTATATAACTGTGATCATTCCTGGTTGAGAGGATTTTATTCTTACCGGTCAACACTTTGACGTTTTTCCGGAGTTTGTTTTACACTGGACACTGTCACTATATGACTGCACATTTGCACTTTATCAACACTGAAATATTGTCATAATATAGCGCTGCACTTTGTTTCTCTTCTATGTACACAATATAAGGTTTATTGTTGTGCTGGCTGCTTTGAATTTATATATTTTTTATTTTTTTGGAATAAGCGCAGTATTTTTTTCTTTCACTAATTATAGTCGCAAAATACTAACCTAATAGTCCTTTATGTTCCTCCCAAGACCTCCTGCTCTCTAGTTTCCTCATCACCTCCTCTCATATTTCCCTCCAGGACTTCTCCAGAGCCTCTACCATCCTCTGGAATTCCCTACCCCAATCTGTCAGACTGTCTCCAAATCCATCCACTTTTAGGGGATCCCTGAAAACTTTTCTCTTCAGAGAAGCCTATCCTGCCTCCACCTGCGAACTACACTTTTATTTTCTTCATCAGCTCATCCTCCATAGTTATTACCCTCTCATATCACTTGACCCTCCCTCCTAGATTGTAAGCTCTAATGAGCAGGGCACTCTTATTCCTTCTGTATTGAATTGCATTGTGATTGTATTGTCTGTCCTAATGTTGTAAAGCGCTGCACAAACTGTCGGCACTATTTAAATCCTGTATAATAATAATAATACATAGCTGAGGCACAATGCTGTGTTCCGGGAGCAGAATGAGAACTTCTCCCACCTGAACAAAATCGAGTTGGGCTCAGTGCTGCTCAGACATTCAGAGGAAGCTTTGTATTTTATGATTGAATGTTTTCAAAACTTCCTCTGATTGGCTGAGGTGGAGAGGTGCGTTAACATCAACATAACATCACATACTCCACCTCAGACATTCATAGAATACAAAGCTTCCTCTGAATGACTTAACAGCACTCAGACTGACTCGATTTTGTCCTAAGAGCGGGACGGATATTCCCCATTGCTCTACCGAAACACAACACTGTATAGCTTCAGCTACATACAGTGCACACAGCTACTACACTTGTTAGTGAAGTAAGTAGTTGGTTTGGAACAGCATGTTCCAAACAAACTATTTAAAATAAAATGAGACATGAAGATCTGCTTTAAAAGCACCTGTTCAGGCAGAATTTCACTTTTTGTAATAAATAGAAGCTTTTCTGCCTAAGCCATTCCAAGATGCTTACCTCTCACTTACCTAGTCCATGGCAACTTTGAATCTGCACCTGTCTGTTCAAAATGTTACCAAAAATGCATCTGAAGCAATCACTTGTAGCATCATGTGACCATCCAGGAAACGTCATATTCCATCATTCACTACCTTACTGCATGACAGAATAAGGCATGTTTACCTCTCTGGACCATGCCTCCCTCATTACTATAGCACCTCTTTTATTTCCACCCACTTTCCTACTCCTTCCTTTAAGGTGCCCTTACATTGTACAGTCTGATTTTACAATCTCCTTTAGATCTACCATCAACTATGTAGTGCAAGGGCCTTCCGGATATGTAACAAATTCAATGGATTGTTCAGGTGGGTCCTCCTATTCCATAGTTTTGGCAAATCTAAAGGAGATCGTACAGTGACTGTACAATCAGATTACATAGAGTATGGCCAGCTTTATTGAAGTACATGGGAGTAATACAATGACTCAACTGTCATAATTCTTGTGTAAATACATCAATTGCAGGCCCCATTCACACCCAGTGTAGTGGGAGTGCACGTTTTTGGTGGTTTTTCCTTCGATAAGCACAGGGCAGCCCATTAATTTTAATGGACTGCCCTCTGTACAACAAATACAGTTGCTGAAGGGATATTTTGGTGTGTTGCTGTTTGCAAGTTTTTTTATTGTGCATTTTGTCAAGTTTTCTGTACATTTTTGCACACAGCAAAATGCATGTTTGCTTCCGCGTTTGGGGTGTCGTTAACAATTAATGACACCGAACGTGCGATTAGTTCATTTTAGGTGTATAAAGGTGACCATACATTATACAATCTGATTATACAATCTTTGTATAATCTCCTTTAGATTTGCCAAAACTATCTATCCAATCACTCTGTATCCACTCAGGCAGGGCCTTACGCTATATAGTTGATGTTAGATCAAAAGGCGATTGTACAATCAGTGTATAGTGTGTCGTGAGCTTTTACAGACTTCTGGGAACACACTTCTCTTGTTTTGAATATTATAGCTCTGCTCCACATAGGCTATTATGTGATCACTCAGCTCCTGCACACTCTGCTAAATGAACAATCTATGCAAGCAGAAGGTAAGGAACAAAAACGATTGATCATTCTTGAGGTATTCACATAGATATTCATTGGGGATAGGAAACAATAAAGTGCATCTGTGCCAATAATATGGAAGCCATCACAGATACACAGAAGTCTGGTTTCAAATGCTTTCTAACCATTTAGAGCACTTGCTGTTTGGTTACATCAAAGGCTTTCAAGAATCTGCTATTAAAAAATTGCAGTGCCTATGCTGTGAACCCTGTAGATTAATTTCTCCACAAGCCTACATCTACTAGTGACAGTGAGAGTTTGTTTTAAAAATGGTGTTTAGCGATATTTACACATATACAAATACTTTAATGTGCAGAGTCTGGTCATAGGGGAACTTTAGGTCTATTTCTAAGGGTGTACTCACAATGGGCATGGTTCATCTGAACCATGCCAAGTACAATTTCCCCTCTCCCTCATTCCCCCACTTGTCTTCAGTTACACTGTGTTTTAAATGAAGTGTCGTGAGGCATGTTTACATCATTACCTCTGGCAGCCAAACCACAGTGAAGTACAGTATGTTCCAGTGCACTGTGATCTATGGAGAACTCTGTGGTTAGTTTGCGCTCATACTGTAGATTCCAGGGCATTATATACTTATCCATGCCAGGCACAGTTTGAAACACTTACACTACATACATGAACAGACTAAGAGGTGAACCATGCCCAGGCACTTAGCATGAGTACATACTAGCTGATCCCCTCTGAGAAGTGTTTTGGAGCAAAAATAACATTTAACCTACCTATGTAGTCATTCAATAGCATGGCATGGGAGCCACAGTATGTGGACCACTGCAAAGACGATCATGGCCTACAGAACAGAAATTATCTCCTGTCAATATTGTACTATTTCTTGCATTAATGGTAAGGCTCCACATAAAATAGGTTCCTGTCTGAGAAAGCAACTGCAAGCACAGCATACATTTGCAGAAACCCCAGATTCCCAAATATGGGTTTTGGGGGCTGTTAGAGTCTTCCTCTTATACTGAGGAGCAAAGGAACAGTTGTACCACCACAACATTCAGCAGTTGTGCACATGACCTTATCTTTGCTGCAGTGTGACATACCAGGAAAAGGGAATGTTTAGAGGGGGTCAGGCCAGCACCTATGTTGCACCCATGTTTTTTGTCAGTGATCTTCTAGGAGACCCATTCTACGTCATAGACGTGTACAAGCATCAGTCCTATAAACCGTTCTCATACAGACACATGCTAATATATCTCTGTGATCTCACAGAAACCAAGTCTTTGGTTTCCCAATGTCATCGGTTTCCTCTTTCTGCGATGCCCTCCCTCCCTTCTCTTTTTTTTTTTCTTCTTTTCATAAAATCGCCCTCATGAATGATTTATACACGTCTCGTTATCTGAAGTGATTTTCAGGAGACCTAAACCCATTGCTGCATAATTGTTAATTTTACCACCATAATAGACCGAGATGGAAAGCAGCGATTATACATTTATTGCACAATTAAATAAAACATACTTGAGAATTACAAAAGGTTCCGTAATTATTTCAGACCATTAATAAAATGGGCATTAAATTATGGAAGACATAATAGAGAAAGGAAATAGATTTTCATTGCAGAAACAGAAGCTGAGAGGGGTAATAGATCCTTGTTGAATTCTTTTTTTTCTTCCTCTCTCTCTCTCTCTCTCTGAAATTAATTGTTGCCCGGTTTAATTCATGGAGGAATGAAAGAGAATCTAAAAATGCATTGAAGAAGCTCAGATGAAAAGGCTATTGTTTGGCTGGACAATAGCAAGTGAATCACTCCGCCGAGAGTTGAAGCCACACTTCATTTTTTGATTTCTCCTTCCCAATGGTGACGAGAGATCACGTTCCACCTTATAGTTTTTTATTACCTGACCCTTTAACTCTTTCATTTTTGTGTGCACCAAAAGGTCTTTGCTGCTATTCTTATTGATTACAAAAAATGTGAAAACCCTAGAATTGAGTTGCACATGATGCACATGCAGCCCAATGGCATCATCAAGCCTGATCTTGTATTTTTTTTACTGGACTTTTACACCTGAATTGAGAGCTTTGAAATGCTATTCTTGTCTGCTGGAGGCATTTTATAGCTTCTGTTCAATGTGAAGACATTGTATGTTAGTGACTCAAAAGAACAGATCCCTCAATTTCATAATGTGGTTGTATGGAGAGATGCAACTCAACCTTCTCCAATGTTATAAACCGGGTAAGAGCAGGCATCCATACTAGTTCCACCACTGGAACACATCCCACATTACAACTATTCTCTAGAACAGCAAACCTGTAGAGTTATGCAGTGAAGAACTCCAATTTGAAGAAAAAAAATGTTTCTAATATCAGACCTGTTTGATTTTGCCTGCTTTGAGGTCAATAGGGTTCAATAGGAACCTAGCTGTTTCTGTACTAACCTGTGCATTACGTAATCAGAACTAACAGCTTAGAAGAAATATGTAGTAGTTTTTGTACATATATACTCTGGGCTTTTTTTCAGTCGGAAGGTGGCGGAAATTTGCTTCGCCACCTCCTGCAGCCCTTTCCTCTCCAGGCTGTCACTTAACACAGAAGCCAGTAGAGGAAGTTATCTATATCACTTACTCCACCGGCTTTTGTGTGCTACTGCATCCAGGGCACGTTCCCCACACCTATTGATAGATGCCCCCTGTCCAGACACCACAACTGTCTGAATCTTTTTAATGGGGGCTTCCAGCGGCAGCTTTTGTCCCTGCTTGCTATCAAACCAGTGTAGCAGCGAGCTGAGTGAAGCCGGCTCTGGGCTGCACTGATCTGAGAGGTTACGCTGCACAGATGAGACTGCACAGTATGCTGAAAAAAAACCCCTACCTAATAGAATAGAGCCAGCTGTACTGTTCTAATACAACTGTGAAACGGTGAGAGAGCTGGCAAAGTAAAGGGGGGAGAAGGGAGGGAGGGGCGGCTGTGCTGAGAAACATCTGTGAAGAAGTTGTGGGTGTTCTGCAGAGGTGAGAGCTGGGGAGGGGAGGTATTAGATTGTGCAAAGTGAGAGCTGTAATTGCATGTAATTCCTGCATGCACGGGACCCAGAAGAAGCCCCAGAGGGCAAAGCATTAATAGAATGCAAGAGCAGGATCCATCATCACTGGAAAACAAGACAATAACAGGTAAGTGTATCATAATGTGCAAGTATGCTATGCATGAGATGGTTAGAGGCGGCGGACATGATAAAGGAGGTGGCAGAGGCTGTGGCCATGGTACAGGAGATGGTTAGAGACTGAGGCCATCATACAAAAGATGGTAAGAGACTGCAGACATGGTACAAGAGATGGTCAGAGACTGCAGTCATGGTACAAGAGATGGCCAGAGACTGCAAACCTGGTACAAGAGATAGTCAGAGACTGCGGACATGATACAAGAGATCCATGCAGCCTCACCAGTGCCCATTAAATGCAGCTTCATCAGTGCCCATCAAATGTAGCCTCACTGTCACGTACCTGGTGGTCGAGTCTGACTTATGCAGGGGACAACCTCTCTTACGGCCCTGGTTCACAAACCCCTGGTAGTGTAGACAGGGAGCTTGGGAGCACAGGGGGGCATGAGGGCTGGACTTGGTCACTAGTGGTGGGTGAAGGTCCGCTGAAGCTCGTGCTTGGCAGAAGCGTAGTGGTACAGTCTGGGTCGGCAACGTGCTGGCAATGCGGTACAGAAGGATGAGACAAGCGGATGGTCGGGGTTCAGGCAGGGTCGGCAACATGTGGGCAGCAGAAGTTCACAGGATCAGACAGGAGAGAAGTCGTAGACAGGCCCAGGGGTCAGGGCAGGCAGGCAGAAAGCAAACAAAGTCCAAAGATAGCCGGGGTCACAGATGCAGGAAGTCACTTCAGAGCAGATACGGGGTCACTAGTCACGGTTATGCTGTAGAACAGACAGCATCTGCCTCCTGGTGCTGCCCTGGTTAAATGGCCGCTATTGGCGCCATTAGTGCACGCACGGACGTGCACAGGAGGCCAGAAACGGCCAGGAATGTCCTTTTTCCTAACATTGCCCCTCCCCAAGGGGCAGCCTCAGTGGCAGGCAATGGTTAGCACAGTAGAGAGAGCCAAAGCAGACCTCACCAGTTGCTCAATTAACGGTAGGGTTGTGAGCCCGTAGCCAGGGGAGGCCCAAAATAATCGGACAGAGTGGAGACGCGATGACGTCCAGCCATAGAAGTTCCCGGTGACCTCCTTCAGTGGTGGCCAGTATAGGGAGAGTCTCTTGAGTGATGGTGCCCGATTTAATGATCGTCCCATCAGGGAGCCGAACTAACATGGGGTGTTCCTTAGGTCGAAGGGGGATCCAGTGGTGCGCTGCAAAGGTGGCATCGATAAAACAGCTACACACACCTGAGTCGATGATTGCCTGTACTTGGATGTCTCCACCAGGGAGTTGCAGAGAAATGGGTAGCAGAAGATGAACTTTGTCATTGGGCAGGTACATCAATCCTTTGGACAGACGGGGTGCGCTCTTGCCTGCTTTGGCGGGGCAGTTCCGGACCAGGTGCCCAGGACCTCCGCAGTACAAGCACAGGTTCTGCAACATGCGTCGCTGGCGTTCATCCGGGGTCATTGGTGGGCGGGGAAGCCCAAAGCATGCAGGCTACGGTGGGTCTGGTGAAATGGAGGAGGCAAAGTCTGGGTCAGGACCAGGATACCCGGAATCTGTGGACATCCTCCAGGTGAGACGTGCGGGCCCCGCGGGTCTCTCAACTCTGCGTTCCTACAGGCGGCGATCTATCTGGATGGCCAGATCGATCAAAGCATTGAGGAATGGTGGTACCCCCGCAGGGGCCAGCTCGTCTTTGAGCGGCTCTGAGAGACCCAGCTGGAATTGGTGACGGAGGGCCACATCGTCCCAGGCGGTATCTGTGCTCCAGCGCCAAAACTCTGACACATAATCTTCGGCCGTACGGCAGCCCTGCTGCACGACATGGAGGGCCGCTTCAGCCATAGCAGCCTGATGGGGGTCCTCGTAGAGTTGGGCCATCGCTCGGAAGAAGCGGTCTAAAGTAGTAGTCTCGGGAGCCCTTTGCTCCAGAAGGCGGTGGGCCCATGCCTGGGGGTCCTCCTGCAGGAGTGAGACCACTAGCCCCACTTTAGTGGCTTCTGAGGAGAAAGTCAATGGCTGGAGGGCAAGGTATAATTTGCAGCAATTGCGGAAAGCCCGAAATGTCCAGCGGTCTCCTGAAAACCGCTCAGGCATAGGCACCTTAGGCTCAGTTGGTGAGGCTACTATGGTGCATGAGGTAGGCTGGCCAAGACTGGCTGAAGGTGACACAGAAAGCTCAAGGATCTTGTCCTCCAAGTGGGTGTATCCTTCTTGTATTCCCTTAACAGCCTGTGTGAGTCCCACCAAATGTCCACATAATTCTCCCATGGGAGAGGTCCCCTGCACAGACTCGGACATGGCTGTCCGTTACTGTCATGTACCTGGTGGTCGAGTCTGACTTATGCAGGGGACAACCTCTCTTACGGCCTTGGTTCACGAACCCCTGGTAGTGTAGACAGGGAGCTCGGGAGCACAGGGGGGCACGAGGGCTGGACTTGGTCACTGGTGGTGGGTGAAGGTCCGTTGAAGCTCGTGCTTGGTAGAAGCGTAGTGGTACAGTCCAGGACGGCAATGTGCTGGCAATGCGGTACAGAAGGATGAGACAAGCGGATGGTCGGGGTGCAGGTAGGGTCGGCAACGTGCGGGCAGCAGAAGTACACAGGATCAAGCAGGAGAGAAGTCGTAGACAGGCCGGGGGTCAGGGCAGGCAGAAAGCAAACAAAGTCCAAAGATAGCTGGGGTCACAGATGCAGGAAGTCACTTCAGAGCAGACACGGGGTCAGTAGTCACGGTTACGCTGTAGAACGGACAGCACCTGCCTCCTGGTGCTGCCCTGGTTAAATGGCCACTATTGGCGCCATTAGCGAACGAGCGCAAACGCGCACGGGAGGCCAGAAACGGCCAGAAATGTCCTTTTTCCTAATACTCACTGTGCCCATCAATGCAGCCTCACTGTGTCCATAAATGCAGCCTCACTGTGCCTATGAATGCAGCCTCACTGTGCCCATCAATGCAGCCTCACTGTGCTATGAATTCAGCCTTACTGTAACCATCAAATGCAGCTTTATGTTGCCCATGAATGCAGCCTCACAGTGCCCATCAAATGCAGCTTTACAGTGCCCATGAATGCAGCCTCACTGTACCCATGAATGCAGCCTCACTGTGCCCATGAATGCACTCCCACTGTGCCCATCATTATAGACTCACTTTGCCCATCAATACAGCCTCACTGTACCCATCAATACAGCCTCAGTGTGCCCATCAACGCAGCCTCAATCTGCCCATCAATGCAGCTCACTGTGCCAATGAATGCAGCCTCACTGTGCCCATCATTGCAGGCTCACTGTGCCCATCAATGCAGCCTCACTGTGCCCATGAATTCAGCCTCACTGTGCCCATAAAATGCAGCCTCACTGTGCACATCAGTGCAGCCTCACTGTGCCCATGAATGCAGCCTCACTGTGCCCATGAATGCAGCCTCACTGTGCCCATCAATGCAGCCTCACCGTGCCCATCAATGCAGCCTCACTGCTCATGAATGCAGCCTCGGCCTATGAATGCAGCTTCGCTGGGCCCAAGAATGCAGCCCCATTGTGCCCATGAATGCAGCCTCGTTGTGCCCATCAATGCAGCCTCATTATGCTCATCAGTACAGCCTCGTTATGCCCATCAATGCAGCCTCGTTATGCCCATCAATGCAGTTTTGTTATGCCCATTGAGCCTTGTTATGCCCATCAATGCAGCCTTGTTAGGCCTATCAATCCAGCCTCATTATGTTCATCAATGCAGCCTTGTTATACCCACAATGCAGCCTTGTTATGCCCATTAATGCAGCCTTGCTATGCCCATCAATACAGCCTTGTTATGCCCATTAATGCAGCCTCGTTATGCCATTCAGTGCAGCCTTGTTATGCCCATCAATACAACCTTGTTATGGCCATTAATGTGGCCTCATTATGCCCATTACTGCAGCCTTGTTATGCCCTTCAATGCAGCTGCAGCCTTGCTATGCCCATCAATGCAGCATCATTATGTCCATCAATGCAGCTTTGTTATGCCCATTAATGCAACCTTGTTATGCCCATAAATGCAGCCTTGTTATGCCCATCAATGCAGCCTTGCTATGCCCATTAAAGCAGCCTCCTTATGCCCATCAATGCAACCTTGTTATGCCCATTAATGCAGCTTCCTTATGCCCATCTATGCAGCCTTGTTATGCCCATTAATGCAGCCTCGTTATGCCCATCAATGCAGCCTCGTTATGCCCATCAATGCAGTTTTGTTATGCCCATTAATGCAGCCTCGTTATGCCCATCAATGCAGCCTTGTTAGGCCCATCAATCCAGCCTCATTATGTTCATCAATGCAGCCTTGTTATACCCATCAATGCAACTTTGTTATGCCCATTAATGCAGCTTTGTTATACCCATCAGTGCAGCCTTGTTATGCCCATCAATACAGCCTCGTTATGCCCATCAAAGCAGCCTTGTCCCCGCTAGGGCGCCTTAAGCCCCGTACACAAGATAGTCCCCTACTACTCCGACCCCTGTAGACATTAGACAGTGGTTGGTAGTAAAGATGCATAAAATTGAGAATTTACATTTTATATATTTTAATTTAAATGTTTTTAAGAGGGCATTGGGCTTTAAACAGCTTCTGAGAGTTATGGAAGCATCTTTCGAATATCCTTGATCTGCACCAAAAATAGTTTCAGACTAGCCTACTCGTTTATTTTTATTTTTTTCACCAAAAACTGTGAAAAAATTTAAGCTAAAAAATAAAAAAAAATGAAAAACGATAATCAAATACGCAAACAAATAAGGAACAACATGAAACAGATAGAACAAACACTATTTGAAATAAATTACCCTAAAAGAATACACAAACACACACACAAAGCACCACAACCTCTAAATAAAGAAGAAAGGAGAGGAAAAAGCGCCTCTGAGTGCAAAGTTTTATTTGTGCAGTGCAACGAACATGATAAATTTACATGAAAGTAAGAGCAATTGCATCCAATCCTGGGAAGAAGAGGGAAGGCAAGTCAAGTGTGACGGATGGTATACCTCCAAAAGCGGTACGGACACCGCAATATCCCGCAGAGCAAAGGACGCCGGCAGGTCCTTGGGATGATATCCGGGTATGATGGAAATCAGCCTGGAGCGTGTGTGAGGTCAACGAGACGAAAGAGGGAACAAAAGACACAACGTGTTTCAGAGCATACACAGGAACCCCAATGGGCATGAGCACTCCTTTCTCAAGTGTACCTCTCATCTAGCTGACGTCACACGTGACTCGCGTCACGCTCCAGGCTGATTTCCATCATACTCAGATATCCTCCCAAGGACCTGCAGGCGTCCTTTGCTCATCGCTGTGTCTGTACCGTTTTTCTAGGTATACCATTTATCACACTTGACTTGCCTTCCCTCTTCTTCCCTGGATTGGATGCAACTGCTCTTACTTTCATGTAAGTTTATCATGTCCGTTGCACTGCACAAATAAAACTTTGCACTCAGAGGTGCTTTTTCCTCTCCTTTCTTCCATGTTTACCAGAGCGGACTTCACTCTACAGAAAAGCCTGCCCTCTGTGCATATCTTCTGCTAGTGCACTTGCTTCCATTGTCATTGACTGCATTACAGAACATTTTTCCAGCCAAGATCCCGGTGTACAAGTGACTTTTGGCGCCAGCTCCCCTCCCTCTTCTAAATAAAGAAGAAATAGTAGATTGTTTTTAATTTTGGCGTAATTGGTATTTTTGTTGCAAAATCAGCTTTGCCAAATTCTCTCTCTCATACCAAATTGGTAAATAAAATATGCTAAACGTGAATTATTATAATGAGATCTCTGATGAAAATGGGATAAACTATCATCTACCAAAATTTGGACATAGCAATGTCAGAGGACTGTTGTTCACTAGAAATATAAAAGCTCATCTGCTATCTCAATAATGTAAGTAAAAAGATGAATCATATGAATCTGGTCAATGGAATTGCCCCAGATAAATGTATACTAGGGGTAAAGTATATGCAACAGATGTTGTTAAATCACAGAATAAAGTGTACACGTGCCCAAACAAATATATAACACTTAATCAGCGCAAGGTTGCACCTTCAAAGCTTCAATTGAAATAATAAAATCTGCCGTTTTTAAATAAATAGCATACAAGACATATGACACATGTGTAAACTGGACCTATAGACCATGTGTAACAGCGCTTAACAATTCTAATCAGTCTAATAGGAAATAAAGATAGTCCATAAGTGCTATCACAAGTGATAGGAGGGGAGTAGATGACAGTCCACTGTGTAGCCTTTCACCAAGAGTATGAGGACACCACCGCCAAACGTGCCGCTCCCTTTGCAATGCCCACTTACCGGACAGTGCCGTAAGGTAAGCTTGTCAATGGATCTCTCAATCACACTGGATAGCTACACGGTCTCCTCACCGACATCAGTACCGGCAATAAAAAAGGCTCCACATAGTGTGTATCGATAAAACAAGCCCTTTATTTCAACCCCGCTAATATTGCACTTACATAATATTAGTGGGAAAGAACTTACCCCTGATGAGATCTCAGTACTGAATCTAGGTCTAAAATGTGGGATTAGAAGACCTATTAATAAATTTAGTGTTTATATTGATATACATAAGTATATGAGGAAACTCAATATAAAAAAACATTTTCTGACTAATCCCCCTAGCACAGAAATAATTAATAAAGGAATCAAGTATGGGGTGGATAGTGGACTTAGAAACAAGTCTGTGTTTAACCCACAAAAAAGTAACAACCAACACCTAGAAGTATTTAAATCAGCTGTACTCAGAGATTTGGAGTTAGTAGTATTTCCTTATTTGCCAACATTCCTACTTCCAAATAAAGGGGCAGGGTTGGAAGGAGACGGTGATTCATTGATTCATGGCATAAGGAAAATTGGAGGAATCCTATTTTGATTATCAGCAATCTGTACTGGACACAGAGTCCCTTACCATTCTGAGACTGCAGAATGTGTAAATGGGATAATAGGATTGTAATGAAAATAAGAAAAATCTCTGCTAATAAGGCATAGTATGTCACCCTCATTGGTGCCATTGCTATTAAGTCTCATGAGTCCCTGTATTGTAATATTCTTACATCTGTTCATTTCTCAACATCATGGTAGTATGACGCCTTTTCTAATATGATGCGCAAATATTGTTATTACTTAGTTACCACTAAATTCTGTCAGTGACCCACTGCTTTGACAGGGTCAATTATGAGCAGCGAATGGAATGTGTAGGATAATTCCTTTTGTGTAAGCAATGTGCGTGTAAACAGGGTTTGAAGAATGGCATGAGCTCTTTGCCCCCTCTCGACCACAAGTGTTTCCTTGACCCCTTGTATGATAAATGCAGCCACCTCAGTAACAATGTTTGTACTTGTCTTTGCGGGTTTCTGTATGGGGCCATATATTCAAGTAGTGTTTTACAACGTCACAAAGAACAGTGTGTAATCAAACAAGGTCGTGATCTTTATTCATAGTGTACACAGGGCAAGATCTATACATACAAAAGGTATTCTCATCTGGCTACTTTTTTCTGAATGCATCTGGCATAAACTATTTGCCCCCCACTCATGTCCCTCTCTACTAAAAATGTTTCCTTGACCCCTTGTATTGTAAATTCAGTCACCTCAATAACAATTTTTGTACTTATATTTATAGGTTTTTGTACATGAACATATTCAAGTAAGGTTCCATACGCATATACATACAAAAGGTGTTCTCTGGTTAGTTATTTTCTGAAAGTATCTGGCATTCCATTCATTCTATCATTTATAACAAGACATGCAAAGATAAAATTGAAACATATGTAGCCTGATGCTGGGCTACAACAATATGGAGAAGGAGAAATGTACTTCCTTTTATTCTTTTCTTCCTCTACTGAGATACTGATGTTATGCTGCACCATTCTCATCCAGCAAGCCTATAGACTTCTATGCAGAGCGCTGAGAATCGCGGGAGTTGTAGTTTGAGATGGCAGCTAAATAATGGTACAAATAGACTCAAAAGGGACTGTGCAATAGGAGTGGAGAGATGATTTTATTAAACTGCTCAGGACTGTTTTTCCTCTTCACACAGAGGAAGTGAGAGAGACAGACAGCACCTCTGTCTGCATATTGACCTGCTATCAGGAGACCATAGCATACCAGCTGAGATCTGAGACTGGTAGTAAGGACACCTGGGGCACACATCACAGCACCTGCACCACTGCTGCATGGAGACTGGAGCGTTCAAGTATCCTCTGCTTCCCACTTCTGATCACTGGAGGCTTTTGAGGAGAGGCTGAGGGGTAGGGTGCCCCCATGTCCCGGATTGTTGGGATTGTCCCACAATTGAAATATCTGCCCTGGGTCCCAGGCACCTTCATTCTGGGACAATACAGCGTCCTGGAATAAAACTGAGGACACAGCCAACCCCTACTAACTAGTAACTACATTTCCCTACATTTCCGAAACTGGTTGCTAGGGCTGGCCCCGCCTGGTGTCTAGAAACCAGTGACGTCACAGACTCTCACTTTCTCAGACAGTGAGGCTGGGAATGAGGCCCGAGCCTAGTGCTGCACTGCACCTCAGCACCTCCTTCTCTGACACCCAGCAGCAAGCAGCAGGGACTGGTGTGATCTTCACTCTCCAGACAGTGTCTCCTCTCCACCCACCTCCTTCTCTGGCACCTGCGGCCTACCACCCGGCAACATACAGAGGGAGTGACAGCAGTTGGGACTGGTCGTCTGGTGTCTGTTCTATTTGCTGCTGCTGGATCAGATTGATGGCTGCCTGAGGGGCCACTCAGGGTCACCAAAGGGGATATTGGAAGCTGGAAGGTGAGGGAAAAAAGTAATGAAGAAGAAGGGGACAGTCAAACCAGAAGTGGACACTAGACAGTAATGAAGGTGATAAGTGAAGTCAGTGAGGGGAAGGTGACAAGGTGGGAGGCAAGTGGCACACTGCATCTGGTGGTAGGCTATGGGTAGAAAGTGACACACTGCATCTGGTGGCAGGCTATGGTGGCAAGTGGCACACTGCATCTGATGGCAGGCTACGGGTGGAAAGTGGCACACTGCATCTGGTAGCAGGCAACGGTGACAAGTGACATCCTGCATCTGGTGGCAGGCAATGGTGGCAAATTGCACACTTGATCTGGTGTCAGGCTATGGGGACCAAGTGGCACTGCATTTGGTGGCAGGCTATGGGGAGCAAGTGGCACTGCTTCTGGTGGCAGGCTATGGGTGGCAAGTGTATCTGGTGGCAGGCTATGGGTGGAAAATGGCTCACTGCATCTGGTGTCAGGCAATGGTGGCAAGTGACATGACACCTTTGGCAGCAGGCAACGGTGGCAAGTGACATGCTGCATATGGTTGCAGGTGACGGTGGCAAGTAACAAGCTGCATCTGGTGGCAGGCAATGGTGGCAAGTAACAAGCTGCATCTGGTGGCAGGCAATGGTGGCAAGTAACAAGCTGCATCTGGTGGCAGGCGATGGTGGCATGCTGCATCTGGTGGCAGGCAATGGTGGCAAGAAACAAACTGCCTCTGGTGGCAGGCAATGGTGACAAGGGACATGCTGCATTTAGCGGCAGGCAATGGTGGCAAGTAACAAAGCTGCATCTGGTGGCAGGCGATGGTGGCACGCTGCATCTGGTGGCAAGTGACAAGCTCAGGGTTCCCACTGATTCTGCATTATGGTGAGTCATTATACATTACAATGTAGTAATAGAAATAATGTGATTTGATCATCCTGACACCATATCAAGCATGGTGTCAGGATGATTCAAGTGCTAACACCAGCCATTCTCCCAAAAACTCACCAGCCACGATTTCTCAGACAACCCCAAGACTACATTCCCCCCGCCTCATCTTTTTTGGGAAGGGGAGGTGTCCCTGAATGGCAGTTTGGAAATGTGGTCACCTTACCGAGGGTCCCCCTTCAACAGCGAAAGAATTGCTGATACTGCTAGCAGGGCCTGAGCCACTGAGAGAAGGATACCCAAGTGTACAAAATCCATACCACACCCATACTGCACCATATACCACACTTATGCCAAACCTAAACTGCACCAATGCCAACCTTATACTACATTATGTAAAAACTTTACTGCATCTGAACCATATCGACCTTGCAGCTGTGCCAAGACAATACTGTCCCTATACTGTACCTATACTACATGCAGGTAAACTGGGACTGCAGATAAAGTGGTTCAAAAGGCAGAAGGTTTTTTCTTCTTAATTCAGCCCCCCTCAGCCCCCCCTAATACTTACCTGAACCCCATTTCGATCTAGCAATGCACAAGAGCCTCAGTTGTCTGGGACTCTATCTCCTCATTGACTGAGACAGCAGCGGGCACCATTGGTTCCTGCTGATGTCAATAAAAGTCAGTGAGCCAATGAGAGAGAGGGGACGGGGTGGGGCCGAGCCGTTGCTTTGTGTCTGAATGGACACACAGAGCAGCGGCTCGGGTGCCTCCCCATAGCAAGCTGCTTGCTGTATGGGGCATTCAGCAGGAGGGAGGAGCCAGGAGCACTGGCGAGGGACCCGGGAAGAGGAGGATCTGGGCTGCTCTGTGCAAAATCTCTATACAGAGCAGGTAAGTATGACATGTTTGTTATTTTTAAACAAAAAAAAGAGACTCCAACGATAGCTGGCAGAAGAACATCTCAAAGAACTGCCCCTCCAGTAATAATTATTCTGCAAGTTCCCTTTGTTCCCTCCGCTACCATCCTCCTTTTCTTTTGGATAGTGCATACCCAGCCGATCTAGGACTAGCATCCCCACCATAAATGCGTTCTGGCAGTATAGTTCTGGCACTCACTAGATTAAACTTTACTACTGCTCACTACTGTGCTATAAGTGGCCTTGTTACTGTTTATGCTCATCTGGATGCCAAATGTCATCTTATACCCTGTCTTTACTGTTAATGATCTTGTATGCTAAATTAGGTTATTAGCATTGTTAATCCATTTTATGCTTGCCTGGTTACCAGCCATATTGGGTGAGAATATATCAAGTTTGCCTTTACTACCTGGTTTGTTGCCTGTTTTCTTTGATATAGCACTACTATTGGGTACTAAGTATTACTTTCAGTCAATTCTAGTATTGTATGTTTGTACACTGGTGTGTCATAGGGGCTGATGTTCTTGAGTGTCCTTGAGAAGGTTGATGCAAAGAACAGTTGCCCCATCCTATCCTACGAAGGTAGCACTACTCATAAAAGAGGTAAAGAAAATAGGTTTTATACCTGAATGCCAACAGAATTGTCAGCATGCTCGTAGGCCGCATTCACACCTAGGCGATCCGACTTGCAGGGCGACTCTGAGTCGCCCCGCTCAAGGCAACTTCAGCGCAGCTTGCAGGCGACTTCTGTAAAGGAAGTCAATGCAAGTCGCCTCAAAAGTAGTACAGGAACCTTTTTCTAAGTCGGAGCGACTTGAGTCGCTCTTATTTAGAACGGTTCCATTACAATGCATGGAGGCGACTTGTTAGACTCTTATTATATTAATAGTTTTTTATACTGCACGGAGACAAAAATTGATTTGTTACATCTGTTAGCAAAAGTAACAAAAATAAACAAATTATTATAAGTTTTTTGGTTTCCGTCTTTCGAGGTAAATATCATATCCCCGTGGTTATCTCCTTGGATGGATTGGGTCAGAAGTGGCAAATTTGGAGGTCAGAATAATAATAGGAAACATTTACAAACTCATCAATTCATGGTAAATTGTGCAAAGCGGTAATATAAAGCTATATTAAGTGCAATCATCTCCCTGATTTTGATATAATTAGGAGAGAAAATTATTGGAACACTACCATGTATTTAAAGTGATATTAAACCAAAAACAAAAATGTAGTTTATTGCAGTTTCTTACCAATTTCCAATTCTTAGATATGACGGCTTATTTAGTTGTATGTTTATGTTAATCTTTTTTCCTTTACTTTTTTTTCCTGCTGATCTGCCCAGTAAGGGCTTGTTTATGAATGTGTTGCCCTCTGAGGAGCATTCTGGTTTAATTATAACCCCTAAAAACCAGCATGACCTTCTCAGTAGCACTCATTAAGTATGACAGTAGGGGTAGGTTTTTGCCATGGCCACCATGCAAAACATTGCAGCCACGGCGTATATGTACACTCCCGTTTGCTGTCTTTGCAGCTTAAGAGGGAGTGGTGGGTTGACTAAGCCACATGTTTTACTGCCCCCCCAACCACAAATATAAGTGAGGTCTTATTTTTTAACTTCCTTTAACTGCTTCCGGACTGCCCACCACACATTTTCTGTGGCAGGGCAGCCCGGCTGCGCGAAACAATGTACCTGTATGTTATTTACTCCCTAAGGTCTGGGGTGCGCTCACTCGCTGCCAGCGACCCGCTCCCACTGTGATTGCACACAGCGGGAGCCAATCAGCGGGTCTGGTGGCCGTGATGGCTGGTGTGAGCCAATTAGCGGGTCTGGTGGCCGCGTTGCCAGCCGGGACCCGCCAATCATTCACTGGAGAGGCAGAACGGTAGTCTGCCTATGTAAACAAGGCAGGCTGCCGTTCTGTCAGAGAACACAGATCTCTCTCTCTTCCTCCAATTAAACCACCCCCCACACAGTTACAAATCACTCCCTTAACCCTTTGATCGCCCCTAATGTTAACCCCTTCCTTGCCAGTGTCAGGGACATACATTTTGTTTGGGTACAGCATCGCATGAAAGCGCAGTTGTCAGTTAAAGCAATGCATTGCCGTATTGCAAAAAATGGCCTGATCATGAAGGGGGTGAAACACTCCGGGGCTGAAGTGGTTATCAGACCAAGCTGTCCAGCCAAAGTGATAAACCATTTAAAATCATGTAAAACCTTTATCCTAAAAGAAAAAAAAAAACTTGTTGCTGGGGTTTAACCCTTTCGCAGCCAGAGCAGTTTTAGCATTTATTGCACACACGCTTAAAAATCATTTTAAACTTGCGGAGTACATAACCCCCCCCCCCAAATCATTATATATATTCTGAAAGCAGATCTCCTAGTAAATAAACTAGTGGTGGTTACAATTTTTGTACATGACACAATATTACCCAGATTTTGTGGTAAAACATAAAAGATGAGGTTATGCCAAGCAAATAGATACTCAACATGTCAAACCTTAAATTTATGTGCGCCCGTGAAATGGCAACAAATTTCAATACCCTATATTTTCCGTAGGCAACACTTTAAAAGCCCCCTATAGATCAGTTTAGTTTAGTGTTATGGAGGATGTCTGGTGCTAGAAAGATTGCTCTTACTCTGGTGTGTGCAGCGATATGCAACATGTATATTGCAATTAGCGTTTTCATGCGTAGGCTCCCCCTATGCGTGCGTTTACGTTCATACAAGTGTATATGTATGGGTTGGAAGACCAGAAATATTTTGTTGGGGGGGTTTTATGTGCTTGAGTGTAACTTAAAGTGGAGCTCCGCCTAAAAGTGGAAGCTCTGCTTGTTCGCACCTTCCTCCTTTCCATTGCCACATTTGCCACTTTTTAGGGGGAGCGGATACCTGTCAAAATCAGGTACCAGCTCCCACTTTCGGGTAAGATCGCTGCACAATGATGTGGCAATCTATGAAATTTCCTGCCCCTCTTCCTTCCCCCCCGCTGCCTTCTGGGAGACACACATGTCCCAGAAGACAGTGGGACCATTCAGAAAGTACAGCGTGACTCGCGCATGCGCAGAAGGAAACAGGCTGTGAAGCCACAAGGCTTCACTTCTTCTTTCCCTTATTAAGGATGCCTGCGTCTGCACCAGAAGCCAATGGACGAATTGGCTTGGGGTGCCGACATTGCGGGATACCTGGACAGCCAAGTGTCCTTATATTAAAAGTCAGCAGCTGAAGTATTTGTAGCTGCTGACTTATATTTTTTTTAAATACAGGCTGGAACTCCATTTTACATTTTTTACAATTAAAAAAAAAAAATTGTTTTTACCTAAAGTCGATGTAAACACCAATCATGAAACATAGAAACATAGAAACATAGAAAAGTGATGGCAGAAAAAGACTGAGTAGTCCATCGAGTCTGCCCCTTTTTATTTATTTATTTATTTTTAATTTTTTTTTTTTATAATTTTTTTTTTTTTACATTAACCTTGTTGTCTGACTATAGATTTATGTTTATCCCAAGCATGTTTGAAGCCATTTACTGTTGACTGTCTCACAACCTCTGTTGGTAGTTTATTCCAATCATCAACCACCCTTTCAGTAAAATAATACTTTCTAAGATTTGTTTTGAACTTCCCCCAGTTAGTTTGAGGTCATGTCCCCGTGTTCTTGATTTTGGTTTCATATTGAAAAGACTGCCCTCCTGAACCTTATTCACCCCCTTGATGTATTTAAAGGTTTCAATCATGTCTCCCCTCTCCCTTCTTTCCTCCAGACTGTACATATTAAGTTCCTGAAGTCACTCTTGATATGTTTTATCCCCCAGATCTTTCACCATTTTTGTTACCCGTCTCTGAACTCGTTCTATCTTATCAATATCTTTTTGTAAGTGTGGTCTCCAGAACTGGACACAGTATTCTAAGTGAGGTCTCACTAAAGATCTATATAGAGGAATCAGGACCTCTTGCCTCTTGCTGGTGATCCCTCTACTGATGAATCCCAGAATTCTATTTGCTTATCCCATTGCCTGGTCACACTGTTTGCTCATTTTGCAATCATCTGTAATAAGCACCCCCAAATCTTTTTCTTCTGTAGTGCTGGCTAACACTGTACCCCCAATGCTGTACTCTCTAAGTGGATTCTTTTTCCCTATATGCATTATTTTACATTTATAAATATTGAACTGCAGTCTCCACTGCTTTGACCAGTCTTCCAGCAATGCCAAATCATGTTCCATGTTACAGACACCTCCAGGGATATCAACCCTATTACACACCTTTGTATTATCAGCAAAGAGACATACATTGCCCAACAAACCTCTAGTTATATCACTTACATATAGGTTAAATAGAACAGGACCCAGTACAGTCTTGTGGTACCCCACTAGTGACTGGTCTTTGTTCTGAGTGAACCCCATTTACAACCACACTCTGGGATCTATCAGTTAACCAACTGCATATCCACTGAACCACCCAAGGGTTAAGTCCCAGCTTGTACAACTTTTGTATCAGATCATTATGTGGAACTGTATCAAATGTCTTGCTGAAATCAAGATATGCTATGTCCACAGCACCACCCTGGTCCAAAACACTGGTAATGTAGTCAAAGAATTCAATCAGATTTGTCTGGCACGATCTGTCCTCAGTAAAGCCATGTTGCTTTGGGTCCAGCAAGCTGTGTATTTTTAGGTGATCAATGATCCTTCTTTTGAGAAGTGATTCCATTACCTTGACTACAATTGATGTTAAACTCACTGGCCTGTAATTACCAGCTTCTACCTTGCTGCCCTTCTTGTGGATAGGTACAATATTAGCTATCCGCCAGTCATGGGGAACTTCTCCTGCTAAAAGAGATTTATTTAAAAGGTTTGGTAATGGTCCAACAACTATATCGCAAAGTTCTCTTAGAACTCTGGGATGAATACCATCAGGGCCCATTGCTTTATTAAGCTTTAACCGAGCCAGTTCCTCAGCTACCTCTGTCTCCAGAAATCCTTGAAATGAACCATCATTACTAGAACCAATATGATTCCCTAACTTGTTATCATTAGTGCAGTCTGTTTCTGAGAAGACTGAACAAAAGTAATTGTTTAAATGGTTTGCTACATCCTGGTCTCCCTCAACATATGTGTTGTGCCCAGTTTTCATTTTAGTGATCTCATTGTATTTTTTCCTTCTATCACTAATATACCTTAAAAAGTTTTTATCTCCTTCCTTAATAGACTTAGCAATTTCCTCCTCTTTCTGTGCTTTTGCAGCACCGATAATGTGTTTGGCCTCCTTTTTTTCTATTTTTATACTCCTCTCTGTCAGCTGCACCTCCTGTTTCCTTGAATCTTCTATATGCCATTTTTTTTCCTTTTACTATCCTACTTACCTCTTTGGTGAACCATATTGTTTTTTTCTTCCCTTTATTCTTACTAACTTGCCTGACATATAACCTAGTTGCCTCCAAGATGGTAGACTTTAATAGTGCCCACTGATTACTTACTCCTGTCATTTTACTCCAACCTTTCAGTTCATTTTTCAGAAATTTCCCAATTTCAGCAAAATTTGTCCTTTTAAAATCTAAAACTTTTGTTTTTGTATATGATTTTTCAGTTATTGCTTTAATATCAAACCAAAGACATTGGTGATCACTAGAACCCAAATTCTCCCCCACCTCAACATCAGACAGTTGATCCCCATTTGTCAGTACTAGGTCAAGAATATGATCACCTCGGGTTGGGCTTTTTACTAACTGTTTTAGAGAAACCCCATTCAGTGCTTCCATTACATCCCTGCTCCTGCTTGTTATAGCAGTTTGAGAATTCCAGTTAACGTCAGGCATGTTGAAGTCACCCATAATCAAAACCTCTCCCTTCATTGCCATTTGAGTTAACTCATCAATCAACAAGTTATCATAATCTTCACTCTGTCCTGGGGGTCTGTATACTATTCCAATTCTAAGGGAAGATCCCTCTCTGGTTGGAAGGCAGTCCCAGAGGGATTCAAGTATTTCATTTGTCTTTTGAATTAATGTTAGTTTTATTCAATTTTTTACATATATGGCAACTCCACCTCCCCTCTTCCCTACTCTGTCATTCCTGTATAGTGTGTACCCTGGTATAGTTATTTCCCAGTCATTTGAATCCTTGAACCATGTATCTGTAATTGCAACAAGATCCAAGTTGTCCCTAGACATAAGAGCTGTCAGTTCACAAAGCTTGTTGCCTAAACTACGGGCATTAGTGCACATGACATGACAAACACAACTTTCAGCTGCTTTCTTTTTATTAACAGAAACTTCAACTGAAGTGACCACCTCATCAGTCCAGTCATTACCAACATGAATCCTCACATTTGTTTCAACCTGCTGGGGACAGAAACGCTCCTCAACAATTGCATCTCTGCCCCCATTTCTCAGTTTAAATGCATGTCCAAAAAGTTGCTAAATTCCATACCAAGAAGCTCAGTGCCCTTGTGTGAGGGATGCAGGCCATCTCTCTTGTAAAGTTCAATGTCCGACCACCGGGTAGCATCATGACTAACATAACCAAAACCTTCAGCTTTGCACCAATTCTTTAACCAAACATTGAACTCTGCAATACGAAGTACTTTCTTGTGTTGTCCATTATGCACAGGTAAGACCTCTGAAAATGTAACAGTACACCCTAACTGTTGAAGATCCTGGCCCAAATTCTGAAAATCCTTCTGCACAGAATGCACATCATTCTGGGACAAATCATTTGTGCCAAGGTGCACAACAACATCAACATTGCACTCTTCGCTAGCTTTTTTGACAATTCTTACAATGCGCCCCTTATCTCTCCTAACAGTAGCACCAGGCAAACACCTAACTTCCTTTGACACTTCCACATGATTTCCTATAGCAACACCTCTTTCAATTGAATCACCAACAAGAAGATGACTTCTCCTTTTAGGAGCCTTATCCACAACTCTTGCCTGGTGAGCAGCCTCAGATAAAACAATTACTTTTGGAATTGCATTTTTTTTCTCAAGCTCCTCCATGTGCAGAGAAGGGTTGCCAGTCTCACAAGCGACTATGTTTGCAGCCTTTGTACCTGCTTCTAGCTCAGAAAGAACACTATAGGGGTTATGCAGTGTCAAACCAAAAGCTACATGTTTATGGTCCACAGGCCTTACTCTTCCAGACCCAACAGTTGTCCACACTGCCCTTCTCCTGCGCAATCTTTGAGGAAGAGGTGGACTATTGCAGGGCAGCTCAACACAACAAACTGGCTTAGACAACCTCCTGATCTCAGACTGCATAGCACAAACCAAGGAATTTAGACAAGCAATGTCATCACGTAGACTAGAAACCTGCGTACAAATGGGACAGCATCCCAGCTTCCACAAAGCACCACGAAAAATAAATGCCAAACAAGTATTGCACTGAACTAAACCAAACATCTTTAACCTCTAGAGATCCGCGCTATAGACGAAAGACGTCTACAGCGCGGATCTGAATCTCCGGGAGGATGTCTATTGACGTCCACCCCTTTACACGCCCCCTGCGCGCACTCACAAGCGGCGGCGGCCCGTGCGGCCGCCGCACACTGCGTGGGCGTGCCCGCGGGTCAGGCGGACTCGATGTCCGCTCCTGACACGCGATCACCTGCAAAGCTGTAGAACGGGGAACCACCAATGTAAACACGGCGGTTCCCCGTTCCGTGAGAGGGGGACAAGCAGATCTACTGATCCCTGTCACTGGGATCAGTTAGATCTGTTATGTCCCGGCCAACCCCGCCCCCCCACAGTTAGAACACGCCCAGGGAACACTGATAACCCCTTCACTGCCCCCTGCAGGTTAACCCCTTCACTGCCAATGACATTTACACAGTAATCAGTGGACATTTAAATTTCTGATCGCTGTATAAATGTCATTGGTCCCAAAAAAGTGTCAAAAATGTCCGACATGTCCCCCCCAATATCAAAGTCCCGATAAAAATCGCAGATCGCCGCCATTACTAGTAATAAAAAAAAAAATAATAAAAATGCCATAAATCAATTCCCATAGTTTGTAGACGCGATAACTTTTGCGCAAACCAATCAATAAACGCCGATTGTGATTTTTTTTTTACCAAAAATATGTAGAAGAATATAAATCGGCCAAAACCGATGAATAATTTTATTTTTTATTTTTTATTTTTGGATATTTATTAGAGCAAAAAGTAAAAAATATTGTTCTTTTTTCAAAATCATCACTCTTTGTTTGTTTATAGCGCAAAAAATAAAAACCGCAGAGGTGATCAAATACCACCAAAAGAAAACTCTATTTATGGGGAAAAAAGGACATCAATTTTATTTGGGTACAACATCGCACGACCGCGCAATTGTCATTCAAAATGCGACAGCGCTGAAACCTGAAAATTGGTCTGGGCAGGAGGGGGTTTAAGTGCCCAGTAAGGAAGTAGTTAAAGAGAGAATTTTCTTAAATTCAAACACAGGCACTAATCAAATAGAGTTGGCTGTCTCCAAACTCTTGCTGTTTTCAAACTACTGTTTGTTCAAAACTATTGCACTTTTGTCATACTGCACTTCTGTACTGCTGCAATTGGAAAGAGCAACTATCAAGAGTAAACTCTACAAGAGTTGCTTCCCTTCTTAAATACAACACTAATTAAGCACCAATTTGGTCAACAGCCCACCTCTATTACATATGGTAATTGACCACACCCAGTATTCAACACCTCAACAGCACTTACCAAACAATCACTAATAAAAACACAGCCAAAATACCAATGTTAACAAGCAAACAATTTATGAAAAGCAATTTCAAATACTTTAAGGAAACTAGAAATAATTTAAACTTACTGTATCCAACTGTTTGTTCAAAACTATTGCACTTTTGTCCTACTGCACTTCTGTACTGCTGCAATTGGAAAGAGCAACTATCAAGAGTAAACTCTACAAGAGTAGAGTTTACTCTACCTGGGAAATCTGACCTGGGATACATAGCGGGGGTGCACACTGAGGGGGGTGCCGTTACCGGGGGTGTGTGCATGCAATCGGGCGGCAGTGCAGCCTCCCAAATGTTTCCATCTGACAGGGAGGAGTCTGTTTGTCAGACTTGCACAAAATGTGTGTAGACTAATACCCCCCCACGCTGTCAGGTCTGTGCGGTGTATAGACCTGGCAGCGAAAGGGTTAAAGCTGTTAATGTTAAAGGCTAATGTAAAAAACCACATGGCACCTAGCCTGGGTACCTCTGCCAAGATACAACTTCCTCCCCTCTGGAACCAGGAACAAGGTATTATAGCTGAGAATTGCACCCAAGAACTAACTAGGCGACACTAGCTTAGGTGCAGCCTGGAACTCCAGAATTTATACCACACAAAATCAGACAGCTTGATCACATTATCCTAAACAATGCAAACTTTAACCTGTAATATCATCAGTACATCTAACAATACATCTAATGAACAGCAAAAAATAAACATAAACACATAAACATCCCACACTGGTTCATTAATTAGGTAAAGTGGACATAATGCTAATCACATCTCCAAGAGGATTAGCAGATAGACAGAAACAATAGGTGGCTAAATTAACATTGGGGATTCACACCTAGGAGGCACACAATGGGGGAGGGGGGAATTATGCAATCAGAGAAAAACACCTTAATAAACAGATTTACACAAAGCAGCAGGAGACACCAAATCAGATTGTTTGAAGCTGAGCATTATCTTCTGCTCTCTTAGTCTCTGAGTCTAGGAGAGAGATTGCAGCAATCAATGCTGGTTTGGGCACAGAGGCCCCAAATTTGTATCAAGGTTGTAGGTTCCAGAGTCTGTGTGTTTTCGGGGAGACATGGACCCACATCTAAAGCAAAACCACTCCAAAGGTCCCCCAGACACACACCTCCCAACGAATAGAGCATCCTTAAAAGCCAGGGCCCATAGTCAGTAGGCAAGGGGCAACCCTGCAGCCAACTCCAAAAGCCCCTGTTCCGGTTGGATCTGTCAAAGCTAAGTTTACATTTTGCAAAAACTAATATATGAAAATATATTTGTAGAAAAAAACAGCTTGATGTGGCCAGCTGGTTTGTTCCATACTCCCTTTACAGTAGACCATTTAACTGAGAATGTACTGTAGTTGTAGTGTAAAGGGTAGCTGTAGGTGAAGGTGTGCTGTGCATCAGCACATATACTTGTTGGCACCAGCAGGATCACGTGTCTTAAGGCGAGAATGCTGGCCCTGCATAAAGCAGGTTTGGCACCCTAGAATAGGAAGTGCTAAGGTAAGCTAATACTGGCAGCTCAAAATAAAGAAAGAGAAGACCAAATTAAAAAAGAATACCTTCACAAAAGCTAAGGTAAGGTAAGTTTGCAAACAACTTTTTTTTCAGAATTTTGTGTTTGCGTGCACTTTACTTTTTTTCCTGGCTATGCAATGAGAGAAAAAAGTATTTGATCCCCTGATAATTTTGTATGTTTGCCCACTGATAAAGAAACGATCAGGCTATAATTTTAATGGTAGATTTATTTTAACAGTGAGAGACAGAATAACAACAAAATATCCAGAAAAATGCATTAAAAAAAAATTATAAATTGATTTGCATTTTAATGAGTGAAATAAGTATTTGATCCCCTATCAATCAGCAAAATTTCTGGCTCCCAGGTGTCTTCTATACAGGTAACGAGCTGAGATTAGGAACACACTCATAAAGGGAGTGCTCCTAATCCCTGCTTGTTACCTGTATAAAAGACACCTGTCCACAGAAGCAATCAATCAATCAGATTCCAATCTTTCCACCATGGCTAAGATCAAAGAGCTGTTTAAGGATGTCAGGGACAATTTTGTAGACCTACACAAGGCTGGAATGGGCTACAAGACCATCGCCAAGCAGCTTGGTGTGAGGGTAACAACAGTTGGTGAGATTATTCGCAAATGGAAGAATGGAAGAAACACAAAATAACTGTCAATGTCCTTCAGTCTGGGGCTCCATGCAAAATCTCCCCTTGTGAAGTTTCAATGATCATGAGAACGGTGAGGAATCAGCCCAGAACTACACAGAAGAATCAATGATCTCAAGGCAGCTGGGACCATAGTTACCAAGAAAACAATTGGTAACACTACGCCGTGAAGGACTGAAATCCTGCAGCGCCCCCAAGGTCCCCCTGCTCAAGAAAGCACATGTACAGGCCCGTCTGAAGTTTGCTAATGAACATCTGAAAGATTCAGAGGAGAACTGGATTAAAGTGTTATGGTCAGATGAGACCAAAATCAAGCTCTTTGGCATCAACTCAACTCACTGTGTTTGGAGGAGGCGGAATTCTGCCTATGACCCCAAAAACATCAACCTCACCGTCAAACATGGAGGTGGAAAAATTATGCTTTGGGTGTTTTTTCTGCTCAGGGGACAGGACAACTTCACCACATCAAAAAGACAATGGACAGGGCCATGTATCGTCAAATCTTGGGTGAGAACCTCCTTTCCTCAGCCACGGCATTGAAAATGGGTCGTGGATGGGTATTTCAGCATGACAATGACTCAAAACACAGGGCCAAGGCACCAAAGGAATGTCTCAAAAAGAAGCACTTTAAGGTCCTGGAGTGGCCTAGCTAGTCCCCAGACCTTAATCCCATAGAATATATGCGAAGGGAGCTGAAGGTTTGCGTTACCAAACATCAGCCTTGAAACCTTAATAACTTGGAGAGGATCTCCAAAGAGGAGTGGGACAAAATCACTCCTGAGATGTGTGCAAAACCTGGTGGCCAACTACAAGAAATGTCTGACCTCTGATTGCCATGAAGGGTTTTGCCACCAAGTACTAACTCATGTTTTGCGAAGGGCGCAAATATTTTTTTCACTCTTTAAAATGCAAATCAATTTATAACTTTTCTGAAATGCATTTTTCTGGATATATTTGTTGCTATTCTGTCTCTCACTGTTAAAATAAACCTACCATTAAAATTATAGACTGATCATTTCTTTGTCAGTGGGCAAATGTACAAGATCAGCAGGTGATCAAATACTTTTTCCCCTCACTGTACATACAATATAATATGGTCAATAAGCTTCATGACTAAGAAGAGAAAGAACACAGACCTAAGAAAACTAAGAAGGTATAACTCATTCTTGACTTGTCAGAGCTCAGAAATATGATTGTTTGCCTTTGAAGGGAAAATAATAACCTTTAGCATTCAGCTCTGTATTAATACAGGCCTATCAGCTGCACATAGCTTGTATGCTTCTTTCATAAGATAATAGTGAAAACCTTGAGACTGTAGAAAGAATGGGTTAATAACGGAGTCTTTAATTCATTTGTGAAATTGAAATGTCTTTGCAATTAGTAATTGCTTCAATATCAAGAAGCTTTTATTAATTTTATGGTTACTCACAGGCCTCCAGAGTACTGCCCTTGGGCTCCATGGAGATTTGTCTGAAGCACCAAAGAAGCAGGTCCAGAAATGGTAAAACCTTGAGTTATTTGTGTGTATGCTTAGTATAAAAAATGAATCCATGGGAATAAAAACAGGACCAAAACAAATGTATCCTTCCTAGTCATTTCTTTTTGCATTTTTGGAATTTTAAGCTTGCACTATATTGCACTACAACTTTAAAGTGTAACTCCACTTTTGTTGAGAAAAAAACATTCCCCTCTGGCTGATCTATGTACATTGCAAGGATTTTAACAACATGTGTTTTTTGTTATTATGAAGAAATCACTGTGTGCTTCTCTGTGCCCATGTGGGAAAGTGAGTCTAATGGGAGTGGTTTCATAATTATCAATCAGCTGTGCACCTGCAGGACATTAATGAGGAAATCTGCTGGGCCTACATCCCTTTAGACGTATTCCTCTTGGGAGTGTCTCACTAAAAATTACATTTTTGTTCCAGGGAATGCCTGAAATCTGACTTGTATCTTGGTGTAGACTTCTGGGAAAATCAGTGAGCCAATCACACATGCAAGAATCGATGTTTCTGGGGGAAATTTTGTGTACAGAACACCTCCAGGTCGCAATATTGCGTTGCATTTTCAGAAAATTACAGTGGCTGCAGAATGAAAAGGAAAGGTAATTTTTAATAAAATTCAATTACAATATGATTTGTGTCACAATTGTATACGCTATATTATTTTTTCTTTATTTGCTATTTTTTCCCACGAAAGTGGAGTCAAGATTCATGCACAAGGTCTGTAGTTTTTCATAGATTTCCAATAGCAGTCTGGTAGATCTTAAAACAGTAAAGTGTGCGCATGTTGCAGACAGTTATGGGGCCTGATTAGGGATTAGGTTACGGATCCAGGTTAAGTGATAGAAGTTGAACCCCATGGAATGTAGCTGAAATAGGTGAATAATTACCTTTGTGATGTAACTGGGTGTCCCTGTCTGGCCCCATGAGTTTTTTTATCAATTTTTTTTTAGTTATTTATTTAGTCACATAGTTTCATCCTTTTCATATGTTATTATTGTACAGCAATATTTTTTTCTATTTCATTTATTTATTTATTTTGCTTAAAGAGGAGTTGCGCCCCTCCCCAGCAAAACATTAAAAGCCAGCAGCTACACATACTGTAGCTGTTGACTTTTAATATTAGGACACTTACCTGTCCTGGAATCCAGCAATGTGTCCAAAGGCTCGCGGGTGCTGCCACCGCCATTGCCTGTAAGGGAAACCGGCAATGAAGCTGAAGCGCGACGTGTGCTGCACTTTCTGAATGGCCCGGCAGCAGAGGGAGGCCAAACTTCCGAGTGATCTTGCTGCTGCGAGATCTCTTGGAAGTGGGGATGGGTACCTGTCAAAAACAGGTACCCGCTCCCCCCTAAAAGGTGCCTCAGGAAGGTACAGGAGCACCAGAGGGGTGGAGGAGGTAGATAAGGGAAGCTTCCACTTTTGGGTGGAACTCCGCTTTAAATTGCACAGTTTTGATTAATTGCTTATTATGAATTTGTTTTTTTTTTTACATGCACATTACAAGAGAGTTCTCTACATGTATTTGTTGCTATTTAAGGGGACAGCACATTTTTTTTATAAATATAAATGTCAGAAGAACTATATGAGGTATGCCTCTGATCCCAGCGCTCAAGGTGCACTAAATGTATGTAACTATAAGTAGCTGCTGCTATATGGTAGGATGCTATGTTATGGGATTGGCAATTGAAAGCTGGGCCAAAAACATCTCAATCAATTGACAATAGGTCACTGGTTACTGAGCATAACCAATATGTAAACACGTAACATTAATTATAAAGCTACATAAATAAAATTATCAATGAAATTGACAGCACCAAAGTGAATCATCAATGCAAGTGTCCACAAAAAAACCCTCTAAAGGACTTGACTGGGGGGGGGGGGGCAGGAACTATCTGAATTAGAGCCCTTTTTCCTCCTCCTGAGGGCATCTGGGGCTTAATAAGCCAGTGAATAAGCAAGTGTCCAGTGAAGGTTGTTTCGTGCTGCGCAAAGTTTTCCTGTGCTCAGTTTTCCTTTACCAATACACCGCATGTCCTCTGACCCCTGTTGGTTCTACGCTCACCAGAAATCCATCCTTTAACGCTTTTAATCTATAGGGTAAGGTTTCCTCTTGTCCACCTGAACACTGCTTCGATTTTTCTCCTTCTACACCTGGATGATCGGTATTCTCCCCTGCTGTGTGTAGCTTGTGGGTATGTGCATATAAGGAACAAAGCAGGGATAGGCACGGACCAAGGCTGTGGCGGACATTTTCCAAAGTACAGACCTTCATGAGGATGACCGTGGTTACTACCCCGTGATGAGGAAAGTGGAGGGACTTTTAGAAAATTTGTAAAATATTGGCATATGGTTTTCGTCAGAAATATATTTACAATAAAATTTGTATAAACATCAATATCTTAATCCGGTCCCTCATCTGTCACACAAAAAAACTTCCAAAATTACACTTTACATGGAACCACAGGAAGTACTTCCAGACATGAAACCTTTTACAGGCGGTGTCGGAACCAGGCACGGATAGGGACGAAACAAGGAATATACGTGTATGGGTGTTCGATGTGTGTCGTCCCCTCTTATGGCTAGTAGGTCCACATCTTCCTCTTTTTAGCTTCGTCACAAGTCCACCTGTTCTCCTT
>BLSH010417999.1:290700-301670 GCA_018402905.1 Glandirana rugosa | reverse complement strand
ACCCCACCTCTAGCATCCAACCACCCTACCCCCATCATTGTCATCCTCATCCCCCTGTACCCCACTACCAGCTTCCAACCACCCCACCCACTGTCATCTTCATCCCCCTTTGCTGACATCCTACCACATTAACCCATTGTCATCATCATCCCCCTGTACCCCACCTCTGACATCCTACCACCCTGCCTCCTGTCATTATCATCCTCGTCCCTCCTGTACCCCACCTCTGGCATCCTATCACCCTACCCCCTATCATTATAGGGGAAATATGATCTCAGCCTCTCACCCCAATGCTGCCACCATCACCCCAACCTGCATCCTGTCATCCAACCAACTGTACCCTAACAGTTGCATAACACATCACAATACTGCCCGACCACCCGGTGAGAGGTAATGATGTGCTGTAACCTCTAGCCAACAATCAGTGGGCGATAATGATAAGCAGTAACCCATAGCAACCAATCAGTGAGCATTAATAATGTGCAGTAACCGCTAGCAACCAATCAGTGAGTGATAATGATAAGCAGTAATTTATAGCAATGAATCAGTGAGAGGTAATATTGTGCAGTAACTTTTAGCTGTCTTCTCACACATACACCAACCAGATGAAGCCTGCTCTTCTCTGGACACCCCCCGTCCTTAGCCCCAGACACAAGATTCCGGGATGGAGAGCACCTAGGAGTAAAAGGACTACTAAGGTTGGATCTGAACCCGCTGCACAGTGGCACACAACTGTGGAAGTGTACCCCGGAAAGAGGTGAATTTTTCTGGTAAGTGCACACCCATATGAGCACGCTAAGGAGTACCAAGGCACTAAGGAGCACCTGTTAATTTATGCCATGAACAGCACTTTGCCTACTTGTGTGGTGTATTCTTCTGGTGAGTTCATTAACAATGGGGGGCGGCAGGAACCATCCCAGCTCTGAAGAGCACTAGTCGCTTTATTTGGATCGTTTTTCATATGGATTGCAAAAATTGAACTTTCAACAATTCATTTTTTTCTATATTCATTTATGCTGGTTCAGCAATTTTATTTACTTATGTATGCATCAAGGAAGTTTATTTATTTATTTAACACTGATATCCATACACACTGAAGAGCACTAAGCACTTTATTTGGATTTCTTTTCATATGGACTTCTGAAGATGACAGGTTAAAATGCATTTTATTCCGCAGCAAGTTATGCAGTGTCATTCATGATTGATTTATGATGATATTAACTGTATAGGTACTTTCATCCATTCACCTTGTATAGCATTGGTATAAGAGTAATTTGAACTATATTTATTTGTGTATACACACTCAGAACAGCGCCACACCTACTACACTCATCTTCATCTATGCACTAACCTTTAAAAACCAGTCAGGGAGCAATCCGTGTGTGTTAACCAGATCTTTATGTATACATTATTAACATTTTTTTTAGATGCTGTAAGTCTATGTGCATGTTTGTTTTTTGGGATGTTGGAGAGGAGAGCGAAATTGTTAGCGGTGGTGGGGCCCATAAAAATGTTTGCCCAGGGTCCAACTGATATTAAAGACAGCCCCAGGTGTCCCCAGACTGGTGGGGTGAGTGGGCCAGCACACACTGGGGTAAAGCCATGGAGGTTTCAGCCAGTTGACCGTCTCTTGTATCATGTCTGCAGTCTCTGACCATCTCCTGTATCATGTATGCACAGTTTCTCATCATCTCTTGTATATGTCTGCAGTCTCTGACCATCTCTTGTATCACGTCTGCAGTCTCTGACCATCTCCTGTATCATGTCTGCAGTCTCTGACCATCTCTTGTATCATGTCTGCACAGTCTCTGACCATCTCCAGTATCATGTCTGCAGTCTCTGACCATCTCCTGTATCATGCCTGCAATCTCTGGCCATCTCTTGTATCATGTCTGCAGTCTCTGACCATCTCTTGTATCATGTCTGTAGTATCTGACCATCTCCTGTATCATGTCTGCAGTCTCTGACCATCTCTTGTATCATGTCTGCACAGTCTCCGACCATCTCCTGTATCATGTCTGCAGTCTCTGACCATCTCTTGTATCATGGCCGTACAGTCTCTGACCATCTCTTGTATTATGGACGCACAGTCTTTGAATATCTCCTGTATCATATCCTTACAGTCTTTGATCACTGCTAGTATTATGTCTGTACAGTCTCTGACCATCTCCTGTATCATGTCTGCAAGGCCAGTCTGAAGGGGATCACTGATGTAAGGGGGACTGAATACAGTAAGGTAAGGGGCCATTGATATAAAGGTTCCCCCTTATATCAGTATCCCCCCCCCTTTACTTTAGTGCATTCACTCTGTGGAAGTTGAGTTCCCCCACATTAGAGTTCCCATTTTAAATGCAAGCTGGAACTCTCCGGACCCTGGTGTAAAAGGGGAATGATGTGCACTCTGATATAAGGTGATGTCTGGTCACCAGAGCCCCCCCCCCCCACTTACATACACAAAAGTCTGCAGCATTCCCCCTTACATCATGATCCGCAGCATTCCCCTTTACATCAAAGTTCCCCTTTCACTGTAAGGGGGAAACTCTTTGCTGGCTGGGTTATATTAACCTGACCTTCATGGTTTTTGGCCTTTGCTATAATTTAAACACATTGCTAGTAGCAGCTGCACAAATTGTATCTATATTTGTGTGTATGTAATATATATCTATGTTTAATAACATTTGATTAAGGAGTAATTGGTTAGAGAAATTTTTAGAAATGATTAATTCATAGTTCATAGGATTTAAGGCTCTTAATATATGCAATTTATACAGTTAATTTCTATTGCTTGAATTATTTTCCCCATTGTGGAAGTGGAAATTTGAGCTGGGCACATCTATCTGCTGTGTTTTCTTATCTCTCTTCAAAACATTGTGTCCCATAGCTCTGTCCTGCTCCGTTGCTCTGTTATCAGCCTGATAACTTTTGACAAGCTCTCCGAGACCTGGAAATAGAAGTGTGTGTTGGAGGAGGTTGCTATAAATTGATTAGCACACTGCTAAGCTATACACAGGCAAGCTCTGCATGTGTGGGGAGAGGGTGTGTGCCTTTCCTCCAATCAGCTATCTCACGGTGTCTAGCAATACTCCCCTCCTACAGGGGAATCAGGAAGAGAAAATTCTAACAGAATGTGCACATTCTAAACAGTATATAAATGTGAAGACAGCATATATACTGTACATGTAAAACGTATCTAGGGAGATTTGTGTCATCTGCGTGTATTATTTGAGGCTGTTCACTTCACTTAGTATATGTATGGGTTTACATCCACTTTAACTGACTTTACCATTCCAGACAACCATTATTTTCTGGAGGTAGCTGTTCTACCATTCTTACAAAAACATACAAGAAATCCATCCTTTGCTACCACTTGAATGTACCTAAAGACCCCCCTGTTCTCTTGACATCTCACTTTGGTTGCACAGGCTGGAAGATATTAGGCAAATGGAAGGCATCTAAGCTACCATATAAAATAAATTAGAAAATGGCGCTAAATACCCTCAGTTATGGAGACCAGGGTTTAACTAGTCTCAATATGTATTAAATGCATTCAACATATGTCTACTACCAAAATAGACTTATACATCAACAGAATGTGTTAACAGTGAGGAACAATTGTAACTTAATAAGTGTTATTAAATACCAAAATGAATAAGATGCAACAAGTAGTGAGGAACCAAGTGTAAAGTCTTATGAAGGCTTATTAAAAGTCCTAAGGGGCTATACCCCAAGACTGTAGATGGATAATGAATCGTCCCATCTAGGTGCAAATGTGATAATACCATCCAAAAAAATATATAAAAAAGTGTATAAAAAATATAATATATATATAAAATATATAAAAAATATCAAAAATCCAAATATATGTTGTAAGGTGCTTGAAAGGTGATGGTGGTTATCAACGTGGTGAACCGTGGTAAGTGATATGCAAACATCCGGTCAATCCAGAAACAGAAGAAATCAAAGCTTACCAGATGGCGAATATATTCACGCCTGAATATATAAAGGGGGTGGGGATGTCATCCTTCCCAAATCCGGGCCCGTCACACAATCCTGGAGAGGTCAGCAGATCCTCACGGGGTGGAGGGACGTCACACAGTCCTGTACGATATGTCCAGCCGGCTCTGTGCTCCTCCTGACAATCCTGCTCCAAGGAATGTGGCTCCAAATTTCCATATAAATAAAAAAGGAGGGGACTCTCCATAGTGTGAATACCCTCTATCACAGGGAGTATCTTTATTGATGATCACAAATATAAAAGTCCATAGAAAAATACATAAAATGCACAAGCTTATGGTAGAGATAAATAAAAGCAACGCAGCAAATTGGGGTGAGGAGAGACTGACGCGTTTCGTCTTATTAGACGTCGTCCAGGGGCTGCTGACCCCCCAACAAGCTGCGCTTATATACCCTTAGCTATTAATGTTAGGGAACAAGCACTTCCGGTCATGGCGGACTGGCGTGCGTTTCAACATGATACTTCCGGTTGAACTATAGGGCCTTAATTATAATGTACAGGGCTGCCTCCTTTGTTAGTAAACTACATTATGCCTTAAACGTTGCAGTTTTAATAAAAAAAATAAAATAAAATGTTACAGCAACGCTGAAAATGATTCAACGCAATCGCCTTAAACGGCGTGCGTTCCAAAGGCAATTTCCACCGGAAACGACGCCATAGAGCCTATCGCTGTTTTTTTCTTTTTTCTATACACTAAGCTACCGTATAGTTCCCAGACTCCCACCTGAAGGGCCCCCTACTCCACCCCCTCCTTTTTTATTCCCTCCCTATCCATATCCCTCTACACTGACCATTTGATCCTTCTTTTCTCCTCTACTATCCTACCCCCCCCCCCCGCATAAATGCCCTTACTTTTTACTCCTTTCACCCCTAATTCCAATACCCCCTCATTTGATATTCTCCTTTTTCCCTCCCTTCTCCATTAACCCCCCCATCCCTCCTTGCCTTGTCTTACCCCCCCCCCCCCCACTCTGTCTGTAAAATTTTTCAAATCCTACTAGTTAGAGCTACAAGTGTCAACTCATTAAACTCTTATACCAATTCAGCCCAGGAAGGACTTCCCCCTTTAGAACCAGAGCACTTTTTGCCATTCGGCACTGCGTCGCTTTAACTGACAATAGCGCGGTCGTGCGATGCTGTACCCAAATGAAATTGGCATCCTTTTTTTTCCCATAAATAGAGCTTTTTTTGGTGGTATTCAATCACCTCTGCGTCATTTCTGATCACCACTATAAACAAACAAAGAACAAAAATTTAGCAAAAAACCCAATAGTTCTTGCTTTTTGCTAAAATACAAATCCAAAAAAAATATAAAAAAACTAATTTATCCATAATTTTTGGCCGATATATATACTTCCTCATATTTATGGTAAAAAAAAATCACAATCTGCGTATATTGATTGGTTTGCGCAAAAGTTTCCGTGGTTACAAGCGATGAGAATTAATTTATGGGGTTTTTTTTTACTAGTAATGACGCCGATATTTAGCGGTACGGCGACATTGCAGCGGACATGTTGGACACTTTTGACACTTTTTTGGGATCATTGACATTTATACAGCGATCAGTGCTATGAAAATGCACTGATTACTGTGTAAATGTCATTGGCAGGGAAGGGGTTAACACTAGGGGGTGATCAAAGGGTTATCTGTGTTCCCTAGGATGTGTTACTAACTTTATGGGGGCTGGGCTGAGTGGGAGAGGAGAGTGATCGCTGCTCCCATATACAGGAAGCCTACGATCACATTCCTTCTCCCCTGTCAGAATGGAGATCCATGTGTTTACATACACGGATCCCATTCTTTCACTGTGGGGGAGCGATCGCGGGTAGCTGGCGGACATCGTGTCCACCCTACCAGCTCCCTGGCTCCCCAATACACGCTCCGTGATCTTGCAGCTGCCGTCAAGTGATGGCAGTTTGCAATATCGAGCCAAGTTGCTGCCGTCAAGCCATGCCGGGCAGTCGCCAACTGGTTAATATTTAATTTGATACTACCTTTGTGTGCCAGTAAAACACTTCCTGTATTAGGGGGGCTACACTCTGGATGAAGGAGAACAGAGACACCTTTGGACAGCAGCATTTTTAATCTGGGGGAGCATAGTATTGGATGTACTAGCAGATTTAGCTACACTAAACAAATTGAAGCTAAACTCTAGCTAACAGTTTTAAGCAGTTACAGCAACAATTTTGTTCCTTTTGGGATTTTACATAAATGAATAAAAGTTGACCATTGTAAACACCTCTGTCAGTGTTAAATGGCTTGTCTCAACTCTCTACCTGCTACAGCTGGTTCTGGTGAAAAAACACTCATTTACAAAAATTGCCCATGGGATTTTACAAGAGCTGCACCAAACAAAAATGAATCAAGACATTCTTAAAACATCCAAGTTTTTATTCACATACATAGTTAAAATCACATGGAGAATAATAAAAAATAATTATATGATAACATATATGCATATAAGAATAGCCAGTTGCTATTCTGAGACTCGATACGTTTCGTGAAGCAATGTTCACTTCTTCAGGAGCTGGTAATGTTCAAAAGAAACCATATCATTAGTATACAAAAATCAAAAGGAAGTACCCACGAGCAGATATATGCAATAGGTAAAATACCTTCCAATAAGTAAAAGCTGTTGAGCAGTAAAAAATCATAACTTATCCACCAACCATACAACATAACACAATTTAAAAACCCTTCTTCAGCAAAAAAAGGGATGCAATGGAAAAGAACCATGAGGAGAGTCTAGTCAGGGAGCTGTGGACAGGGCAAGAGACCACCAACTCAATGGAGGAGAGGACAGGAGGAGGAGTGTCCCAGCTGCATCATTTTTAGTGCAGCTGGCCCCTTTTTTGGTCCTAAGCTCTTCTCCTCACGTCCTGCTTCGCCTGGCCTCCTGGGAGATGTGACTCCCAGGAGTCAGTGGGCTTCCCTGTACTGGTATTTCCAGACAGGAAATGACGTGATTTAAGGCGGACCAAGATCGAAGAGTGCATATGATGGTTACCCACCATGCACTTCTTTCAGGAAGAGATGCCAGGAGACTACGGATAGGCTTCAGGTGCCCTCACCTAAAATAGAAAAGTCCAGCAGTGAGAGAAACAAAATTGTGAGTAAAAAATACATGTAATTACTAGGCGGTTTGAAAGTAAGGAAGCAAAAGGTTACATCTATTTAGTATTAAAAGAGTGGATGCCAAAAAAAAAATTAAAAAAATTCTGGGTGGAACTTCGCTTTAATTCCCAAAGCACCAAAGGTTTAGCAGCAGGGAAAGGTCTGGACAGCCTGGAAGTGAATATTTCTATAGAATCCAGCAGTCTGCACATTATGGGACATACTTCATAAAGTCGATAAGTAATGTAATTAGTGCTATAGAGGAAATAAAATGATTTTTAGCTAAACTTCAGCTTTAAATGTATGATTTTTTTGTCTATGACCAACTTCAGAATAGATATTTCCCAGACTTAGATGTTGTAATCATTAGAGCAATTTGAAATAAGTGGATTAAGCTCAAGTGACAGGTATTTAACTTTGTAATGTATGCTGTTGATTAAAATAACAGGCACTGTGAGATTTTAATGCTTTTCACCATGTGATGTGTAGTACATCACACAAACATTAGCTCTGACAATGATCATTTTTGACACACATAGCTGCATCTTGTTGCATAGTCTTGACAATGTCACTAATCCTCTTTATTGAGCTCTCCCCATATGTTAATTTCCCCCATTGTCTCTTCCATTATATACAGCTTTTTCTTTGTGTTAAACATCTCACGATTAATTTCTCAAAGAGAAAATAAGAATATTATTGGGAAGAGGGAGCCAGTTTTGTAATTGTTTTAGTTGTTATCCAGAACAACTGCAAATTTCCCTATTGTGAAGAAAATATAAACCAAAACTGCACACTTTAAAGCTATTTGTCTTTTCCATAGTATGCTGTCTTATCATTTTCCTATTGTTCTCTGTTCACAGACACTTTTTTTTTGGAAACTCAAAAAACAATAAAGCAAATATTTTTGTGGGTATTAAAAATGTAACTTGTATATAAAAAGAATGTTGCTGATGTCTTTTGATAGAAAATATGTTTATAATGCAAGATTAATAACTTCTATAATTCTTTTTAATTCTTTTATGTGAGATGCCTAAATATAACATGCTAGTTTGTTTTTCTTTTTGTGTGTGTTTTTTTTTTATACTAACAATAAAACTCCTTGGTTGGAATTCATTAACTACTTTTGTTATTCTTTCAGTATCTGCAGATAAAGCAGTATGAAACTTTTGTTAACAGAATGGTACAAAAAAGAATTGTGCATTGTAATGCATTGACAATTCTGTTGCTCAATGGATATCACTGATATCACTGTTGCCCCATAACACTGGGGGTCTGGATTTATTTTGTATTTTATTTTGTTGATTTATACAGCATCTATGAACACAGTTCTTTATAGGCAACTCACACCAGAACCTGCCAGAAGGACTTTTTAGTTTAATGACCCCACCACAGTCATACAGACACAGGTCGGGACTATTGACTAGATTATGATTTTGGGTAGTTGGACAAGACTGATCGATATGATCATCTTGTACAAACAAATAAATAGTCTATATAGTAATCTCAGTGGGAAGTTGTTTGTTAACTTTTAAGTTATTGCAATGACAAGGGGCACTATTTGCGCCTGAAGGAAAATAAGTTTAACCTCTTCAAGCAGAGAGGCTTTATGGCAATAAGAGCTGAGATATTGTAGAGTGGGAGCTAGTTCTAGCCAACACTGTAGATTGCTCCAAAAAAGTTTGTTTCTAAAAGCACAAAATAAAACTGCCTACAAATAGCATTGTAGATTGTCAATCCAGGAACTATACAATTTCCTTAGGGAATCAGGAAGAATATCTTTACTGAAACCCCCATAAACATACAGACTCAATGTAGTTTTAATCCAGGATATCAGTACTGCAAGATAGAAAAGCAAACCATCGGGCTGTCTTGGGTTCTGTTTTAGACACTGTTGGTACATTTTTGTCTTCCTCCCACGGTAAAAAATGCTGCATTTTGGCTGTAAGAACACTGAATCTTAGGTTCCTCTGGAATGGGGCCTAGTGTGAAACTGTGCACTGTGTTCTGTAAAGCTCTTGGACAGCTGCTCTTTTGGTAACTGTTCGCTGGTAAAGATTTGACAAGACTAACAGGTTTGAGGGGCAGCTTTGCTGGAAAATGAGAATTGAGCCTAAGCAGTAATTGGAGCTGAAAAGTTTGGAAGGTGAAATGTAGCCACTTGCCGCCGATCGACATAACATACCGGTGTGTCGATTGACTTCAAGTGGTTGTACCGGGTTGATACCTGCAGCTGCCATTTTTTAGATTTGGCTGTCAGCTCGTTTGCAAGAGCAATAGGAGCGGCTAACTAGCTCCTTGATTGCTGTTATAAGCCATTCGCACCTTCCGCGGCTCGCTTGGGCTCTCCCGTCCCAACAGGAGACCCAAGTAACCAGCTGGCACATCCGCAGGCTGGCCAGACACCCCAACTAAGCCGTGATCGGCTTTGATTGTGTCTCCATAATGGTTACCTGGAAGCGATGAACTGACATCACGTCCAGTTTACCCAGGTGTCATTGGCGCCATTTTCAAAAAAATAAAATTAATGAAGTTTTGAATGCAGAAAGAGCACCTGGCATGTGCCTACTGCTGTCACAAGGGATGTTTTTAGAGAAAAATGAAAGCAACAGCTTAAAAAAAATGAATGAATTAATCACACACCATCAGATCATGGACAGTAATTCTAGCACTAGACCTCCTCTGTATATCTAAAGTGATCTAAAGTGATAGCCTGTGTCATTTGTTGCTGTTGCGCAGGTGTTTGCGCAATTTTAACCACTTCAGCCCCGGAAGGTTTTACCCCCTTCCTGACCAGGCCATTTTTTGCAATACGGCACTGTGGTATTTTAACTGACAATTGCACGGTCGTGCTATACTGTACCTATACTGTACCTGAACTGTACCTGAATAAAATTGATGTCCTTTTTTTCCCACAAATATAACTTTATTTTGGTGGTATTTGATCACGTATTATCATTATTTTTATTTTTTGCTCTATAAATAAAAAAAGAGCGACAATTTTGAAAAAAAAAACAATATTTTTTACTTTCTGCTATGAAACATACCCAATAAAAAATGTAAAAAAAATAATTTCTTCATCAATTTAGACCAATATGTATTCTGCTACATACTTTTGGTAAAAAAAATCCCAATAAGTGTATATTGATTAATTTGTGTAAAAGTTATAGCGTTTACAAACTATAGAATATTTTTGTATTGTAGGGGGGTTTTTACCGCGCTATGCCCTGGATAATGTGGGGATAGGGTCAGTAAGCAGCCACCTGTATCGACCAAACTAAATCGTAGAAGTATGTATAATATGTGTTGGTGGCGCTAAACTGAATGTATGAAAAAAACCAAATGACGGCAGATTATGATATTATATCGATCATAGGGTGTAATAAATAGTGATCGCTCAAATGAGACCGTGATATAAGATAAAATAGATAAAATGCATAGGTATAAATTACTGAAAAAATATGCTTTCATACATAATATTAATAAAAATCTTATTAAAGTGACAAAGTGTCCATAAAGTGTGACAGGAATCCGGTGTGCTATATCCAAATAGTGAATCTTCAGATAAAATCGTGACTCTCTGTGATGGGTATTCAATGTGATAAGAAGGGCTCCAACTTTGGTCAGTGTGGAGGCTTACCAGAATTCAGGTGTAAGAGCGCCTTTGAGATCTATTAGGACCCTCCGGCCCGTGACGTCAGCGGTGGAAGAAGGGGGGATCTCCTGCCTGGATCGCGTCACACAGCCTGGTCGTCCTCCACTGGTGGATCTGGTTCCTTTCCTGGTGTCCCTGGATTGCTCCTGGTTGGTTAGTCCCGGGATGAGATGGCCACGATTCACCTTT
>BLSH010417999.1:268878-286998 GCA_018402905.1 Glandirana rugosa | reverse complement strand
TGACGCGGAGAGTGGGGGGGACTGGATAGCACTGGGGGTGGGGGGGACTGGATAGCAGGGGGACTGGAGAGCACTGGGGGGGTGGATAGCACTGAGGGTGGGAAGGACTGAATAGCACTTCAGGGAACTGGAGAGTGAGTACAGGGGGAGCAGCTAAAGAAGTTGGATAGGAGGAGCGGAGGGGCAGCTGTATATAGAGGAATTGATCTTTGCATATTCCCCCTGCAGCTGCTGAATGGAGAGGAGAATCGGGCATTCAGCGGCTTCAGGAGGAATATGCACAGATCAATTCCTCTATATACAACTGCCCCTTCTATCCATGCATACAGGGAGGTTGCTGCATGGGCAAGCACTCATCTTTTTTCCCGGTCAGACGATGGGCTCGGGATCAATCAGCTCCTTCCCCCTTCATGGTTGGTCACGGGGCAGCTGGGTAGTTCCGCACCGCCTGCTTAACCTATAGGGGTGAGAGGCGCAGTCTGAATGAGCAGCAACAACCCCCGCAATGTGCGGGCACCTGGGGAGGACCGACACCTTGCACCCCATTGGTACGCCTGGTAACTGATAGCAGCCGCGTCCTGCAGGAGGGGTGCAAAAGGGAAGTGCGTCCCTGCTGTGGAAAAAGTACAGGAATGCAGTTCCCATGCATTCCCACAGGACTCGAGCCCTGCTAATATACCATTACTGTACCTCTGTTGCAAAAAATACCTTTTCTTTGATTTTGAAAACAATTCCTACCTTATCTATGGCTATATTTTGCAGATCACTTCAGAAACATCCTGGTATATGGACAGCACCCAAAACAAACGCATGCCGGAGTTTTCAATACGTGGAGATGTGAACGAGGCCTGACAACTGAGGGTTTCTGTCCACTCCCTCCTATGTACTTGTATAAAGATGACCATACACTATGCAATCTGATTGCACAATCTCTATACAATTTCCTTTAGATATACCAAAACTATGGAACAGAATGACACACCTGAACAATCCCTTCAATTTGTATCCAATCAGACAGGCCCTTGTACTACTTAGCTGATGTGTGATCTAAAAGAGATTGTACAAACAGACTGTATAGGGAGTAGATATAAGGTAGTATTGTAAAGAGGGAGGCGTGGTCCAGAGTGGTGAACACACCCTATCACGCCCTCTTCTGTGATGCAACAGGAAGTGAATGCTGATACAAGCTACAGGAAGTGATGGAATCTGAAAATCCGTTCACAAAATAAATAAACTGACATAATTCTAAATATCCTGTGGATGAGGTAAGTGAGAGAAAAGCACGTTGGGAGGACATTGGGAAACACTTTTATTTATTATGAAAAGTGAAATTCTGCCCGAAAAAGTGAACTTATCCTTTAAACCTGTATGTGAAGTTGTGCACCAATATCATGTACTCCTTTAAAAATTACAATTATGATGATATTGTAAGAACAATAGTAATAATAATAATACTTTAATAATGATATTTTAATAATAATATAATTTATTATTATAATAATATAATGATATATAACCATTATATTTTATTGTACTACATTACCTGTACATTCTTTCTTTAAAATTCTGAATAAAAACGTTGGAAACAAAAAAAGTGACAATTAAAAATAAAAACTATTGCTGCTAAATGATAGTACATATTGCTAGCCTGCTTCTGTTGTCAAAGTGGCTGGGAATCCCAGATAAAACCATTAACTAAATATGATCATAACCATATTTGGTTAATGTTGACACCCAGGTTTCCGAGCCAATATTTTGACACAAAGCTTACCATTTGCAACAGAAGTAGTGGTGGGAAAAGATCTTCATGGCAGCGGGTCAGTGGTCAAAACTCATTGTGATGAGTAGGACCCCTCATTACTTTTTAATGTTGTGCAGGCTCTTTAAAAGAAACAAAATTATGTGTTCTTAAAATTCTATCAAGACCCATATCCAGGCATGCAGTCTTGCTGGGCAGAAAAAGGAGCGATGAGCATGCCCTACCCTCCTTCCAGCCAAACAAAGCCATAAGTTCTCAAAATTGGGAGGTTAACTTGCGAGGGGAGGGGGGCACAAAAACCTCTCCAGCTTGTAAGGCACTATTTCTTCTTGTTGATGGGGACAAGGGCCTCATCTCTTTATTTTTTCCCCAAAAAGGATGTGGGGATCTGCAGGGGGACTTGTCTGAATCTAAATACCTCCTTGAGAATAGATTCCCCCATATATTCACCTCCCCCCATGTGAAAAAGTATGGGGTACATAGTATCCCCTGTTAGTCTTTCCCCCAAAAAATATATAAAAACGCAGACATTGTATAAAACTTCCTTCATTAAATAAAATAAATATACAGCTGTAGCTAAACAATTAGAATATCATAAAAAAGTTATTTCAGTAATTCAATTTAAAAAGTGAAACTCATATTATATAAATTCATTACACACAGAATGATATATTTCAAGCATTTCTTTCTTTTAATTTTGATGATTTTGGCTTACAGTTAGTGAAACCCCAAAATTCAGTATCAATAAAAAAGGATTTTTAATACAGAAATGTTGGCTTACTGAAAAGTATGTCCATGTACAGTATAGTATGCGCGCAATGCGAGCTCCTTTTGCATGAATTACTGCATCAATGCAGCGTGGCACTGCTTAGGTGTTATGGAAGCCCAGGTTGCTTTGATAGCGGCCTTCAGCTCATCTGCATTGTTGGGTCTGGTGTCTCTCATCTTCCTCTTCCTCTTGACAATTCCCCACAGATTTTCGAGTTTGCTGGCCAATCAAGTACAGTGATACCATGATCATTAAACCAGGTATTGCTACTTTTGATAGTGTGGACAGGTGTCAAGTCCTGCTGGAAAATGAAATTAGCATCTCCATAAAGCTGTTCAGCAGAGGGAAGCAAGCATGAAGTGCTCTAGAATTTCCTGGTAGAGGGCTACACTGACTTTGGGCTTAATAAAACACAGTGGACCAACACCAGCAGATGACATGGTTCCCCAAATCATCACTGACTGTGGAAACTTCGCACTGGACCTCATGCAACTTGGATTCTGTGTCTCTCCACTCTTCCTCCAGACCCTGGGGCCTTGATTACCAAATGAAATGCAAAATGTACTTTCATCCGAAAAGAGCACTTTGCACCACTGAGCAACAATCCAGTCTTTTTCTCCGTAGCCCAGGTAAGACGCTTCTGACGTTGTCTCTGGTTCAGGAGTGGCTTGACACCAGGAATGCAACAGTTGTAGCCCATGTCCTGGATACTTCTGTGCGTGGTGGCTCTTAAAGCGCTGACAAGTTTTTGATGATATTGCATTATTTTGAGATGCACCTGTATAATGTCTCCCAATGTAAATTCAACATCAATCATGTTGTCCAGCCATGTAGATCCACATCAGTCACAATGAGCAATGCTTGAAAATGTGGATCAATATGACTACCTTCACACACAGAGTTACTGTCTTGCTGCTACCCCCATTGCAAATGTCAGCTCCCCATTGCCACTGGAATGTAAACAAACAAACTGGGGATCTTGGGTAATGTCATATTTGGAATATGACAACATCCACAATCTCAGCAGGCTTAATTACATCTGTAGCACCCTCTAGGTAAGTAGGTGCTAGAGGTTAGATTTTTCTGTAAGAGTAGGAAAATTTAGGCAGGCCTAGTGGTGGCTAGGCCTGTTTGTTTTAATTCTGAGTTGGGAGTGGCTCAGTGTAGGGCTAACCAATGCCCCAACTTGGATTGGTAGGGGGCAGGCCTCCTTAAATACCCAGGGTCAGCCCAGCTGGAGAGGAGTTGTGGGGTGGAAGAGATGGAGATGGAGTACTGAGGCTGTCGGGGCCTTGGAGGGAGCCCCCAGTTTGGGGGGTGACCTTGGGCCTAGGCTCGGGTGGGGATAGGGCCGTCCAAGAAAATGTGGAGGGGACCTGGTCCAGAGAAGCAAAGGAGGGCAGCGGGAGAGTGTGCTGCCATGCTAGTCTCGGGAGGACTGGGGAAGCATGCCTGAGAGGACTGGGAGAGTGCAGTTGGATATGGGTACATAACCAGGTGAGAGGACTGTGGTGTTATGGGCAGTGGAGTCGGGCAGCTGCGGCCAGGAAGGCTGGCAGGGCCTGAAGAGGGCTTGCATCTGGACTTTCTCTACACTATAGGGGCCCACAGTTCCTGCCTGCAAAGGGCGATTCACTGAGGCCTGGCTGAGTCAGTGTCAGACCTAACCAAATATGTGCTAGTTGATCCTGGGAGCTCAAGCAAGAGACGTGCTGGAGGAACTAAGGAGTGATGGTCTTCAGCAAGAGTAGTGCTGGAGGGGTTGAGGAGAAACAGTCTGAAGCAAGAGTTGTTCTGGAGTGAAGTGTGAGTGTATATACTGGAGTGTATATAGTGGTCCCAAGCAAGGTTCCACGGATTCTACTGGGCATCCCATATTCCCTTTACCCCATCTAAGTTCAATCCCCTCAATAAAACAAAAAACAAAGTTTATGGACTGTTATATGTCTCTGAGTGTCGGAGAGATGAATGCCAGGCTGGGCAGTGTGACAGGTGAACCACTACATTCAACACATTCAACAACACCTGGTACCATTACATTTGGGGGCGTCGTCCGGGATGACCTGTTCATAATTAACCTGCCAGCTGTTGCCCTTAGCAACTGAAGTTGATCGAGCCAGGGAACTGTGCTTTGTTCCACCATCAGTTGAGGAATTAATCTTTGGGGAAGGACTTATGTGCTCTGCCTGCTATTCAGTACTACAGTAACAAGTGCCATTGTCCATAGCAACTAGCGGGAGCTGTCTTTACATTCAACTTTATTTCTGCCTGCTTACCCAGTTGCCCCAACCGTAGCCCCAGCGTGGTGAAAAAAACGGTGAAAGGTCCGGGGGATGAAACATATCAAGAGTGACTTCAAGAAAGTAATATGTACAGTCTGGAGGAAAGAAGGGAAAGGGGAGATATGATTGAAACCATTAAATACATCAAGGGGGCGAATAAGGTTCAGGAGGGCAGTCTTTTCAATATGAAACCAAAATCAAGAACACGGGGACTTGACCTTAAACTAACAGGAGGGAAGTTCAAAACTAATCTACAGTATAATACTAAAGTATTATTTTCCTGAAAGGGTGGTTGATGATTGGAATAAACTAACAGCAGAGGTTGTGAGACAGTCAACAGTAAATGGCTTCAAACGTGCTTGGGATAAACATAAATCTATAGTCAGAAAATGAGGTTAATGGGAAAAAAACAAACAAAAATAAAAAACAAAACACAAAAAAAAAGGGCAGACTTGATGGACTACACCGTCTTCACTTTTCTATGTTTCTATTTTTCTATATTTCAGCGTTCCTTGCTAGCAGACACCACAAGGTAGAAGAGCAAGATGGCGGAGCGTTTGCGTGTGTTATTGGCATTGACATAGTTGCCTGAATTGCAGAAGCGGACACTGGTCGACACTGGTGTTCGTTTGGAGCATCGCGGGGGGATTCACCCTTGGGCTGATTGAGGGGATGGAGCAGCTGTGCCTGCTTTGTCCAGATTGCTGGATACCGACCGTGGTGGTCAGTGCCTGGATCCAGTGCGGTCATTGTGGCGAACCGCTCACCCGGCTTGCATCCAGCCAGCAGGAGCCACAGTACTACAACATGGACCTGCACTAAGTACTGTGTTGTGTGTAGTCGTGGGCATCCCAGAAGGCTGGAACGGGCCTGGAGTCATCAACGAAAGGCAAAGTAGAGCCTGGTGACTCTGCTGCGAACATCAGCTACATGAGGGAAGAGGAGTCTGCCGTGGCCTGCGGTCTGGTCAGGGACCTGGTGACTGTAAGTACTGCCCAGCAGGAACCAGATAAAGTCCCTGAAATCCCGGCTGCCCCTGTGTCCCCTACTATCTCAGTCCAGAGGGAGCCAGTGCTGGAGGGTGGGTGCGCCCTCAGGTGAGCCGGATGGAGAAGGCGCGGACAGGGCCATAGATTGGGGTTCTCCCAGACTGGTACCATAATTCGGGTCCCTGGAGAGGTTAGTCCTTCCTGGAGGAAGTGGTGGTCTCCAAGCAGTAGCTCGGATGGGGAATGGGAGACAGGAGGTTCCCAGGTCCTGGAGGTCCAGTCCAAGGGAGGAGAGGAGCCAGACTCTGTTGGGAGACCTGAAGGTGCTGCAGGAAACCCCATTAGTCGCAGACAAATCTTTGAAAACAGACCACCCACCATCCAGACTAGAGCAGCTGAATACAGACAGTGAGAGAAGAGGTCCCCTGATGCCTGTGTCCTGCCCGGGAACGGAAAACCTTTCCCTGTGTCCCTCCTGAAACCATGGACACCATCGAGAACTCACAGGGAGAGTGGGAGGATGACCAGGTTTAGGAGTATCTACAGGCCTCAAGCCATTGCGGGTGCCAGAGTGCGAGAAGACTTGGGCCCGCTTTGAGGACATTCAAAAGGAATGGTGGCTGGGGAGGTCTATCTACAAGGTCAGAGTGATGGTTGCCAAGGTGGGACGGCTTACAAAGAGTCACTTTGTCTCTATCAGGGAGTAAGGGGGGCAGGAAGAGATTGCTCGACCCGCACTTTTATGCATGAAGAGGACTGTTGGAGATGCAGCCACTATAAAAGTGGCCATGTAGACTGCTGGAAAGTGGCAGTATGGATGTGTTCTTTTTCCCTGGCTTTGCAGGATCAGATCGGCCTGCGACCCTGTTGTGCCCAATGGATGGACCCTCTTCCTGTTGCAAGGACACTGAGGGTGAGGTCTGCCCCTTGAACTAACTCTTTAAGGAGCCTGTTTGTTCAGGGAGGGGCCCCTCCCATCAGGAACTCCAAAAACAACTGTTGCCTCTAAAAAGTTGTGTTTTCTCCCTGTAAAGTTCTGTCAGCAGGTTTATAACCCCCTCCTGACAGAAAGTTTGCAAAGTGTACAGGTAGCTGGTAGAATAGGATGTTTGTTGTGTTGTTTTTACAGGACTTCTTTGGATGGGATGGCTGTCTATCTATCTCCGGCTTGAGCTACACATCCGGCAGACAGAGGGTTTCCCCTGAGGGGGAGATGCTCTGGTCCATTGTATTTGAAAGATTGTTTAGTGGTAGGGCTATGTAGTCAGGTGTGCAATGTAATGTAAATTATGTAAATACTGATAGAAAATAATTTTATATTTTTGTACGTATAGCCAGGCCCATAAATATTGGGACATCGACACAATTCTAATCTTTTTGGCTCTATACACCACCACAATGGATTTGAAATGAAGCAAACAAGATGTGCTTTAACTGCAGACTTTCGGCTTTAATTTGAGGGTATTTACATCCAAATCAGGTGAACGGTGTAGGAATTACAACAGTTTGTATATGTGCCTCCCACTTTTTAAGGGACCAAAGGAATGGGACAGATTAACAATCATAAATCAAACTTTCACTTTTTAATACTTGGTTGCAAATACTTTGCAGTGAATTACAGCCTGAAGTCTGGAATGCATAGACATCACCAGATGCTGGGTTTCATCCCTGGTGATGCTCTGCCAGGCCTCTACTGCAACTGTCTTCAGTTCCTGTTGGTTCTTGGTGCATTTTCCTTCAGTTTTGTCTTCAGAAAGTGAAATGCATGCTCAGTCGGATTCAGGCCAGGTGATTGACTTGGCCATTGCATAGCATTCCACTTCTTTCCCTTAAAAAACTCTTTGGTTGCTTTCGCAGTATGCTTCGGGTCATTGTTCGTCTGCACTGTGAAGCGCCTTCCAATGAGTTCTGAAGCATTTGGCTGAATATAAGCAGATAATATTGCCCAAAACACTTCAGAATTCATCCTGCTGCTTTTGTCAGCAGTCAGATCATCAATAAATACAAGAGAACCAGTTCCATTGGCAGCCATACATGCTCACGCCATGACACTATCACCACCATGCTTCAATGATGAGGTGGTATGCTTTGGATCATGATTAGTTCCTTTCCTTCTCCATACTCTTCTCTTCCCATCACTCTGGTACAAGTTGATCTTGGTCTCATCTATCCATAGGATGTTGTTCCAGAACTGTGAAGGCTTTTTTAAATATTGTTTGGCAAACTCTAATCTGGCCTTCCTGTTTTTGAGGATCACCAATGGTTTACATCTTGTGGTAAACCCTCTGTATTCACTCTGGTGAAGTCTTCTCTTGATTGTTGACTTTGACACACATACACCTACCTCCTGGAGAGTGTTCTGTACCTGGCCAACTGTTGTGAAGGGTGTTTTCTTCACCAGGGAAAGAATTCTTCGGTCATCCACCACAGTTGTTTTCCGTGGTCTTCTGGGTCTTTTGGTGTTGCTAAGCTCACCGGTGCGTTCTTTCTTTTTAAGGATGTTCCAAACTGTTGATTTGGCCACACCTAATGTTTTTGCTATCTCTCTGGTGGGTTTGTTTTGTTTTTTTCAGCCTAATGTTGGCTTGCTTCACTGATAGTGACAGCTCTTTGGATCTCATATTGAGAGTTGACAGCAACAGATTCCAAATGCAAATAGCACACTTGAAATTCTCTGGGCCTTTTATCTGCTCCCTTGTAAATGGGATAATGAGGGAATAACACACACCTGGCCATGGAACAGCTGAGCAGCCAATTGTCCCATTACTTTTGGTCCCTTAAAAAGCAGGAGGCACAAGCGGTTGTAATTTCTACACCGTTCCCCTGATTTGGATGTAAATACCCTCAAATTGAAGCTCAAAGTCTGCAGTTAAAGCACATCTTGTTCGTTTCATTTCAAATCCATTGTGGTGGTGTATAGAGCCAAAAAGGTTAGAATTGTGTCTATGTCCCAATATGTATGGTCCTGACTGTATTTATGTGTACATATTCCCATCCAAGTTTTTTCCCTTTTTTCCCTTCCAATTTATTTTATGGGATGCCCTTGCTTCTGGGCCCTGGAGCCATTTTTTCCTAAATTTCCCAGCCAAGGAACTGGCTGGATTTTGGTGGGGGGGGGGGGGAGTGTAGCACTCTCTAGGTAGGTAGGTGCTGGAGGTTAGATTTTTCTGTGAGCTTAAGAACATTTAGGCAGGCCTAGCTGGTGGCTAGGCCTGTTTGTTTTCAGTCTGGTCTGGGAGTGGCTCAGTATAGAGCTGGTGACTCACAGGCAGTTTCCCTGAGACCTCCCTCTAGTGCTTTCTGGAAGCTTCTGGAAAGAGAGGAGGAGAAGTGGAGCTGCCTGGGGTATTCTGGGGAGCAACTGGATTGGTAGGGGGCAGGCCTCCTTAAATACCCAGGGTAAGCCTAGCTGGGGAGGAGTTGTCAGGTGGAAGTGATGGAGATGGAGTACTGAGGCTTTTGGGGCCTTGGAGCAGGCCCCCAGTCTGGGGGGGTGACCTTGGGCATGGGCTTGGGTGTGGATAGGGTCCTCCAAGAAAACTTGGAGGTGTCCTGGTCCAGAGGAGCAAAGGTGTGCTGCTGAGCGAGTCTCCAGGGAGAGGAACCAACGGTTGCAGCCAGGAGGGCTGGTGAGTGAAAGGCACAGTGAAGAGGATTGGGGATGCATGCCTGAGAGGACTGGGAGAGTGCAGTCGGATATGGGTACAGAACCAGGAGAGAGGACTGTGGTGCCGTGGGTGTGAGCAGTGGAGTCAGGCAGCTGCGGCCAGGAGGGCTGGCAGTGCCTAAAGAGGGCTGACTGGGTTCAATAGCCGCATGTGGGACAGCTAGCATTTGAACTTTGATAATGCCACTAAGTGACAGATATTCAGCTTCATCATCCGGAAGTTCAGATGGGTGGGCAATCTGGCCATTTCTGGTAAGTTTGTTTGCTTGTTCACATAACTGTAAGCAAACTGGGTGTGGGTCTAGGTTTGTAGCCAGGAGTGTTTAACATTTGGCTGTCCAAAAGAACAGGACATTTTAGAGACTGGGCCAAAGTGCAAGATCATATCATTGTAATCCAAAAAGACAACATTTAGGTGCCACTCAAGTAGAGAGGTAAAGTCCAACTAGACTGCTGTGAGAGCAGGCAGGGACAGGGAGCTTGTTCTTGCTCCAAGCTACAGTAATGTCAAAGAAAAAGATCCATGAAGCAGACCCATGTGCATGTAGCTAAATGAATAACAGTCTCAGCCAGGACTCCAGTGAGACCATGCCCCCAATGCATTTTGCTCTGCCCCTTGGAGCTTAATCATGGGAAACCTATGATCTCCATGATTAAGCTCCAAAGGGTGGAGCGAAAAGTATTGAGGGCATGGCCTGACTGGAGCTGAGGCTGCCATTCATATCACTTCATGCACATGGTTCTGCTGCATGATATGTGGCTTATGGATTTTTTCCTGTGATCATATATTTGTAGGCATAGTACGCTGTGTCTCTATGGGGTTGATTTACTAAAACCTAAGAGTGTAAAATCTGGTGCAGCTGTGCATGGTATGCAACCAGCTTCTAACTTCAGCTTGTTCAATTAAACTTTGACAATAAGACCTGGAAGCTGATTGATTTCTATACACAGCTGCAACAGATTATGTACTCTCAAGTTTTAATAAAGCAACTCCTATGTGACTACAGCAATATTAGCATTAAGGTCTCTTCACACTGGTGCTACACCCACGGTAGTGGTAAAGCACAGCTAGTTTTAGCAGTGCTTTACCACTGTTATAGCGGCACTTTTCGGCTGCTAGCGGGACGTTTTTAACCCCCAACAAGGGGTTAAAAATGCCTGTGATGCGGCGCTTCACACTGCCCATTCATTTCAATGGTCAGGGCGGTTTATACACTGATCCCGCACCGTCCCAAAGATGCTGCTTGCAGGACTTTTTTTCCTGCCCTGCAAGCGCCCATTGTGAAAGCACTCAGGCTTTCACACTTGGGAGGACTGAGAGGCAGTTTTCAGGTGCTTTACAGGAGTTAAAGCACCTGAAAACTGCCTCAGTGTGAAAGGGGTCTATATGTAGGTAGCCTTAACACCTAGGGAGGGATGTGTTGACACTTTGTTCACATATGGGGCCATCAAAAAGCTCTACAAATACAGAGATAACTGAGAAAGCCAGGGTTTCCCACTGCTGTTAGAGGAAGGCTGCCCAGGCCAGGTACTGTAGTTAAAAAAGACACATCTAATTTGTGTAACCAAAAGTTCCCCTCAGGGGTGGCACATTAATTGTATTTAAGTTTATTGTTTTTTTAATTAATGGGCATCAGATAATGAGCATCTAATATTTATAGTTGCCTTTAGTTACTTCTTCAAGTACTGAAGCAATAATCATTCTTTCAAATATTTTCTTATAATTTTTTTCAAACCCTAAATTATTCCTTTGTCTGAAGCTCTCTCCCCTAGATGTATTGTCATGCTTTAGAAATAATTTACTTAATTCCAACACATATTGATACATATTACTTTGTTCTTCCCAGAACAAGTATGCATGTTTAAAATAGTTAACTTGTCAGCTTTCAACTTGCTGGCCACATTGATGTGCTCCTCTCTTCTCTTCCTCTCAAATCTTTGTTAATGATTTTCTATTCGAGCGACCTGAACATCAGATCTTCACAGTGTATGAGGAAGAAAAGCCAGCAGGAGAATGTGTTAGGAACTTCATTTTGAAGATGTTTCCATTTGCTTTCTGCACTCGATCATGTGTTTGTACTGTTTGATGTAGCAATATCATTGAAGTGTCAAAGGAATTGATACGACACTTTTCAAATAGTTTGCATGAAAAAGATTTGCAAGAAGTCTTTTTGGAGGATGGGTGGGGTTAAAGAACTCTCATTTTAAGGCAAGAAAAAGACTTTTTAACAATTAAATGAATAGTAATTAGTTCTATGTACTAATCTGTTTGACAGACAGCTGCAAAAACGCTAAAAGGAATCATTTTGTTCTGTGTCTAGTTAAAAAACAAGTTTGGCCCTTTGCTGTGAAGTTCTTGTTCAGTGTCTGTTATCAAAGCTGCGTCCTCCTTTCTTATTTTTTTACAATGTACAATATACATTTTATACAATTTTGTCTGTTGTGGGGCAAAATGTACTTTTATGTGCATTTGTGGACGATCCTGCCTTGTTTTTTCTAGTCCACAAATTATACTGTATGTCTGTAAGAAGGCTAAGCATTGGATCTTTAAAAAAGTATGTTGTTAAGGCTATGACAGAAAACGTTAAACAAATGTAGAAAGGTAGCCAGGATGCCAGTTCCTGGTTCCACTTAGGTCTTAGTGATTTTTGTGTTAGAAAACAAATATCAAAGAGCTGTTGTTACACTTTTTTGAATGGTTCTTACTGTGCAAACATGACCAGGAAACACTTTGATTGGTTCCTAGCTCAACCGAGGTTAGCACCCATCTAGTACATCCATGGTGATATAAGTACCAGAGGAACCCTTAGGATTACACACACAAATGCAGAAATGTCCTCTAAATAGATGCTGTTAGATATGCATTATAACTTAATTTCAATCCACTGTCAGTAGTAATAAAGTGGAATGATTCTCCTGCTTACATATGAGGCAAGCTTCCATTTTGCCTTCAGTCTTCAGCCTATCATTCGGGGTGCTATTTGGGTTCACCTTAATGCAGACCTTGACTTACAATCAAGGTCTGTTTATTAATTGTGCTCCTTCTCTGTTATAAATATACATACCTTCCCTCCTGCTTTTGTGCAGCATTGACATTGCGCTTCTTCTGACAGCATCCCAGGGAATTATTATTATTATTATACAGGATTTATATGACGCCGACCGTTTGCACTGCGCTTTACAATATAAGGGCAGACAGTACAGTTACAATACAATTCAATACAGGAGGAATCAGAGGGCCCTGCTCGTTACAGCTTACTATCTAAGAGGGAGAGTCAAGTGATATAAAAGGTAATAACTCTGGGGAATGAGCTGATGAAGAAAATAAAAGTACAGTAATTAGGCGAGGGAAAGATAGGCTTCTTTGTAGAGAAAAGTTTTCAGGGATTGCCTAAAAGTGGATAAAGTTGGAGATAGTCGAACAGATTGGGGTAAGGAATTCCAGAGGATGGGAGAGGCCTGGGAGTAGTCCTGGAGGCGAGTATGGGAGGAGGTGATGAGGGAGCTAGAGAGCAGGAGGTCTTAGGAGGAACGAAGAGGACAATTAGGTTGGTATTTTGAGACTAGGTTAGTGATGTAACTGGGGGCAGAGTTGTGGATGGCTTTGTCAGTTATTGTTAGTATTTTGAATTTAATTAGTAGGGTGAGTGGCAGCCAGTGGAGGGATTGGCAGAGAGGAGTAGCAGACACTGAGTGGTTTGTAAGGTGGATGAGTCTGGCAGCAGCATTCATGATGGACTGAAGGGGGGATGGCCTAAACAAAGGTAAGCCAATGAGGATGGAGTTGCAGTAGTCGAGGCAAGAGATGACCAGGGATTGAATCAGGAGCTTTGTGGTTTCATTGGTTAGGAAGGGACATATTTTAGAGATGTTGCGAAGGTTGAGGCGGCAAGCCTTGGAAAGTGATTGGATGTGGAGCTGAAAGGAGAATGCTGAGTAGCCCAACAAAGCAGAATGACACAGTGCAGGAAGCATGTTTTAACAAGATTTGGGTTATTAAGCATTTTCTGAGACCTGATTGGAAGCAGTATGATGTCACCCTCACCTAGGTACCACGGCAGAAGCAGAGGGAAAGGTTAGTGTATTTAACCGATTTAATATCTAACACTTTTCAGCCAATTTTCAGCTTTCAGTGCTGTCACACTTTGAACGACAATTGCAACATTGTACACGTATGAAATGTATATAATTTTTTCACACAAATAGAGCTTTCTTTCAGTGGCAATTAATCACCACTGGGTTTTAATTTTTTGCTAAATAAATTTAAAAAAGACCAAAAATTTTGAAAAAAAAAAAGCTTTTTTCTTTGTGTCACATACCTGGTCCTGAAGCCGAAATGCTGACAAGGCTCTCCTGGCTCCTGGAAACAGGGAATACAAAGAACAAAGAAGCAGGGATTGCCGGCTGTGGCACAGATGAGAGCTGTAGGTGTGGATATCTCTCTGAAGGTGGAAATCAGATGAGGTGAGCAGTAGGGCCCAGGAGAGCTGATGGGCGTGCAGACTGCACACGGCCTGAAGCAAGTTACAGTGGTAAGAGTAGCAGGCTGTATACAGCAAGTAAGTACTCCAAGCTGGAGTAACAGGTGAGTACTGCAGGTAGGTACAGCAGGCTGGGAACAGCAGGTAGGCACCAAGGCAGATCACAGCAGATAGGGTAAAGCATAAAGTGTAGTCAGGGACGGTTTCAGAGGTCAGCAGACAAGAGATCAGAGATGTGGTCAGGCAAGCTGGGGTCATACACAGGACAGGAGACAAGAGCAGATTTGTGGGCAATCTGAGGTCAGGGCCAGGAGAGAGACGAGAGGAATCCAAGAGCAAGTCAGGTCGGTAACAGGTAATCAGAAGCATAAGCACAGAAGGGGAACAGGAAACAGGAAGCTGAAGACCAGTGAGCAATGTCCATGTGCTACAGTCACTCTTTTAAAGGCCAGAGGATGCCAGGATCTGTCATGTATTGCGTGCACCAGCGCGCACACGAATGTGCCATGACGAACGTATGTTCGCAATACGTTTGTGCGCATTCCTGCGCAAATGGGCACGGACACATTGGAAATTGGAACTGTGCCAGGTCTACAGGCAGCTCTCCTCTGGCTAGTCTCCTGACAGTGCTCCTCCTCCCCCTTACTGGCAGCCCAAACGTGATATTTTTTCAAGATTTCTGTTGAAGAACTCATGGAGCAATCTAGGAGCATGAATATTCCCACAGGCTCCCAGGAATTCTCTTCAGGTGGGTAACCTTTCCACTTGACAAGGTATTGCATTTGCCTTCCTCGTTTTCTGCAACCAATAATTGCTTCCACCTCAAATTCAATCTCCTCACCCACTATAACAGGTAGTGGTGGTGGGTAGAGTTGAGCTAACTCAAACTGTAAAGTTTGGGTTCGTACCGGACTTTAGGGTGTCCGTGTCCCAAACCCGGACATTTGAGAAAAAGTCTGGGTTTGGGTTTGGGGGTTTCGGGTATTTTTTCACGCCAGTTGAATAGCTGCAGGGCAGCCAATCAACAAGCGTTTCACTTGTTTGCCCGTAGAAGCCATCACAGCCATGCCTACTAATGGAATGGCTGTGATTGGCCAGTGCATCATGTGACCCAGCCTCTATATAAGCTGGAGTCACGTAGTGCTGCATGTCACATCATCTCATACTAGTGTAGGGAGAGGATGCTGCTGCGAGGGACAGATTAGCTTTAGAAAATCTGTTAAAAACAGCGATTTATTGGTGGGTACTAGGGGAGATTTTTGTTTGCTAGAGTACATTTTGTTTGCTAAGCAAAGTGCATCATATAAAACCTAAGCAATTTTTCTGTTTGTTAGGTGGGCGTTGCAGCCATTTTTGCAAGTGCAGTGCACTTGCAACTGCTTGTGTGTCAGGGACACTGCTTTAATCATGCTCTGTTGGTTCAGTTGGCAACATTTTGGAATATTTAAATACTGCTTTCACATTGCAGTTAGACAAATTAACCAGTTCCTTACCGAGTCATTGTAAAATGACGTCGGCAGGAACCGCTCGTCGATCTGGGCCGACGTCATATGACGTCGGCCTCATCTCGCCGCAGAGCGGCGATCACGGATCGATCGTGGGCCAGGGAGTCGTGTCCCCCTGATCGGGGTAAAGAGCCAATAAAATTGGCTCTTTACCACGTGACCGGCTGTGTCCAATCACAGCCGGTCACTACTGATCTCCACGTGCATGCCGCTCGTGCACGCCCCCGGGGGCATGCAGCGCGGCGATCGGGGCTGAGGCTTGTCCCTTGGACAAAGCCCAGCTCCGATCAGTGTAAAGAGCCAATAGAATTGGCTCTTTACCACATGACCAGCTGTGTCAATCACAGCCAGTCATGTGATGTAAACAAACCGTGGTAACGAGTTGTTACCACGGTTCTCCCTGTCACACACCGATCGTGTGTGACAGCTTGTTACCGGCCACTGTGTACACCAAGCACACTGATCACCCCCCCAATAAAGAGGACCTGTCACCACCCCATCAGAGTAACTGTCACCTGTCCATCAGAGTACATGTCATCTGTCCATTAAAGTACCCGAGTACCTGTCACCATCCCATCTGAGTACCCGAGTACCTGTCACCTGCCCATCTGAGTACCCGAGTACCTGTCACCTGCCCATCAAAGTACCCGAGTACCTGTCACCCGCCCATCAAAGTACCCGAGTACCTGTCACATGTCCATCAAAGTACCCGAGTACCTGTCACCATCCCATCTGAGTACTAGAGTACCTGTCACCATCCCATCAGAGTACCTGAGTACCTGTCACTAACCCATCAGAGTACCCGAGTACCCGTCACCTGCCCATCAAAGTACCCGAGTACCTGTCACCAACCCATCAAAGTACCCAAGTACCTGTCACCAGACCATCAGAGTAGCCGAGTACCTGTCACCATCCCATCAGAGTACCCAAGTACCTGTCACCAGACCATCAGAGTACCCGAGTACCTGTCACCAGAAAATCAGAGTACCCGAGTACCTGTCACCAGACCATCAGAGTACCCGAGTACCTGTCACCTGCCCATCAGAGTACCCGAGTGCCTGTCACCAGCCCATCTGAGTACCCGAATACCTGTCATCTGCCCATCAAAGTACCCGAGTACCTGTCACCAGCCCATCTGAGTACCCGAGTACCTGTCACCTGCCCATCAGAGTACCCAAGTACCTGTCACCTGCCCATCAGAGTCCCCGAGTACCTGTCACCTGCCCATCAGAGTACCCAAGTACCTGTCACCAGCCCATCTGAGTACCCAAGTACCTGTCACCAGCCCATCAGAGTACCCGAGTACCTGTCAATGCACATAAGAGTACCTGAGTACCTGTCACCAGACCAGCAAAGCACCCGAGCCCCTGTCACCTGCCCATTAGAGTACCCGAGTACCTGTTACCAGACCATCAGCGTACCCGAGTACCTGTCACCAGACCATCAGCATACCAGAGTACCTGTCACCTGCCCATCTGAGTACCCAAGTACCTGTCACCAGCCCATCAGTGTACCCGAGTACCTGTCACCTGCCCACCTGAGTACCCGAGTACCTGTCACTGGCCCATCAGAGTACCCGAGTACCTGTCACCTGCCCATCAGATTACCCGAGTACCTGTCACCAACCCATCTGAGTAACCGAGTACCTATCTGCAGCCCATCAGAGTACCCAAGTACCTTTTACCAGTCCATCAGATTACCCGAGTACCTGTCTCCAGCCCATCGAAGTACCCAAGTACCTGTCTCCAGCCCATCAAAGTACCCAAGTACCTATCTGCAGCCCATCAGAATTCCTGAGTACCTATCTGCAGCCCATTAGAGTACCCGTGTACCTATCTGCAGCCCATGCCTCATAGAATATATCTCAGGTGTTTGTTTTCCAAAATGGGGTCATTTTGGGGGTAATTTCACTGTCCTGGTGCTCAGGGGCCTTCAAAAGTGTGATGGGTATGAATTCAATTTTATAGGTAATTGATGCTCCTAGAACGCCTGACGGTGCTCCCTGCATGTTCGGCCTCTGTATGTGGCCAGGGTGTGAAAAAGTCTCACACATGTGGTATCGCCATACTCGGGACGAGTAGCAGAATATATTTTGGGGGGTAATTTTTGCTATGTACATGCTATGTGTTAGAAATATCTTATAAATTGACCACTTTGTGTAAAAATAAAAGCGTTTTCATTTTCTTTCCACGTTTTTCGAACACTTGTGGAAAAAAATGAACCATTCAAAAGACTCATAATGCCTCATAGATTATATGTTGGGGTGTTTGCTTTCCAAAATGGGGTCATTTTGTGGGTAATTCCATTGTCCTGGTGCTCCAGGGCCTTCAAAAGTGTAATAGGTGGTTAGGAAATTAGATGTGAAAATTCATATTAGATACTCCGTAATACTCAGAAAACTTACCAAGTAAAAAAAGGTGTTCACAAGCTTTTTGCACCTTTCTTTTACTTTTGCGAAAATAAAAATGTGTTTCACCAGTTAAATATTCTATAAAGATTGTGTATCGTACATGTATCGTTTTTAATGGGGGGTTTTATATAAGACGATGAGCAGGGCTCATACCGCTATGGTGTACACACTCTGAAAAAGTGTGGGACCGGTGTATGTCTCCGGCTTGTACGTCCCTCGTGGCAGTCCGCAAGATCCTCGTAGTTAATGGATATTTTA
>BLSH010417999.1:174726-184802 GCA_018402905.1 Glandirana rugosa | reverse complement strand
TAAAAAAAAAAAAAAAAAAAAAAAAAAAATCTCTTTGACCGGTCATTATAGTATATTTTAAGTCTTTTCTAACCTGACTATTATATCAGACAGTTGTAATTTACAAATGTCATAATTAGTAAACCAAGGATATGTTTTTGGTAACTACCCAATATTCGTCAAGTGGATCCGTCCATCAGTGCCGACCGAAGGAAGTGACTAGTGTACACGGAAGCCAGCCGTGACTACCTGCCTAGGTGAACTGCTTATAACCCATCAATGGTTTTTGTATAGGAACCAAATGATTAATACTGTAAACATTTAATGTTGACAGACTATATTATCAGTCCAATCTTTTCTGAATTTTATATGATATTACTGGCCAGTTTCTCTAAAAAAAAAATAAAAAAAAAAAAAAAAAAAAAAAAAAAATGTTTTTAAATTTTAAAATTATTATACTAATATCACCATTACCACCATTTTATATTACCAGGCACATCACTACCATTTGTAACACATTAGAATTGTGATTATATACACAATTTTTTATCATTTTTTAAGGTACTATATATTGTTTACTTGATTTAAGTTTGATTGGATCCTTTAATATTTGGATCCTATATGCTTTTAACACACTGCTGATAATTTATATTGCACATCTAGCACATTAATTAATTTTGCATACTAGCTCATCACTTTCATATTTGCACATTTGCACCAACATTGTCTCTCTACAAGACTGGTATATGAAATAAAAAGTGAGCAGCGCCAATTTCCAGATAAAAACATATATTGAGCTTTACTGTCTCCCTTGAGGAGATAATCACTGGAGGGCAGTAGCTGAATACACTATCCTAAGTGCAATACTTATTACAACTTTCTTGCATAAAAAGACAGCAATCCTTTTTTTTCTGCCATTTTTTCTTGTATATTTTCCAATATATAATTTATTAAATGTAGTGTTTTATTTTTTTCTTTAGTTACCTTTCTGTCACTCCTCTTTTGTTCTGTTCCACCTGCCAGGGATGCTTTCTGAAAACTTACAGTTAACCAATCAATTAATCTGCTTACCGTAATTGCTTTTGTGAGCTATGGACAAGAGGAGGGGTTTTTGCACTAATCGGGTTGTATATAACTGTTGTGTTCTGAGATGTTTTTTATGGCTATGAATAAGGCTTATTGCCAAAATGCATAAGCCACGGTAATTTGTACACTCCACCCAATGAAATAAAGTAATTTATTTGGAAGGACAACTTGCCAGCTCTCCATTCTACACTCTCAGCAAAACCCTCCTGGGGATATATATCACCATTATATCTATCAGCATACTTCTCCCTGTTCTAGAAAAACTACATTTTTTTTCCACAAAGTTCCACCTTAAAGTGCTAAGTCCAGCTGAAATGTCTCTACAATGGAAGAGCTATTCTCCTTCTCTGAGTACATCCAGTGTCTTCTACATCCCCTCCATTCCAGCGGTGCAGCCTCCACAAGACTATTTAGCATTTGACACTTCCAGGGTGGTCAAATGAATGTGTAACCCACTGTACATCATAATTCCATCACCTGATAACTTACAATACTGGTAGGTAATTTAATGATGCAGGGGTTGGAGGATCCATGGAGGGCACAGGCATCTGGCACTTCTAGGAGCAGGTAATGAGAGGCTACAATCCTGGAAGAGAGGGAAGATAGGAGACCCAACCCATGGGAGAGAAGGTTACCTTTTATTTTGCAGTGGCTTTTCAACTAAAACTTTATCTTCAGTGTGCAAAGCCACTTTAAACTGGCAGCGAGATCAGTGTACCTTATAGCACATGGTGAAATCTCAGTATTGTAGAAGGACTTCTGCCTGTGTTGTTGTTAGAGCGATTTCCTCTCACTTCCTGGAGAAAACCTTTTTACCAGACAAAAAGTAAAGAAATCTCTTCAACTGAGTCTTCATAGGCAGGAAAACCCGACAGAAGTTCTAATCTTTTTTGCTCTAAAATGAAAAAAAAAATGTTGAGTATAGATACAAGCAAAATGGCTTGTGTAACTTTTATATATGTTTTCTTTTAGGGTTTGTTTACACTTGCTGCAAAACAGGGCGTCAGACAGGCATTGTTAAAGCTCCCTTAACGCCAGTCAAAGCCCATGTCACTAAATAAAATGGTTAGCGTACAGTCCTGTGTACACCTTGCATTGGCTTGGCTGGGCTTCAGCTTTGCATCAAAAATTATACCCCATGTAGCTTTAGCCAGGCTTCAAAGCCTCTCCAACCCCTCCATAGAAGTCTATGACAAAGCCCGTTTGAAGCTCACTTGAAGCACCTGCGGCTCTTCAGAGGCTGTAATTCAGCTTTAGCTTCGCTTTGTTTTGGAGAAATTGCAGGTATGAGATATCAACAAAGACACAGGGCGTTTACCAAGCTTCAACAAGGCTTTAAAAGTGCATCACTGAAGCCTTGTTGAAGCCTCACTACAGCCTGTTCGAAGTACCGCCGAAGCCTCAAAAACACATCATAAAAGCTTGTTGAAGCTGTATGGGCTTTAATGAGCGTTGAAGCCGAAGCAAGTGTAAACTAGCCCTTAAAGTGGTAGTAAAGGTAAACATTCTATGCATTAAAGTAAAAAAACTTTCAATGTCAGCTCCTCCCATCCACCCTCAAATACTTACCTGAGCCCGATCTCTGTGGCCAGTAGTACAGCACTTCTCTCCCCTCTTCTCACAGGAGGCTCGGCAGCAGCAGGAACCATTGGCTCATGCTGCTGTCAATCAAATCCTGTGAGCAGAGAGCGGGGTACGAGTCTGAACCATACTGTGTGTGACAATAAATATACACAGTGCGACTGAGGATTGAGCCTGCACAAGTGCCCCCATAGCAAGGGCACTCAGAGAAGAGGAAACGCCAAGACCACTGGAAGAGGAAGATCGGGGTTGCTCTGTGCAAAACCATTGCACAGAGCATGTAAGTATGACATGTTTGTTATTTTAGAAAAAAAAATAAACCTTTACAATAACTTTAGGGTATATCATCGATAGTATAGGAAATCAGTTCCCATATGCTTAACTTTCCTGTGGGCTTTATACACTTCTTGGATTTTGATTAGAGATTATCATATCACCTGATAAAATCTGATATTGTAGCGTGTCCATGACTTTCCTTGACAACGTGTATGATTCCACCTTTGTCTATAATGGATATGGCATCTATAGAGTACCTGCATAGTATGTATTATTTTATAATGTATGAAGAACCAACTAGTCCCACCACAATCACCCAAGTACTCACATACACAAAAATCTAAAATCAATCTAAGCAACCACAATACCCATCATAGATTATGTACTTCACCTTTCCATCTAGGCATTGCAGTAATGCACCAATATAACCATTTCTTTTTTAATCAGCAATCCAGTGATCCTAAAACATGACCCCTTGTGAGGATGGAGCACACTGTAAGCTAATTACTGCCTCTAACATGCAGAAAGCCTGTACTGAGAAATTTGTCATGGTTTCAACTCAGATTCAAACCTACCTAGTTAATTTGAATGTGATTGGTGATAGAGGAAGTAAGTACGTAACATACACTTCAGAATGTACACACATATTTACCTATTTGATGGTGCAAGGCTTGTGGTGCAGTTTATTAGTATAGTAGTATAAATAATTAAAATGTATCTAAAGCCAATTTTCTTTTTTTAATTTAAGAGAAACTGTTAGAACATACTGTATGATTTTTGGAGGACTTTCCTTCACTTATTGTCCCATAAGGAGGTTAGTGGAAATCTCTAAAAAGTAAAGGAAATTCCCTCTTAGGAAGCTGTCATTAAAACAGATGTCAAAATGGAACATTTCTGCTCTCCTCTTGTCCTGGTGTAAAATAAAACCTGAACGGAGTTCCAATATTTCACCACTTTACCACTCTATCCAAAACTGAAAAGAAGTCTTACTACATTTGCTGAAGAAGGGGGGAGCAGCTAGTATATTTGTCAGTCACCTGCCTAGACTTTGATTATTTGTCCATCCTTTTTACTACATCTGAGCTGAGGTCAGCCAGGAAACAAGTTTCTCTTAGCATTGTTCTACATAGTTACATAGTAAACGAGGTTGAAAAAGGACACAAGTCCATCAAGTCCAACCTATGTGTGTGTTTTTAATATCAGTATTAAATTGTATACCCCTCAATGTTGTGGTCCCTTAGGTGTGCATCTAATCGTTTTTCGAAATTATCTAGACTCCCAGCAGAGACTAATGCTTGTGGAAGAGAATTCCACATCCTCACTGCTCTTACCGTAAAGAACCCTCTACGTTTTTAAGGTTAAACCGCCTTTCTTCTATTTTTAGTGAATGGCCACGTGTCTTTGTGTGCTCCCTTGCACGGAATAGTTTTGTACCTACTGTGGGGTCACCAGTACAGTATTTGTACATTGAAATCATATCCCCTCTCAAGCGTCTCTTCTCCAGAGAGAATAAGTTCAGTGCTTGTAATCTTTCCTCATAACTAAGGTTCTCCAATCCCTTAATAAGCTTTGTGGCCCTTCTCTGTACCCTTTCCAATACCAGGACATCCTTCCTGAGGACTGGTGCCCAGAACTGGACAGCATACTCCAGGTGCAGCCTCACCAGAGACTTGTAGAGTGGGAGAATTATTATCTCTGGAGTTGATCCCTTTCCTGATGCATGCCAACACTTTGTTAGCTTTGCTTGCAGCAGCTTGGCATTGCATGCCACTGCTGAGCCTGTTCTCCACTAGGACCCCTAGGTCTTTTTCCATTCTAGATTCCCGCAGAGGCTCTCCCCCTAGTGAGTAGTTTGCTTTTTTGTTCTTGGTACCCAAATGCATTATCTTACATTTTTCTAAGTTAAATCTCATCTGTCACTTGTCTGCCCACCCCATTAATTTATCCAGATCTTCTTGCAAGGTTTCCACATCCTGTGGAGAGTTTATTGCTCTGCTTAGCTTGGTATCATCTGCAAATATTGAGATTGAGCTCTTCACCCTGTCCTCCAAGTCATTTATGAATAAATTGAGTAGGATTGGTCCCAGGACAGAACCTTGGGGAACTCCACTTTCTACACCAGACCATTCTGAGTACTCCCCATTTACCACCACCCTCTGGACTCGCCCTTGTAGCCAATTTTCAATCCAGGTGCTCACCCTTTGATCCATGTTGAGGGACCTTAGTTTGTACAGTAAACGTTTATGGGGAACTGTGTCAAATGCTTTCGCAAATTCCAGGTACACCACGTCTATAGGCCTTCAATTATCTAGATGGCAGCTCACCTCCTCATAGAAGGTTAATAGATTGGTTTGGCAAGAATGATCCTTCATGAACCCATGCTGATTACCACTAATGATACCGTTTTCGTTACAATAATCTTGTATGTAATCCCTTATTATTCCCTCTAAGAGCTTGCCAATTATTGATGTTAAGCTAACTGGTCTGTAGTTCCCAGGGATATATCTTCATCCTTTTTTATATATTGGTACTACATTGGCTTTCTTCCAATCAGCTGGTATCATACCAGTCAGAAAACTGCTCTGAAAGATTAGGTACAAGGGTCTGGCAATAACTTGGCTAAGGACCCTCAGGTGTAAGCCATCTGGTCCCGGTGACTTATTAGTGTTCAGTTTTTCAAGTCTATTCCTGATTTTATCCTCAGTTAGCCATGAGGGTACTTCCAATGACGTGCCGTGAGGATCAGCATTGTAGTTCTGAATAATTGAGCCCCCTGTTTCCTTCGTGAATACTGAGGAGAAAAATGAGTTTGACACCTTTGCCATTTCTCCATCCTTTGCAACCAGATTACCTTCATCATTCTTTATGGGGCCAATATGATCTGACCCTCCTCTCTTACTGTTTATGTACTTAAAGAATTTCTTGGGATTCCTTTTACTCTCCTCTGCTATGTGTCTTTCATGTTCTATCTTAGCTGCTCTGATTGCATTCCTTATTGTGTGTTTTATAAATATGAAAATCTGATATGGACCCCTCAGCCTTGTATTTTTTGAAGGCCTTCTCCTTTGCTTTTATGTGTGCCTTTACGTCAGCGTTAAGCCATCCTGGTCTTTGGTTAGCTCTTTTAAATTTATTTCCCGTTGGGATACACTGGCTAATACCTTTGTTTAGTATGTTCTTGAAGCACTCCCCTTTTTCCTCCGCATTCATTGTTCCTAGAATTTTATCCCAGCTAACATCTTCCAGCATGGAGCGTGGTTTATAGAAGTTGGCTCTCTTAAAATTCAGCGTCTTTGTATTCCCCTTATGTTTCTTATTTGTGTAATTTATACTGAAACTAATTGTCCTGTGATCCCTATTTCCTAGATTGCCCCTTACTTCCGCGTCTGTGATCAGGTCTGTGTTGTTAGTGATCAGAAGGTCTTATAATGCTTTTTCTCTTGTCGGTGCATTTACTATTTGACCCATGAAATTGTCCTGCAAGACATTTAGGGAGTGGCGAGACTTAACTGAATGTGCAGTACCTTCCTCCCAGTCAATATCTGGATAATTAAAATCCCCCATTATAATAACACTTGCCATCCTAGCCGCTATTCCAAATTGCGATAGGAGGTCCGCCTCCTCCTCCTCCCTCTGATTTGGGGGCCAATAGCATATTCCCAGTATTACTTTCCCCCTGGTATCCTCCCTTTTTAGCTCTAGCCATAAGGCTTCAACTTCCTCCCCAGATCCACTACTAATGTCATCCCTCACATTTATTCTTACATCATTTTTTATATACAGGCATACCCCTCCCCTTTTTTTGCCCACCCTGTCCCTGCGATAAAGGGAATGCCCCTGAATGGTAGCCAGCCAATCATGGGCGGAAGTGATGTCTCCAGGTCACCGCTGAAACTATGAGGATTGTTTGTTATCTGCGCTATTTCATTGGGAATTTGTAAGTGCAATATATTTTTTTAAATAAATTCTTTGGTTTTAAACGGTATTATACTATTGTGGCCCTTTTGTCTTTGTTGAGCACAACGGAGAGTTTCATATACCCGGAAGACAGCGCTGAGGAGACCGGTATTTATGGCTTAGTGGAAGTCTAACATCCACACAGGCATCCCCTGACACCCTGTAATAAGGGGTCCAGGGGTTTCGGTAAGGGCACATCTTAATTGGTGGAGGATTTATCACAGAATTGGTGGTGTGGTGGATACTTTTTTATTGCACCCACATCTCTACAGTGGATTAGACTTTGGACTAAGATATATGCACATGCACCTTTTCACCTTTTTCATCGTTTTATTTCTTTATTGTTATATACAACTAATATACATGCACTAGATGTGCTGATTTTTTAGAGGTACGAACATATACACAAGAGCAATTTATGTATATTTTTATGGTTATTTTTGTGTAGAATTCACACTTTATAAGTTGCAGCTGTGTTCACTGTATAATTGCTTTAGGGGGTAGCACAGTCTTTTTCACATTGTATTAATCATAAGAGCTGTTGAACCAAGTCTCCAAAATTCCCACAAAGTCTAATTCCTCCTCGTACAGTAGTAACTCTAGTTCTCCCATCTTGTCTGCCAGACTCCTGGCATTAGTGAACAAGCCACGTAGTTTTGTCTGGACACCTACTGTTTCCTTGCTGGGTAATCCTCTTTTGCATATAGGATATGTTACACTACTCGTCTTGTCTAGTTATAGTTATACTGAGTATAGGATGACTTACATCGATGATAAGTCTTATTTGCACAAACTGACTTATAAAACCCAGGTATGGGTCCTTGAAACACTAAAAGTCTTATTTACTAAAGACAACCACCTGCCACTAGTGTTGGGGAAGAAGTGGTCTGACTGTAATATAAAATTCCATTAAAGCTGTTATTATTAACGGTTTTACCATCATAGGTGATACCTAGATGCTCAGGCCAAATTTAGCCTGATTCCTACTGACCAATTTAAAAAATTTTAGCATTCGTTAGGACAGATAGTTTTTATTTGCTACACTGTTTTACACACAATAAAACCCTGCTGTTTTTTGTGTATAGGTTGGCAAATGTGCTAAATGTGAAAAAAAAAATTTTTTCATTTTATTTATTTTTTCGTTCATTGTTATATCATTATTGTATTATTTTTTTAATACTGGACAACTACAAAAGCGATTAAAAACTAAAGGCACTGCACATGCCACTGCAGCCTCAAATTAGCAGCATTAATCTTCAGGTGGAAGGCTTAAATTGTTTTTTTCACTGATGTCCCAAGTCTGCAAATATAATTGTCATATGATCAGAAATCACTCTGTTCAGTTCCGAAATGTCAGTTGTGATTGATAGCCAGCAGCTGCACAAAATGGTGAAATATAGAATCGTATCCCCAGCACTGATAGCACGTGTAAAGCATTCCTGTAAGTTCCAGTGTCATTCATTTCAAATGGCACCCCATTTTTGTAAAGGTTCAATTTGCCTTTTAAAACAAACATGCCATACTTACCTGCTGCAATGGTTTTACAAAGAGCAACCCAGATCCTTCTTTTCTCGGGTCCCCCATCGGCGTTCCTGCCTGCTCCCTCCTGCTGAGTGTCCCCATAGCAAGCTGCTTGCTCTGGGGGCACATGTGCGTGCTCGCTCCCGAGCTCCCTCTATGTATCTATTAGACACACAGAGCATGCCTCGGCCCTGCCCCTTGCTCCCTCCTCACTGGCTATGATTGATTGTGATGGTGACTCCCGCTGCTGTGTCTCAGGCAATGAGGAGGCAGAGACAAGGGAGAGCTTCTGCTCTTGTGCACATCATTGAATCAAGATCGGGCTGAGGTAAGCATAACAGGAAGAGGGTTGCAAACTGAATGCATGAAGGTAAAAAACTACTTTAATAAGGTAGCCAAACACAACATACATTGATAAGTGTTCATTAACCCAGTGTAACATAATATAAAGGTGTGAGGCAGCCCGTAAAGTGAGCATACTCAAATAAGAGGTTGATTTTAATACAATAACAAAGAAGCCTGGATTAGAAATAAGATGACTTTAGGAAACCTCTAGGATACTGAATGGGTGAGATGGGGCTAAAGGCATTTATATGAGTACTTTTATGAAGAAAATTCAAAACTAATCTTGGAAAGTATTACCCCTCACATTTTTGTAAATATTTTATTATATCTTTTCATGTGACAACACTGAAGAAATGACACTTTGCTACAATGTAAAGTAGTGATTGTACAGCTTGTATAACAGTGTCAATTTGCTGTCCCCTCAAAATAACTCAACACACAGCCATTAATGTCTAAACCGCTGGCAACAAAAGTGAGTACACCCCTAAGTGAAAATGTCCAAATTCGGCCCAATTAACCATTTTCCCTCCCCGGGAAACTTGTTAGTGTTACAAGGCCTCAGGTGTGAATGGGGAGCAGGTGTGTTAAATTTGGTGTTATCGGACTCACTCTCTCATACTTGTCACTGGAAGTTCAACATGGTAACTCATGGCAAAGAACTCCCTGAGGATCTGAAAAAAAGAACTGTTGCTTTACATAAAGATAACCTGGGCTATAAGAAGATTGCTAAGACCCTGAAACTGAGCTGCAGCACGGTGGTCAAGACCATACAGTGGTTAAACAGGATAGGTTCTACTCAGGAAAGGCCTCACCATGGTCAACCAAAGAAGTTGAGTGCACATGCTCAACATCATATTCAGAGGTTGTCTTTGGGAACTAGACATATGAGTGCTGCCAGCATCATTGCAGAGGTTGAAGGGGTGGGGGGTCAGCCTGTAAGTGCTCAGACCATACGCCACACACTGCATCAAATTGGTCTGTATGGCTGTTGTCCCAGAAGGAAGCCTCTTTTAAAGATGATGCACAAGAAAGCCCACAAACAGTTTGCTAAAGACAAGAAGACTAAGGACATGGATTACTGGAACCATGTTCTGTGGTCTGATGAGACCAAGATAAACTTATTTGTTTCAGATGGTGGCAAGCGTGTGTGGCGGCAACCAGGTGAAGAGTACAAAGACAAGTGTGTCTTGCTTACAGTCAAGCATGGTGGTGGGAGTGTCATGGTCTTGGGCTGCGTGAGTGCTGCTGGTGCTGAGGAGCTACAGTTTATTGAGGGAACCATGAATGCCAACATGTACTGTGACATACTTCGAGGAGTCGTGGTCGTCGTG
>BLSH010417999.1:123980-134213 GCA_018402905.1 Glandirana rugosa | reverse complement strand
CTTGGGCCTGACATTTCAAGACCAGGCATGGCTTGAAACCCCACAGGCCCTGGGCTTGGGCCTGAAAAGTTTTTTTCAGGCCCAAGCCCAGGCCCCAAGACCATTAAAATTACTTTTTAGAATTTTTACGACATTTTTTCGGGTCCTTCCAGGATTACCAGACGTTTTCCTTCCTTTTACACCCATTCCCACCCTGTTCACGGGATGTTTCTTTACCCCTGTCCCTTTATTGAAATTTATAAAAATTTTTTTATTTTTGTATTTTTACGTTTTTACCTCTAGTAGAAGTTTTACCCAGACTTTTCATAATTAATATTTTTATGTTTTTATTTTTTTAAAAATATTTAAAGTTATTTCCCTGTCCCCATTTCTTTGTAGGGCACTTGTCCCACCCTTACCCACATTTTCCTTCCTTTTGCAGACCATTAGGACCTTCCTGGGCTTTTTTACAGCATTTTTAAGATTTTTCATTAAAATTACCAGAACCCCGGACCCGAACCCGGACTTTTTTTGAAAAGTCCGGGTTCGGGTCCCGGACACCCCAAAGTTCGGTACGGACCAGAACTTTACAGTCCGGGTTCGCTCAACTCTACATATAACTTTGAAGGTTCTGTCGGCTACCTGAGGAAGGTGTTTCACTTGTGCGTGTAGTTGTCACAGATCGACCACGTCCTCTCCTTCCAACAGGAGCTTCACCAACACCACCAACACCAGCAGCACCAGCAGCACCACGACCACGTCACTTATTTGACGCTCTCCTCATCCTGCCCGCAAATGTACTATGTAGCACTATTTAAGTATTTATTAATACCAAAAAAAATTAATAATAAATTCTTCTTCTTCTACAGGACCAGCAGGAACCTCTCTCTTTAGAACTAGGAGATGATTATAGAACAATAATCTGTCCCTTACAGCAACAGCAGGAACCTGACCCTATAGGAGTAGGCAATGATTTTAGAAAAATAATCTGTCCCTTACAGCACCAGCAGGAACCTCTCCCTTTAGAACTAGGAGATGATTTTAGAACAATAATCTGTCCCTCTTAGCAGTAGACTCTACCTAGTCCAGTCAGATCATTCTGTAATGAAGGATGAGATGTTATTTGATCTGCAATCTGTCCCATAAGCAGTAGTAGTAGTAATCTCTACCTAGTCCACAATCAGATCGTTCGGTAACACAATTAGATTGTTTGGTAATGCAGGATGAGATCTGCAATCTGTCCCTCAAAGCAGATCCTTCTGTAATGCAGGAAGAGATCTGCAATCTGTCCCTCAAGCAGTAGTAGTAGTAAACTCTACCTAGTCCACAATCAGATAGATGAGATGTTATTATATCTGCAATCTGTCCCTCACAGCGCCGGCAGCATCCTCTCCCTACCCTAGCCAGAGAGCATGTGACATGCAGCACTAAGTGACTCCAGCTTATAAAGAGGCTGGGTCACATGATGCATGGGCAAACCAGTGAAACGCTTGTTGATTGGCTGCCCTGCAGCAATTCAACATGCGTGATCAAATACCCGAACCCAAACTTTTTTCAAATGTCCGGGTTCGGGTCTGGGTCACGGACAACCCAAAGTTCGGTACGGACCCAAACTTTACAGTTCGGGTTCGCTCAACTCTAATCAGGGATAAAATAACAAGAATAATGTGTATAATATTTCTATCACTACAAAAGAATTGTCTTTCATTACATCCGTAACATGAGTATCACGAGCAAAGCAGCTTCATTATTATCACATTGAAAAAGATGCTAATGTGTGGTGCATTTCGCTATTTCAATTCAATTGCGGCTTCATGAATGTGAATTGTCAATAAGGAATGTAGGTTTACACGAACAAACACTTGCGGCTCATTCCTGGCTTCCAAACATGCGTGTTTGTAAATCCAACAAAATGTTGGTCAACTTCTGTATACATGAACCAACAATCGGCCAAGTCCCTGTTGGCCAACACAAGTTTTCTAGTCTCATCATCCAACTTCTGATTGGAAATCGGCTGCAGAATCGTGCGTACACACGATCGGATTATCGGCCAACAGGCTGTTGGACGACCGTTGTTGGCCAACCATCGAACCGTATGTATGGGCCTTTAGTCGTGCACTCCACAAATCTGTCCTTTATGGAAGATTGGCAAGAAGAAAGCCATTGTTTAAAGAAAGCCATAAGAAGTCCTGTTTTCAGTTTGCAAGAAGCCATGTGGGGGGACATAGCAAACATATAGAAGAAGGTGCTCTGGTCAGATGAGACCAAAATTTAACTTTTTGGCCTAAAAGCAAAACGCTATGTGTGGCGGGAAACTAACACTGCACATCACCCTAAACACACCATCCCCACTGTGAAACTTGGTGGTGGCAGCATCATGTTGTGGGGATGCTTTTCTTCAGCAGTAACATGGAAGCTGGTCAGAGTTGATGGGAAGATGAATGGAGACAAATACAGCGCAATCTTAGAAGAAAACCCGTGAAGGCCTCTACACACGGTCCGATTGTTGGCCAGCAACGGTCGTCCAACAGCCTGTTGGCCGATAATCCAATCGTTAGTACCCACAATTCGACAGCCGATTCCAAATTGTCATCCAACAGAGGTTGGGTGAAAAGACTAAAAACTTTTGTTGGCCAACAAGACATTCTGTGTGTACAGAAGTTGGCCAACAAAAGTTGGAAGTGCAAACACGCATGCTCGGAATCCAGGAAGTGTTCGGTCGTAGGTGTAGACCTGCATTCTTAATTCACAAATCACATTCACCTGAACTTCCTCTTTATACGCTCGTAACACATCACTACACTCGGCTTTGTTGGATGATTACGTGACTACCGTCAGTACGCTAGGCGAAACCGCTGACAGCCGATTTGGACAAAAGTGTGTATGAGGCTTTAGAGTCTACAAAAGACTTGAGACTGGGGTGGAGGTTCACCTTCCAGTAGGACATACAGCCAGAGATACAATGGAATGGTTTGGATCAAAGCATATTCGTGTGTTAGAATTGTCCAGTCAAAGTCCAGACCTAAATCTAATTGAGAATCTGTGGCAAGACTTGGAAATTGCTGTTCACAGACGCTCTCCGTCCAATCTGACAGAGCTTGAGCTATTTTGCAAAGAAGAATGGGCAAAAAAAATCACTCTCAGGATGTGCAAAGATAGTAGAGACATCCCCAAAAAGACTTGCAGCTCTAATTGCAGTGAAAGGTGGTTCTACAAAGTATTGACTCAGGAGGATTGAATACAAATGCACTTTTCACATATTTTTTGTAAAAAATATTGAAAACCATTTATCATTTTCCTTCCACTTCACAATTATGTGCCACTTTGTGTTGGTCTATCATATAAAATCCCAATAAAATACATTTACGGTTTGGTTGTAACATAATAAAATGTGGAAAATTTCAAGGGGTATGAATACTTTTTCAAGGCACTGTATATTGTGTAGGACAGGGGTGCTCAACCTTTTGAAGAGCCATTTAAGTGATATGGTAACCAGTCATTGGCCACAATGAAATGAAATGGTTCAGAATTTCAAAAACAATTGGACAATCAAACAAAAGCACAGACAATGGCAGCACATGCCCTAGTAATGCAATAAACTTCTTTATTAAGCAAAATAAAATTACATATAATGCACTTACATGCTCCCGCTATGACACCAAGCTCATTACATAACTCTGAGAATCCATCTTCAGAACCACTGTATGGATGCCACTAGATGTAATTTGCTTGGCTAAAAGCTCCTCTCCCCATGTCTGTGCATTAGCAAAGAAAGAGAAGAGAGAGGTGCTGGCCACAATAGGGGCTTGTGTATGAGAGATTATGGAGGAGCGGCAATCAGTCAGTAGAGCGCCGTGCACCTGAAAGAGGCTGTGCAGGTTTTCATAGTTATGATGCGTTTTAGGGGCGTGGCCTCCTTTTTCAAGCATCCTTTCCTTCCTAACACACAGAAATGGGGAGAGGAGCCTTTAGCCTTGGTGTCTTTATGAGAGCACGTGAGTGCATTATGTGTCATTTTATCTTTGCTTAGTAAAGAAGTTTATTGCATTAGGGCATGCTCTTCCCTGGTCTGTTGTTTTTTCATTTTTTTATTCATTAATAATCATATTAGGTTAAAGGTTGTGGGCCATGTCTTGAACATGCTTGGTGTAGGGTTTACCTTCTAAATACACACACATACACACACACACACACACACACATATAACTTTTAACATATGGCACAGGATTCCGACAGCTCTATAGGTTATATAAGCTGAGAGCACAGCAAATGTTGTCTCATTCGCTATCTATGATTGACACTAGGGATGAGCTTCAGGGTCAGGCTAAGCATGATTTCAACCCAAACCTAGCCAGTTTGCAGTTCTGTAAATGGGCAAACAGTCTAGATTTGGCCAGTTCACATGCCTGGTCAAAACTCTGCTGATGCAGTCAGAAGTTTGTCATTTAGCAGTGGTATAACTAGCACCCTAAAAGACAGATTCCTTCTAGCTTGTTTGAAAATGTAAACGAGTCAACATGGATCCTGGGTTATGTTATTCACCAAATTTGGTCATGACCATATTTGTTCAATGATGGCACCCAGATTTCCCGGCTTTGTTGTTTACATTCCAACAGCATCGGAGCACTGTCATTTACAATGGGAGTAGCGACAGGACAGCATTGATGTGTCATTGGGTCATTGGAATTCTGGGCCTTCTTCACTGGACTGCATGACTGATGCTGGATTTACATTGTGGGACAGTAGTTTTTTTTAATAAACTACTTTTTGCATGGTGGGTGTGTTTTTTTTTTACTGTACTAAAGAATATATAGAACTAATGTATAATGGTGTTTTGTACCAACATTCCCATACTACAGTATAGTTGAAAAAAGTAGGAAAGAGAAGGGGGGCTTTAAGGGTACACTAACAAAAATATTGTCAAAACATATATATATGGAGAAACTCGCATTGTTAGAAATTCTTTCAAACAAGATTTTTCATGCTGCTCCTTCGAAATTTCTCACAGCTATGGTTGAAAGCGAACATCAATGTGATTCCATTACCAGCTTGAAAATTAAACAAACATTTTTAAAACAAAAAATTTGAACAAAGTTCTACTAGTGTATGGCTAGCTTTAGTATTGTCTCTTTATGTTTAACTTTGCTTTGTAGGAAGCTTCTGTGTAATTTTTATATTGATAATGTGATTAAATCAGGTTGTTTATGCTGTCACAAAAAAACAGCTGCTCTTTGTATTTCCCTATCTTTTGTAAAGGGCATTCACATAAATGTACAGTACATTAGATAGAGCTCAGATGGATGCTTGTGGCTGTATGATGACATAGCTATGTCCTTTACTTCTAACAATACCACACTGTCCTTATCTTCACTCTGTGAACATCCATCTACCATATTGGCTTCAGAAGAAGAGTGTTGTCAGTATTCCCTTGTCATCTGCAAGCTCCGTTGATTCTAAAAGTATGTGTACGTAGCAGAGTGCAACACATCCAACTGCAAGGGAAGTTCTCTTTATTTCCCATAATTCAACTTCATGTGTCACATACCTGTCCTTCAATAATTACTGCTTGGCATTTGATAAACCAAGCTATGGGGCTGGGTGATAATGTATGTACAGGCACATATTTTCATATTTTTTTTTTAAGAGGCAAACTCAAATTGGTATTTTTTACCTTTTTGCAGGCTTATATGTATTTTTATTTACAGTTAGTAAACATATGTCTTGAACAGATCTGTGGACTTACCATAACCTGCAGGATATCCAAAGGACTGCTAAAAAAGGTGGGACTTGTTTACTTTCCCTGGGCAGTCCAATGATATACTATATTATTTGTTGACCAATAATGCAGTTTTTTAATTCCTTGGGTTCATTTAAACAAGGTTCATTGAAACTGCACTGGCCAGGTTTGCCCAGCACAAGGCAAAATGCCTGTGTGCATTGAAAAATATACTGCATGCTGTACTTTTATTCAGTGCAGCAGGTTGTGAGATGAACCATGACCTCACAATAATGCCTCTATATTGAATAGAATCCAATTGAAATATCACTCATTACATTTTAACAAAGGACTCTGAAGAAAATAAAAAAGAACTGAGCATACCCCTAGTGCATACAGCAGTGACACATTCAGTATAGCCCATTGGTGTAAATAAGCTGTTAAAAGTCATTTTTAAAAAATATGAATATATTAGGGAAGGGTTAACATTTTTGTTAAAACCTTTATCACGAAGACAAAAAGGATGAGGAAATTCAACATTTTTGAGCTGTAGAAGTTAAAGGAAAGTCCTCAAATTAAGACGTGTTCTTGTGACAACTTTCTAAGTTGTAATTTTGTTCAGAGATTTGCAGAGATATCCACTAATTTCCTGTTGCATCTCCTGGACAGGAAGTGAAGGGAATTGTTCCCAGTTGGACAAAGCCAGCAAAAATAACTGGACTTTTCATACACTTTAAACCTTTTCCAGACTTTTTTTTGTTTTAAATTGAGTGAGAAAAAGTTAAAATTTCTGTCAGGTTTTTTTATTTATTGTGATTCATTGGAGAAATTCACGCTTATTTCCTGTGACCCTGTGTAAATGTTTCCCATCACTTCCCCAACAAAGATACAAATAGCAATTCAGACCATATAAAGACCCAAACTTTCCAGGCTTTACCCAAACTAAGTGGTATTAAACTGTTTTGGCTAGAGTCTAACTTTTAAACCAATGATTCTTAAAGGGGATGAATATTTTTTATAAAGGTTTTCCATACTATGTTCATGACTAATATACAAATATCTGAAGTACAGTGTTGGTAAAGCTGTACATATTATCACAACTATTTAGTGTATCCAGGTCAATTACCTTGTTTTTTTAGGACAATTTGGGCTTTTATTTGCTAGTAAATAGTAATGGACTTTTTTCATTATGTTTAAAATTTAGCTGCATATTTCTTGCAATTAAGCTATGACTAAGGCTTCTGCCGAAACACGTCAGCTTTAGCATTTTATTGTCACTCTGATGTAACCAATAAATACACTTTATGGACTACAGTGTTGTTGGCTCTATCTATTGACATATATCTTGCAATTACCATACCCTACCACCAAAGAACAACCCTAAATAAATTCTCCTGCTCCTGCTGATTATATATACCTATGCGATATGACAATACCACATACTGTATGTGTATGTTATTTGTTGTTTGTAGATGTATTAGGAGTAGAGTTGAGCAAACCCGAACTGTAAAGTTCGTGTCCGTACCGAACTTTGGGGTGTCCGTGACCCGGACCCGAACCTGGACATTTGAAAAACAGTTCGGATTTGGGTTCTGGGTTCGGGTATTTGATCACGCATGTTGAATAGCTGCAGGGCAGCCAATCAACAAGCGTTTCACTGGTTTGCCGTTAGAAGCTATCACAGCCATGCCTACTAATGGCATGGCTGTGATTGGCCAGTGCATCATGTGACCCAGCCTCTGTATAAGCTGGAGTCACGTAGTGCTGCATGTCACATGATCTCAGCCTAGTCTAGGGAGAGGATGCTGCCGGCGCTGTGAGTGACAGATTGCAGATATAATAACATCTCATCCTGCATTACAGAACAATCTGATTCTGCACTAGGTAGAGATTACTACTACTGCTTTGAGGGACAGATTGCAGATCTGAATCCTGTATTACAGAACGATCTGATTCTGGACTAGGTAGAGTCTACTGCTTTGAGGGACAGATTGAAGAACTCATCCTGCATTACAGAACGATCTGATTCTGGACTAGGTATAGTCTACTGCTTTGAGGGACAGATTATTGTTCTAAAATCATCTCCTAGTTCTATACGGTCAGGTTCCTGCTGTTGCTGTAAGGGACAGATTATTGTTCTAAAATCATCGCCTACTCCTATAGGGTCAGGTTCCTGCTGTTGCTGTAAGGGACAGATTATTGTTCTAAAATCATTGCCTACTCCTATAGGGTCAGGTTCCTGCTGGTGCTGTAAGGGACAGATTATCGGCCTATAATCATCTCCTAGTTCTAAAGGGAGAGGTTCCTGCTGGTGCTGTAAGGGACAGATTATTGTTCTAAAATCATCTCCTAGTTCTAAAGGGAGAGGTTCCTGCTGGTGCTGTAAGGGACAGATCATTATTCTAAAATCATCTCCTAGTTCTAAAGGGAGAGGTCCCTGCTGGTGCTGTAAGGGACAGATTATTGTTCTAAAATCATCTCCTACTTCTAAAGGAAGAGGTTCCTGCTGGTGCTGTAAGGGACAGATTATTGTTCTAAAATCATCTCCTAGTTCTAAAGGGAGATTTTTTTTGTATTAATAAATGCTTAAATAGTGCTACATAGTACATTTGTGGGCAGAATGAGGAGAGCGTCAAATAAGGGATGTGGTCGTGGTGCTGCTGGTGTTGGTGGTGTTGGTGAAGCTCCTGTTGGAAGGAGAGGACGTGGTCGATCTGTGCCAGCTACATGCACAAGTAAAACACCTTCTTCAGGTAGTCGACAGATCCTTCAACAGTATATAGTAGGTCTGAATGCCGCTCAATGAATGGTGAGGCCAGAAGAAGTACAGGCGATAGTAGATTGGATGGCTGAAAATGCCTCCAGTTCCTTCACATTGTCTCCCTCCCGGTCCCTTGATGAAGCAAGCATCCCCTAGACAGTAGGCCTGCTACTACCCACCGCACCCAGGGACCTAGCACACCAAAGGCAGCTCAAAGGCGTTCCCCCATGTGGCAGTTCTTCAGACAATGTGCTGACGACAAGACAGGAGTGGTTTGCACGCTGTGCAATGATAGCCTGAGGTGAGGCCTAAATGTTCTAAACCTGAGCACAACCTGCATGATCGGGCATCTAAATTCAAGGCACAAGCTGCATTGGAATAATTACCTCAAAATCCAAGAAAGGTCTTGGCCTCCTCCTGCTTCCTCTTCTGCTGCTGCCTCAGCCTCTTCCTCCACCTCTACAGTGCCATTGTCACCTGCCACCCAGCAAACAGAGCATGTGACAGCAACGCCACCATGTTCGCCACCGTCCCCAAGCATTTCCACACGGTCCCATGGAAGCTTACTGCTCTCCATCTCCCAAACACTGGAGAGAAAGAGGAAGTACCCCCCTACCCACCCGCAATCCCTGACCCTGAATGCCAGCATTTCAAAATTCATAGTCTTTGAAATGCTGTCATTCCGTCTGGTGAACACGGACCGTTTTAAAAACCTGATGGCGGTGGCTGTCCCACAGTATGTGGTTCCCAGCCGCCACTACTTTTCCAGGCGAGCTATCCCTTCCCTGCACAAAAAAGTCGGGGACAAGATCAGGTGTGCACTGCGCAACGCCATCAGTGGCAAGGTCCACATAACCACTGATACATGGACCAGTAAGCACGGGCAGGGACGCTATTTCTCGCTAACTGCACACTGGGCAAATGTAGTGGCGGGTGGGCCTGAGGCGGCTAGCCATTTGGCGCATGTCCTTCTGCCACTGAGGATTGCAGGGCATTTCTCTTGGCCTCCTGTTGCTTCCTCCTCCTACTGCGCTTCCTCCTCCTCTACCACCTCCTCATTCGCTCAGCGTAACACCTTCACCACCAACTTCAGCACATCCAGGGGGAAACGACAGCAGGCTTTTTTAAAACTGATATGTTAGGGGGATAAACCCCACACTGCGCAGGAGCTGTGGACGGGCATTGAACAACAGACCGATGAGTGGTTGTTGCCACTGAGCCTCAAGCCCAGCCTGGTGGTGTGCGACAATGGGCGAAATCTCGTAGAGGCTCTGGTCCTAGCCGGTTTGACACACATCCCTTTCCTGGCGCATGTGCTGAATTTGGTGGTACAGAAATTTCTAAAAAACTACCCGGATATGTCAGAGTTGCTGCAGAAAGTGCGGGCCGTCTGTGCGCACTTTTGGCGTCCTCACCCTGCTGCTGCTCGCCTGTCTGCGCTGCAGTGGAACTTCGGCCTTCCCGCTCACCGCCTCCTATGCGATGTGCCCACAAGTTGGAACTCCACCGTGCACATGCTGGAGAGACCTTGTGAGCAGCAGCAGGCAATAGTGGAATTTCAGCTGCAGCACACACGGGTCAGTCACTCTGCAGAACAGCACCACTTCACCACCAACGAGTGGGCCTACATGCGAGACCTGTGTAGCGTATTGCGGTGTTTTGAGTACTCCACCAACATGGCCAGTGCCGATGACGCTGTTCTCAGTGTTACTATCCCACTTCTATGTCTCCTTGAAAAGTCTGTCCGCTCGTCGTCGTCCCACTCCTGCGGTTTTCA
>BLSH010417999.1:85126-97959 GCA_018402905.1 Glandirana rugosa | reverse complement strand
GTTCTTGGAAGACTCTTCAACCCAGGACCTTGCACGGTCCTTGTCAGGTAAGTTTTGCTTTCAGTCCCCAGCACACGTGGGTCTCCAAACACTTTCAGCTCTGCCAAAATACTGGTGTCTCCTCCCAGCTCCTCCTCACACACCAGCTACACACCACTTCCTCTCCTTATGAGCTGCTTCCTGGCTGCTATTAACCCCCATGTGTGCTGGTTTCCCTGTGATCAGGGGTGGAGGCCCTATCCCACCCGAATATCACTTTAGGGCCTCCGAAATTCCGGGTCCCTACTACCTCTCTATAAAAGGTAGGGAGAACTGCGAGTCAGCCCTCCCTGTGCTCTCGCTACTCCCGGAACCTCTCACCCCCTCGGGTGACCCCCTGAGCACTACCATAACCCAAATATTGGTGATATATAGCACCCGTCCAGGACCCACCCTTGGCGTCCTCTACAACAGTATCTCACAAAAGTGAGTACACCTCTCACATTTTGTAAATGTTTTATTGTATCTATTCATGTGACAACACTGAAGAAATTACACTTTGCTACATTGTAAAGTAGTGAGTGTACAGCTTGTATAACAGTGTAAATTTTCTGTCCCCTCAAAATAACTCAACACACAGCCATTAATGTCTAAACCACTGGCAACAAAAAGTGAGTACACCCTAAGTGAAAATGTCCAGATTGGGCCCAAAGTGTCAATATTTTGTGTGGTCACCATTATTTTCCAGCACTGCCTTAACCCTCTTGGGCATGGAATTCACCAGAGCTTCACAGGTTGCCATTGGAGTCCTCTTCCACTCGATGTTGGTGGATGTTAGAGACCTTGTGCTCCTCCACCTTCCATTTGAGGATGCCCCACAGATGCTCAATAGGGTTTATGTCTGGAGACATGCTTGGCCAGTCCATCACCTTTACCCTCAGCTTCTTTAGCAAGGCAGTGGTCATCCTGGAGGTGTGTTTGGGTTTGTTATGATGTTGGAATATTGCCCTGTGGCCCAGTCTCTGAAGGGAGGGGATCATGCTCTGCTTCAGTATGTCACAGTACATGTTGGCATTCATGATTCCCTCAATGGACTGTAACACCCCAGTGCTGGCAGCACTCATGCAGCCCCAGACCATGACACTCCCACCACCATGCTTGACAGTAGGCAAGACACACTTGTCTTTGTACTCCTCACCGGGTTTCCACAACACACGCTTGACACCATCTGAACCACATACGTTTACCTTGGTCTCATCAGACCACAGGACATGATTCCAGTAATCATTGTCCTTAGTCTGCTTGTCTTCAGCAAACTGTTTACAGACTTTCTTGTGTATCATTGTTAGAAGAGGCTTCCTTCTGGGACGACAGCCATGCTGACCAATTTGATGCAGTGTTCGGCGTATGGTCTGAGCACTGAAATGCTGACCCCACCCCTTCAACCTCTGCAGCAATGCTGGCAGCACTCATACATCTATTTCCCAAAGACAACCTCTGGATATGATTCCTAGCATGTGCACTCAACTTCTTTGGTCGACCATGGTGAGGCCTGTTCTAAATGGAACCTGTCCTGTTAAGCCGCTGTATGGTCTTGGCCACAGTGCTGCAGCTCAGTTTCAGAGTCTTAGCAATTTTCTTATAGCCTAGGCCATCTTTATGTAGAACAACAAATCTTTTTTTCATATCCTCAGAGAGTTCTTTACCATGAGGTGCCATGTTGAACTTCCAGTGACCAGTATGAGAGAGTGAGAGGGATAACACCAAATTGAACACACCTGCTCCCCATTCACACCTGAAACCTTTAAACATTAGTGAGTCACATTGCACCGGGGAGGGAAAATGGCTAATTGGGCCCAATTTGGACATTTTCACTTAGGGGTGTACTCACTTTTTTGTGTGTTACACTTATACAAGCTGTACACTCACTACTTTACATTGTAGCAAAGTATAATTTCTTCAGTGTTGTCACATGAAAAGATATATTAAAATATTTACAAAAATTTGAGGGGTGTACTCACTTTTGTGAGATACTGTATATATATATATGATTCACAGCACTTAATCAAGAGAACATAGAACTATTTATAGAAGTGTCTGTTCCTGAAATAACTTACAAACTCCTATTCTTTTCACAGTCATTCATACATACAGTAGGGCCACCTTTGTAACTTACATGTACGTTTTTATGAATTCACGCCAGCGTACATGTTTAACACGAAAGGCAAGGTCCATCTGCTTGGCAGGGGTGACCTTCCAAGTAAGCTTTTAAAGGAAGATTGGGACAGACAGGTCTTGTTCCTCATATTGTCTCAGCTTGGCGAGACAAGCCAGCTTGAGTTGCGCATACTTTCCATCTGGTAAGCAATTTTTATGAGGCCTATTTTGTTTTTGTTTTTTGCATCGTGTGGGCAGGGCCTCAGATGGGGTACCCATTTGGGAGGAACCACACATACAGGGCTTTGAGCAGCGCAGTAAACTTTATAGTGATTGTTCAGCATTATAGCATTTATAATATTATAACTCATTGGCACACTGGTCAACAGTTTAATACAGCTTCTGCAGTATGATTTCACAGTAATGTTACTATAGGATGGCCTCCGCTGGAGAGGTTCCCTATGTAACCACAGCAGAACTTGCTCACTATGAGAGATTTTGAGAATGTCCTCTGAACTAACTGTATTCACCTAGAATCTTTCCTAGCACTAAGCATTTTCCCTACCTAGCGGGTTCCTTTCCCTAACTTGCCACTTACTCATGGCACATTCAAGTGATATGGGATCCACATGTAAAGGCTTCATGATTAAGATGACTGCCTGAACTCTCATGGGAGTTTGACATCAGATCAGTTACCTACATACCCAGAGAAGACTGACGGAGTCCACAAGGGGACAGTTTTCCTTGTCAGACTCTCCTTCCCTGGTAGCATCAGCACAGTGCCACTTACAGGTAGATAGAATGACTGCACCTGTCTAAACTGGGGGAATTCTGGTGGTCTTTGATCCTTCCCTAACTGGCATCTCCCCTAGTACGTTTTTTTGCTTCCTTCCCCCAAAGGCCTGTCATATATTGAGGGGAATTTTTTTTCTTTTGTGGATGGTGGAAGCTTTATTTATAGTCTATACTCTGACACTGGTGCTGGCACTTTTTATTTTATGATTTATGATGAGGTAAGTATCTGAGCATGCTCCTCTGTATGTGATCCAATATTATATGTTATAACCTAATATGAATATATTATCCTTTAAACAGAGATATATGACCTACAGGTATGTATGTGTACACATTGTACATACATTTAATGCTATTATATTCTGCTTTACCTACCTTTACAGTGATATTGAAACAAATGCTTTATAGAGTGTTACATATATGTTGGAGATAAAACCCCAGTCCATAGAAAATAGAATACGACAAAGCACGTCACCATGGGCACCACAGTACTATTGTATTTGTAGGATATACTATGTAACAGTCATTGGCAACTTCCATACATTCTATATATTAAATATTACTATCCTCAGTGTGGAGGTTATTTTAGAACATGTGTGGTAATAATAACATTTTTTTTTTTTTTAACCACTAGAGATCCGCGCTATAGCCGAAAGACGTCTACAGCGCGGATCTGAATATCCGGGTGGACGTCCATGGACGTCCGCCCCTTTACACGCCCCCTGTGCGCACTCACAGGCGGCGGCGGACTCGATGTCCGCTCCTGACCCGCGATCGCCTGCAAAGCTGTAGAACGGGGAACCGCTAATGTAAACACGGTGGTTCCCCATTCTGTGAGAGAGGGACAAGCAGATCTACTGATCCCTGTCACTGAGATCAGTTAGATCTGCTATGTCCCTGCCAACCCCGCCCCCCCACAGTTAGAACACACCCAGGGAACATTGTTAACCCCTTCACTGCCCCCTGCAGGTTAACCCCTTCACTGCCAATGACATTTATACAGTAATCAGTGGACATTTAAATTTCTGATCGCTGTATAAATGCCAATGGTCCCAAAAATGTGTCAAAAATGTCCGACATGTCCCCCCCAATATCAAAGTCCCGATAAAAATCGCAGATCGCCGCCATTACTAGTAAAAAAAAAATAATAATAAAAACATCATAAATCAATTCCCATAGTTTGTAGACGCGAGAACTTTTGCGCAAACCAATCAATAAACTCCGATTGCAATTTTTTTTACCAAAAATATGTAGAAGAATATAAATTGGCCAAAACTGATGAATAATTTTTTATTTTTTTTTTATTTTTGGATATTTATTAGAGCAAAAAGTAAAAAATATTGTTCTTTTTTCAAAATTGTCGCTCTTGGTTTTGTTTATAGTGCAAAAAATAAAAACCGCAGAGGTGATCAAATACCACCAAAAGAAAGCTCTATTTGTGGGGAAAAAAGGACATCAATTTTATTTGGGTACAACGTCGCACGACCGCGCAATTGTCATTCAAAATGCGACAGCGCTGAAACCTGAAAATTGGTCTGGGCAGGAGGGGGGTTTAAGTGCCCAGTAAGGAAGTGGTTAAATATATTTATTGAATAAAGGCCTGGGCCTCCACGAATAGGCAAAATCTCACCCCGGAACAATGGAGAATGGCCTGTTCAACAGCCTTAAAAGGCACTCTCAATGTATCCACCCAAGAACACAATTACAAGGTCCTGACGCACTGGTATAGAACACCCCACCTCCTACATATAATATCTCCCAAAATCCCAGATATTTGCTGGAGATGTGGCTCCCACCCGGGAACAATGCTCCACATATGGTGGGATTGTCCCCTAATAGCTCCCTACTGGTCAACGATCCATGATATAATCTGCAAAGTCACCGCTCAACCATTAGATTTTTCTGACCAACAATTCCTCACTCATTTTTCCAAACACATGAAAGGTTCATACAAAAAATCTCTGGCTATGCACATGGTAAATGCTGCTAGGCTTTGCATCCCTGTTCTATGGAAACAACAGAAAGTTCCCACAACCAGGGAATGGGTCACTAGGTTAAACAAGATCCAAGAAATGGAAGAGCTGATAGCAATTTCCGCTGAAAAAATCTCTTCTTACCATCAGACCTGGGCCTGCTGGATCAATTACAAAGACTCGATACAATACCGCAACTTATTAGACCCCATCTGACCTATACGACGTCATTTTAAATAAATAAAAAGTCAAATTTCATGGTAGACTACCTCCTGATACTCCTTACCCCCTTTCCTCCTCCCCTCCTTCCCCCTTCACCTACCCCTCCCCCCCCTCCTCCTCCCGACCTTCTCTAAGCCTTCCAGTACTTTGTTTGTTGCCCCAAACATACCCCCACTGTCAGTTAGCCAAGCTCTGAACTTTGGAGACCAATTTCTTCTGACCTCAACAAATGCACTTACTTATAATGTGCCTTTACTTTCCTATATTTATGTGAATATATTGACAGTTGATACTTACATATCATCTTCACTCTTAAGTATGCAATGTTTCTTCAAATGATTCTCAAAGATTACGTTCTTATGCCTTATTGTTATTCTGTACTTGCTTTCATCTATGCTTTGATTAATTACTCTCTTAAGTCTTGGCAATGAACATGTACTGTATTGTTGTAAATTCAATAAAGCTTTTTGTGGAACTAAATATATTTATTGAAGTTTTTTTGCATTTACATCACAGAAGCAAGATATCTAGGAATGTATCATCAGTTGGTAAATTAAGATCGTGAAGGCAAAAAGGCATACAATAAGCCTTCATATTAACAATAATAAGGGTAAACAGTTATAGTATGAAGACAACAGACCAAAGGTGGCAGTAGCATGTTTGGTAACAGAGAGCCTGATTATACTAGGGCAGCTATACTCAGAAACAATTGTAGAGAAAATCAATATTAAAACAACCTGAGTAGTGGAAGCAAGTATACAGAATACCTAATTGGTAGTGTTAATAGGGATATCTATAAGTATGTGAATCAAGGGTGGTTGCAAGATTAGTAAACCTTTAGGAATGTCGGGGGGGAGATTAGGGTGGTTTTGTGAATCAAAAATATCTTTAATTTTGAGTTTGCCCAAAGTGTTGGCTAGATCAGCTTGTAGATACCAGTCAGAGAAGCGGAAAGGATGCATGTGTTGGGATATTTCAGTTGAGGTAAAAGATCGCTCCATATATCAGCGCCATCTGGCAAAGAAACGTTTTGAGGACTTAAAATCTCAGGTGATGTTATGCAGGTTTTCCATAAGGAAGAGACTTTGAGTCGCTTGTTTCATTTGTGCATTCTGAGGTGGGCTGGCATGTATCCAAGATTGCATGATAACCCGTTGGGCGGTCAAAAGACAAATGTGGACTCACTGAGGGAGAGAGTCACTTGTGTGTATGGATGAGGAGCCTGGTAGGGGATTAGCGCTGAAAAGGCATATCATGTGATCCTTGGGTAGAGAGATTTGCAGGACCTCATCAATAAATTTTAGCACCTGGTCCCAAAAGGCTGAGATCTTTTGACAGGTCCAGAGTCTCTGGAATAGGGATGGCCTGACTGCGGAGCACCAGGGGCACGATGAGAGAGAGGGATCCGTCGAGCGGTGGAGAAAGGGTAGATATGCTCATTGGGCTATTTTTAATTGAGTCTCTCGCCAATTTTCAGAGACCATTAAGGAGCGGACCTTTTGGTTTCTGGTGAGGATCTGTGCTGGTGCGTTCTGATTATCAAGGATAGATGACCAGTAGTGGAAGGGATAGGTGAGTGCTTGAAAACTTGATGCATGATGAGGTTAGAGTAAATCTCTGATATAGAATATTGGCTCTTTGTCAGCAGAGTGTGAATGAAAGACAGTTGGCATGGATTTTGGCATGGGCAGAAGCATGATTTAAGGTAGCTCGTCAGCTGGTAATAGTGGAACACCTGAGTAGAGGATATGGAGTATTTATCCATCAGCTCTGAGAAAGGTCGTTCCCTGAGCAGGGTTGCAAACTTGGAGTTCAGTCTTTAGGCCAAGAGAAGGCCATTGGGCAAAAACAGTAGTCTCTGTGGAAGAAGGGAGCATAGGGTTGCCTGATATGGGTAGGAAGTGACATATGCTGAAGGGTAAGCCCAGGAGCCTCCTGACCTCCCTCCAGGCAATAAGGCTGTAGTTGATCAATAAATTTGACTTCAAAGGGTGCGGAAGGGTGCTTAAATTAGAATGGAGGACAGCCTGAAGGTTAAGCTGAGACACCAGGGCTCCCTCCAGCCCATAGTTGGAATAACGGGAGCGTTCAGATAGCCAGTCCAGTACTTGCCTTAATAAGCATGAGAGGTTGTAAAATCAAATATTTGGGACGCCCGCCCCACAATCACCCTTCGGGAGGCAGAGTTTTTGGAGTGCAATCCTGGGTTTCTTGCCACGCCAGAGAAAAGCGTTCAGGGCAGTGTGAATTTTTTGGATATCAGTTTGTTTGAGCAGTAAAGGGAGGGTCTGTAAAGGATGCTGAAGCCTAGCAAAGGATATCATTTTGAAAAGGTGACATCTCCTGAAGAGTGAGAGGGGAAGGGCCACCCATGCTTCCATCTCCTGTGCAATCTTAGTTATGACTGGAAGATAGTTCGAGCTATATAGTGAGGAGGGTTCCTTATCAATGATTATTCCAAGATAAGTTATATGATGCTTAGCTACTAAGAATGGAGATGAACCTGTTCAAGCCCCAGAGAGCTGTGGATTTAGAGGCAGAATTTCACTTTTGTCAAAGTTAATTTGTAGCCCAGAGCAGGCTCGGAAGGTCGCAAAAAGTTCCTGCAAGTATGGGATGTCTGAGAGGGGATTGTAGAGAAAAGGAGAATGTTGTCGGCAAAGAGAGCCGAACTAAAGGTTTGGTGGCCGATCTTGACACAGCTAATTCCTGTCTGGAAGTTAAGGGTTCTAGAAAGAGGCTATATGGCAATGTTAAAGAGTAAGAGGGAGAGGGGGCAGTCTTGGCATGTGCCTTTAATGAGGGTATGTCAGGGGACATAAAATTTGGGGTAACAAGGCGGGTTGTCAGGGATGCGTACATGTTTTGGATGAATTCCAGAATAGGGCCTGATATGCCGAAGGTTCTCATGACCACGAACAACCAGGAGAAATGAATATTATCAAAAGCCTTTGCGGCGTCAAGTGATATAGTGGCTGTATCATGGTCATGGTGAGTCCTAGTGTATTCAAGAGCCAGGAGAACCTTGCGTATGTTAACTGTAGTTGATCGCCCCATTATAATTCCCGATTGTGCATGGTGGAGAAGTGATGGGAGTAGGTTCGCGTCTATCTTGGAAAGTATTTTAGCATTGACGTTGATGGGGGATATGGGCCTATATGAGCCAGGGAAGAGGGGATATTTATCCTTTTTGGCAATAAGCTTGATGTAAGCTTAGGAGCCTGAAGGTAGATATGCGTCTTCCACCCATGTCGACCTATAGACATGGGATAAAGTATCAGGGATGAATTCTGTCGTTAGTTTGTAGAAATCGGTGGACAGCCCATCTGGACCAGGAGCCTTCCCTGAGGTGAGAGATTTAATAGTTGAGCGGACGTCCTCGGAAGTTATGAGGGCATTTAGGGGTTGATTTACTAAAGCTGGAGAGTGCAAAAACCGGTGCAGCTGTGCATGCTAGCAAATCAGCTTCTAACCTCAGCTTGTTCAAACAAGCTTTGACAATAAAACCTTGAAGCTAAGTGAGATTGTCTGATGATCTCCTGTTCTGCGGTCCAGTGATCAAACGTGTGTTTGGCTTCCTGGCTGGAGTATGGGTTGCTAACGTGCGATGTGCCAAGCGAAGAGAGTCACTGGCTTGAACATATCTTAAAGGAGCTTGTTTTTTAAATCGAGAGGAAGATGAGATAATGCACTCCCTGAGAAAAGCTTTCCCTGCCTCCCTGTTCTGGATTGGTTTCGGTGTACTCAGCCCAAGCAGCTTGTATGGTCCTTTTAAAAATCCTCATTGTTGGCCAAATATGAGTGAAAACGCCAGGCATTTGATGGATGAGGGACCATGAGTCCCGAGATTTGGACACATATGGAGAAGTGGTCCGAAATTACCATGTCTTCGATGGAGGTAGAAGATATCAGGGGGAGTAGGCTCGCTGAACAGAAAAAATAGTCAATGCGGGAGAGTGAATTATGGGGAGGCGAAAAGAACATGAATTCCCTATCAGTGGGGGGCGCAATGCTCCAGGTATCTGTAAGATGGGGTGCTTCAATTGATTGGGCTAGCAGTGTTGGGGAGTCAACTAAAGTGAATCGTTTGGGTGGCCCTGGGGAGCGATCTTCAGTCAGGTGCATGACCGAGTTGAATTCTCCTCCAGTGATGTGGAGAGGTTTAGCGATTTGTAGGACCTAGGAGGTAAAATCTTTGAAAAAGGACTGCCCCGGGGAGTTGAAAGCATAGATATTAGAGAAAGCAATGTCACGAACGGCAACAGTTAAATGGAGGGTAAGCCGGCGACCAGCCGAGTCCGTCTCCACAGAGCGGACTGAGTGGGGAAGATTCCTGTTAAGTAAAATGGCTACACCAGTCCACAAGACCTCTCCTACCCAGTGCTTGTGAAGCCGAGGCAGACCATCTGCACCAAGATGTGTCTCCCGTAGGAGGGCCACATCTGCTTTCAATCGCTTCAAGTGTCTCAAAATTTGCATGCGCTTGTGAGGAGAGGGCAGTCCTTTGACATTCCATGATATAACCTTTAGGTGATCCACGACATCTGAAGGACCAATGGTTGTATTGAGTATGCAAATGAAGGTATCCGGTACAGGGGCATGGGCACCACAGAGATGGCCCCTCCAAATACGGTATCTCCTAGAATTCGAAAGGTATCTGAGAAAAACGAAAAAATATAAACATCAATAAGTACCCAGAACAACAAGGTAGCAATAAACAGGATGGTGAGCCTCCCAAAATATTCCAAGGACTTCACTTTTTCCCCATGGAGCACTCTTCCACTATGCCCCCGCCAAACAGTGACTCCTCATATTATTTAGGCAGAATGTCGCTCCGAGGGGAAAAAAGGAACAGGAGGGGGAGGGGAGGAAGAACGATAGGATGGGGGAATAGGAGGAAGTAGGTAGGGAGAAAGAGGGGGAAGAGGAAAAGAAAAAGGAGGGATCTGTAGCAGAGAAGAGGTTTCAGGGCCGTGGGGTTGAACCTTTAAACAGATTACAATTACCAGTCAATACAGTCAGCTCGAGGGCTAAGAAAAACAACAAACTTGGAGGACCATGGCCAAACTTTGCATAAGGGCCTCCAGGGTTATAACTCACAGTTCGTGGTCTAGCTAAGTTGCAGGATCCATCCAGTCTAATAGTGAGGAGATCTCAGCCAAGCCATTAAAGATAGATAAACTTTGGGGTCAGGAATGTATAGATCCCGAAAGGCCAAAGCGTACTTGCTTGACAGGAGGGCTCAGTTGTTTTCTGGAAGACAAAGCTGATTTCCTATGAAGGAGAGGTTCACGTGAGGCAGAGGGGTTCTCCTGTTCCATATACTATGATAGCGTGTCGTTAATGTAGTTTTCCGCTTCCAAGGGGGAGGTGAAAGATAGGCGTTCCCCGGCGGGAGATTGAATGTGCAGGATTGCAGGGTAGACCAGGCTGAATTTGATATGGTTGCTGTGAAGAACAGAGCAAACTACTGAGAAGGCCTTACGCCTGTGCATACCTTCAATAGAGTAGTCGGCGAAAAGTAGTAGCGGATGATTCTCAACGGTCAGATTATGCACTTGGCGGAATTTTTGAAGTATTGCCTGCTTGTCAGTATAATTGAGATATCTAACAATCACCGGCCTGGGTTTGGAGCGAGTATCGGACGGCTGACCTATACGGTGGGTACGTTCCACTATGTAAGGAGTGCGCAGCCCCAGAAGCTCAGGAATAGTGGTGGAGCAGATAGTAGCTAATGATGAAGGCATAACTGATTCTGGCAGGCCAATAATGCGCAAATTGTTACACCTGAACCTATTTTCAAGGTCATCCCCCTTCTCCTGGAGATTTTTATGAAGTGTAGGTAGTTTGGCCACAGCGGCAGAAAGAGTAATAGTGTCATCTTCCATGGAGGAGATCCGCTCCCCTGTGTGATCAATTCTTTAGGATTGCAGCTGGAGCTCTCTGTGCAGTTGTTCTAGCCCTTTAAGAACCGCCTTGTCCACAGCCTCCATGATCATGGGGGTGAGGAGGGTGACTACTGCCTGGGCTATGTCTGCTGGGGAGGCAGGGTCCAGCTGGGCGAACGCTGTGTGCTCTGGAGGCATTGTACTAGCAGGGAGAACTGTGTGTGTCCGCAGCACAGCCTGGTGCTCTGAGAGCAGGTGCCATATTGGCTGCAGTCTGTGTGCTCTCCCCTGCGCCCCACACACTGAGCAGCGGGTGTCTGGGCCATGAATCGCTCCACAAATCGGTCCATGTGGGTCAACCACGGTGTAGGCAGCTAGGAAAGGGGTTACCTTGGGCGCTGGCAGGCTCTTGTGCAGACTTTTAGAGGAGCAATGACGGGAGCTAGTGTCTCCTAGCTCCTCTCCACGCGGCGCTGGAACCTGAAGTCGAAATGTTTTTACAAGTTTTTATGATGTGTTTCCTTGATTTTCCCTTTTTTGCTTTTTAAACTTCATTATGGTACATTAATCTAGAGATGGTGGAAATCAAAGTGGTGGATGTCATGGATGTGGGAGTCATGATTAAGCAATGACATAGCACAAAATGCTTTAACTTTTCGCAGTCCCCACAGTGCCTTCTTGCTGTAAGATGTTGCTGTCATGTCTAAATAAAGTGGAGTGCAGCTGTCTGGATTGTTGAAGTACTTAGGAGGTGGGTGTATTTTGGGGCATTTTATTCCACTGCTTTCTTCTGATAAACTATGTTGTGTGAGAAGTAATAAGAGCACATTAGATGAACTTACGAGCACTGCACGTGCATACGTACATATACATTGTATAGAATAATCATCAAACGTTACCTGGACATCACAAAATTGCAAAGAAATTTGTAGCAGTGACTAAACTTTGGGTGCTTCCTTACATTTCTGCATAATATATGTATTTATTGTATATGGAGCCACCTTAACCACTTTGCGACCAGGTAAATTTTTAAATTTTCTACACATGTTACTGTAAATGTTCTGCATTTCACACGCATGACCTGTATTGGCGGCTAGAAATTACTTTTAACCTCCAAACAATTACATATTCATACCTTCCAACTTTTGAACTTCAGAATGAGAGACACTGGAGGAGGGATACCTGCACTGTGAGACCTGTGCTGCGCACAGCACGCTGCGGAAAAATGTGAGTGTGGCCAAGCACTTAGCAGTGGGAAAGGGCTTAAGGGATGTGGTTAAACAAAACCCAGGCTTCCTTGTACCTATAAAATATGATTTGATTGCTTTGTATGGGTCTATCTTAAAGAAGAACTTCATTAAAATAGTCAGGGACTGCATAGCAACAAGCAACTGTTGAGACAATGAACAAGTTGGTGAAAAGTATATAATATACAGTATTGTGTATATAGTGCAGGAGTGTGTAAGGCAGAGCACAGGGGTTGGTTAATGCTGCAGTCAGTGTAGGGTTTAGGATACATAATGCAGACTCTAGGGGTCGGGGGGTGGAATTCAATGTGTTCAAGAATCAGAAGTATGTAATGTACAGATCGCTGCAGTCAGTGCTAGGGTTAGGAGTACATGACACACAGAGAGCAGGGTCCAGGACTACATAATGCACAGAATGCAGGGGACAGGAGTGTGTAATGCATAGTAAGAGTCAGCAGTATAAAACAAAAAGAGTGCAGGAATCAGGGGTGTGTAACTGACAATGTATAGGTAAAAATTCCCCCCACAACAAACACTCCCCCCACTTTACCCTTTGAGCAAAAAAAAATATA
>BLSH010417999.1:71389-85116 GCA_018402905.1 Glandirana rugosa | reverse complement strand
GACTCTAGGGGTCGGGGGGTGGAATTCAATGTGTTCAAGAATCAGAAGTATGTAATGTACAGATCGCTGCACTCAGTGCTAGGGTTAGGAGTACATGACACACAGAGAGCAGGGTCCAGGAGTACATAATGCACAGAATGCAGGGGACAGGAGTGTGTAATGCATAGTAAGAGTCAGCAGTACAAAACAAAAAGAGTGCAGGAATCAGGGGTGTGTAACTGACAGTGTATAGGCAAAAATTCCCCCCACAACAAACACTCCCCCACTTTACCCTTTGAGCAAAAAAAAATATACTCCCCCCCTCCAAAAAAAAAAAAAACACCACTAAATTCCACACTAAACACCCCCCCCCCCAGTACAAATCCCTTCTCCCACTCCCAGAAAAAATACTCCCAAACAAATCTTCTTCCCACTTCCTCAGAACCCTCCCCAAATGCACAGTTCCAGCACAATTCCCTCTTCTGACCAATCCTAGCACTTATCCCCTCACCCCTCAGTTCCTCCTCACAGCACAAATACCCCCCCCCCCAGTCCCTCTTCCCAGCACAACAATTCCCCCCACATTTCTTCTACCAGCAAAAATTCCACCCCCCTCAAGCACAAGTGCCCCCCCCAAACCCCTCCTTCTCTTCCCAACATAAATCCTGTTCCCTCTTCCCAGCAAAAATCTTCTCCCCACCCCCCATTCATTCCATGCTAGTTTCCAGCACAGCGTTGAAAATGCACTACAAATGAGTGGGTTGAAATCGCACTGCACCTAGGTCACATGTGAATGACATAGAACACACAGCGTGTTCCTGTGCGATTCATGGTGTGAACCAGCCCTGTGTCCCGGAGCCCACACTTGGCTCCACTAACTTGCATGGAAGGGGGGCACTAGCTTGGGCACCTGGAGCAATTGTACCACATCTCCTGTGGGGTGTATGAAACCGCCCCACTCTGTGGCAGCCAGCATCTCTTTGATTTGGGGTGGGGGAGGAGGATATGTGCCTGGGGGGGTGAGGGGGAATGGATTTCATATCCAACTCCCCATGTAGCACAAGTCTTCTCCAATCCTAAAGTGCCCTCTAGCACACACACCCCCCCCCAATCACTCCAAGTAAACTGTAGGCTCCTCTGTACAGAAAAACAAAATATCACAGTAGGAGGAAGACGGGGAAGGTTCAGTGTGCTCTGCTCTGGAGTCTGCACTGTTCATGTGTGTGTCAGTGGCAGCCGGGCTGGTGGGGAGAGATGCCGCCTGCCATACAATGTGTTGGAACCTCAGCCCTGATTTGCTGGGATTCGGGTACATGGACCAAATACCGAGGCGGTCCCAGGAAATCAGAGATTAATGCATATTTTCTGAAACCAGAGGCCTTGTGGAGTAAATTGCTGGCATCAAACACATTGTTTCAGGAAAAAATACAGTACGCTAAAATAAATTAAATACATTTTAAGGCACACAAACACAATATTATACCCAGATTTAAAAAATATAAAAGATGGGGTTGCATGGAGTAATTAGAAACCAAACATGTTAGGCTTGCATGCACAGCAGCTCCACGGACAGTCGCATGTTCTGAGAGCTCCGCACCGCTCCGGCCAGATCGCCCCATCACAGCTATAAATTGGCTCATCCTTGGCCAGCCTCACAACCCACTGACCAAGAATCTTAGAAACCCCCCAGCTGGCAGGGGGCTCAGCAAGAAGGGACTTGTCCCGGCAATTAGATCCCAAGCCTACAGCAATGCCCTCTCTAAAGATGGCGCCCGCCATGCACTCACGAAATTAAGGGACAGAAGAGGAGGACTCTATAGCTGATCAAGATGGCATGGCTGCACACACAAACCTGCTACAAAGCCCTGCAGTGAGTACACCAATTCCTGCCCTGCTATCCCCGTCCACCACTGAGTGACTCCTCGATAGAACCCTAGAAGGGCTCCTTCTCACTTCCATGGAGGATGTAACAAATACCCTTGAACACCTCAGAGATCCTTATAAACTTCTGACTAATAATCCATATGATATATACCCTATGATGGAGAAATTTTCCAGAGGACTTGCCTAAACTGCGGCACAAATTACCTATTGAAGCGGATTTGCACCACTTATGTGCCAGGATAGAAGCGATCGAATCTAAAACTGATCAAACAATCGTCAGAGCCAATCAGAACACTAAAAGAATACAAGAGTTGCATGAACAACTGGACACTGCATTATGTAAACTGGATGATCTAGAAAATAGATCTCGCAGATGCAATTTTAGCCTCAGGGGGCTCCCTGAATCGTTTAAGGACACGGACTTGATTGTCCGCTCGACCTGTCATTTGCTACAGCAGAATAAAGTGAAGGTTCTGGAGTAGCCATCCCAGTCTCCTGACCTCAATATTATTGAGCCACACTGGGGAGATCTCAAACATGCAGTACATGCAAGACAGCCCAAGAATTTTCAAGAACTGGAGGATTTTTGCCAAGAGGAATGGGCAGCTTTACCATCAGAGAAGATAAAGAGCCTCATCCACAAATACCACAAACGACTTCAAGCCCTCTGGGGAGATCTCAAACGTGCAGTACATGCAAGACAGCCCAAGAATTTCCAGGAACTGGAGGCTTTTTGCCAAGAGGAATGGGCAGCTTTACCATCTGAGAAGATAAAGAGCCTCATCCACAAATACCACAAATGACTTCAAGCTGTCATTGATGTTAAAGTGGGCAATACACGGTATTAAGAACTGGAGTAGTAAACTTTTGATCTGGGTCATTTGGATTGTTTCTGTTGTCATTATGATTTAAAAAGAGTAAACACAGTTGATTGATAATAAATGGCTTTAGCCAAACACTAACCATGAGTGGAAGAAAAGTTTTTGTGTTATCATTAATATTCTCTGAAAAATGGCCAAGAAATCATAAATTCTGCCAGGGTATGTAAACTTATGAGCACAACTGTATGGAGAGAACTTAATCCCCGCACTAAAGACTACACCCACTACTCAGCCTGTCACCAGATACACGCTAGGATAGACCATAACTTTCTTCAATCATCCCAAATACCACAAGCCACTAAAGCCACTATCAGAGATAACCCTTTATCTGACCACTCTATGGTTGTACTATTCCTGCAGCGAGCAACTAACTCCAATAAAAAAATTATCTGGTGCCTTAATGAGGCACTCCTAAGTGACACAGTTCAATGCTCCATCCTCAAAAAAGACATAAAAGAATATTTCCAACTAAACGACACAGATTATGTCAGGTACCTGGGTGTCATTGAACAGGGATCTTCCAGGTCCCACAGCTGCAGCTTTACCTGTTGTGCCACAGGAGAGCTCTAGAGTTCTCACAATGTTCTCCCAGCCTTATGCACTGCCTTGGACTCACTAGCCCCACCTGCTGCAAGCTGCAGACAATGTACAATCAACAACCCATAAAAAGCAGCACTTCCTCAATGCCCGTTTGTTGGACTTGCTCCCTGGGTGTTTGATAGCTCTGTATTGCTGATTCATGTGTATTGAACTTCTGCTTGAATACTTGACTACTCTCCAGCCTGCTGATTCGGTACTTCATCACCAGCTCGTGTATGACCTCTGCCTGCTTGACCACTCTCTGGATATCGATTTTGTACTGCTTTGCCTGATCTGTTGCTGACCTGATCTGATTGACTACGTTTTCACCTGAATCCTCAGCGCACAAGTTCCACTTCGGACACTACCTACCACAGATATCTTACATTACAAACGGGCCATAAAGACATTGGACTCTGCTGAGATTGTTCAGGCGATTTCGCCTCAAGGACAGTTGATTGGAGCTCATGAACAGCATCTTTCCTCTCTGGACACTAAGCTAGATGAACTTTGTACTATGCTTAAGTCTTCTTTGCCTGGTTCCCCTGCACCAGGGTTTTTTAAATGTTTGCCGTTTGCATTTCTGCAACAACCCTGGGACCCTTAGCACTTCTTCAGCCAAAGTGACTTTTATGATTTCTTTATTAAAGGGGAAAGCCCTGGTATGGGTCTGTCCTTACCTGGAATGCGATGATCCTGTGCTGCAAGACGTTGATACATTTCTGGTTTCTCTCCAGACTGTATTTGGCAAACCAGATAGAGCTTCTGGAGCTTAGTGGGCACTTTTGGACATACAGCAAGGTACCAAGACCATGGCACAGTATGCTATTGAGTTCCGTACCCTGGGTGGGACTCAGAGGCATTACGTGCAGCTTTCCGTAAAGGTCTTACAGATCGCATTAAGGATGAATTGGTCTATAAGGATTCCCCAGAAGACCTTGAAAAATTCATAGAGCTGTGCGTACATCTGGATGTCCGGTATCATGAAAGGTGCCAGGAGAGACTTAGAACTCACAAGTGTCCTAGGCCAGTTTACCATCTGGCCCCTAACTTCCAAGCACCACCTCAGCCAGAACCTGAAACTTAAGTTGAGTCCAAAACACCTGTAGAACCCATGGAAGTCAGCCGTCACCTAACAAAGTCAGAGAAACAAAGGAGGCATGCTCTGGGCCTATGGTTGTACTGTGGACTTAAAGGACATTTGTTATCTGCTTGCCCTTCCCATCCAGTGAAAGGCAGGGTCTAACCCGTGTTGGAGGAGCTGGGTGATACCTTACAAGTATTTCCTCCAAGACCAATATTACCATACCCGCAGTCTTCCATTTAGCCTCTAAAATTGTCTCCAGTGAGGTTTTTGTAGATTCTGGGGCCGCTGGCATATTCCTGGATTACAATACCGCTAAAGATAATAACATACCATTTGTTCGAGACCCCTGAGCATCACCACCCTTAATGGACAGCCGTTGGGAGATGTAAAGTTTGAAACCACAACAATCACCCTTCAGTGAAGAAAATCCGGAATGGCAGCACTCCCACCAAAAATAGTAGCAATATGTTTATTAATGTTAAGAGCAAAAAATTGGGGGTACAGGTGGGGGGGACAAAAGGTTGACGCGTTTCACACTGTCAAAGTGCTTTGTCAAAACCAATGTGCAATTCCAATATCTTAGAGCAGTTATATAATAAAAAAGATCTTAATTGCAACTCCAATTGCATCCACATGTGAAAAACAGAATTAAAACCACCTCCAAGCAGATAGAAAGACCTGTCCTGGGACCTCGTATATATAAAAAAAGGGGAAGAGGACCCAGAGTGAGACATAGTGTGAGCTGGTGTTGGATAAATGTACCCTTATTACTGTAATAATGTTCCAACAAATAAAGTGCATGTGCCTGTATGTTGTCCGTATATAATTGTGATAAACTAATGCAGAAATAATTAATATAAAACATTTTGATGTGAAAAAAGTAATGTGGAAAAATGCCAGTGAATAAAAAATAAGAAATAAAAAAACATAACACAAATATAAATAATATATGAAGTTGTTCGCTATATGATACAATTAGGTGACTGCCGCATTATGTTTCACAACCGCATCAATAAAATCACAATGTGTTCACTTAAAAACATTAGAACAACATTAAACAGACTGAAAGAACAAAATAATCTCATAAAAAAACATTGATTCAATGTGATAGACCTTATTATAATACAAAACAATTGAAGGCTTTGAAAGATTCTGCTGACCATAAAACATTTAGCTGAAAACCGGATCTGAAGGAACGTATCGAAACAGATGGACAGACATCCCCATACATAGTGTCCTATTGGGCAAGTATATTTTGTCTATGGCTTGTATCTGTAATAAGCTACTATCGCCCTCATGAACCTGACTGAAATGTCTGGCCACATTTGTTTCATCCTTTCTACGTATATTACCTAAATGATCGTTCAATCGATCCCTGAGTCTCCTAGTTGTGCGACCAACATATTGGAGACTACAGGCTTTACATTCAGCGTCCGGGCGCCGCCCCCCCCCAAAAAAGTTCCCTTTAAAAAAAAAGTCCCCTTTAAGAAAACAAAAAAAGTTTGTTTAAATTAGCATAGTGCACTGTGTTCGGGCGCCGGACACAGTGCACTATGGGAAGTGTGACATCATTGCAATCACATGATATGATTGCAGCAAATGATTGCAATTGCTGCGGCTGATATAAGGGTTTTCCACACAATTTGAAGATGATTTTAAAACACTAATATGGCTTCCCTGAGGCTGATATAAGGGTTTTCCACACAATTTGAAGATGATTTTAAAACACAAATATGGCTTCCCTGCGGCTGATATAAGGGTTTTCCACACAATTTGAAGATGATTTTAAAACACTAATATGGCTTCGCTGCGGCTGATATAAGGGTTTTCCACACAATTTGAATATGATTTTAGAACACTAATATGGCTCCCTGCGGCTGATATAAGGGTTTTCCACACAATTTGAAGATGATTTTAGAACACTAATATGGCTCCCTGCGGCTGATATAGGGGTTTCCCACACAATTTGAAGATGCTTTTAGAACACTGATCTTTCCCTTAAAGCAACAGCTGGAGGCTTTCCCTGTACAACTTGGAGATGATTTTAGAATCTAAAATCATCTCCTAGTTCTATAGGGAGAGGTTCCTACTGTTGCTTAAAGGGACAGATTATTGTTTCTTGCACAAAATTAAAAATTGCATCTACATTGCTGGTTTAAAAAACAAGCAAAAAATTCCAAAAAAAAACAAAAAACAGTGTTGGCTACCTCCTCCTCCTCCACCGCCACTTTCACCGCCTCCTCAAACCCCAACTCCACATCCACCTCCATTTTAAATTTTTTTATGTGATTTTAGGTTAAAAATGATTTTAAGTTATTTCCCTATCCCCATTTCTTTGTAGGGCACTTGTCCGACCCTTACCCCCATTTTCCTTCCTTTTGCAAACCTCTAGGACTTTCCAGGACTTTGTTACAGCCATTTTTGTGCCTAAAAGTTCGGGTCCCCATTGATTTCAATGGGGTTCGGGGTCCATGTCAAAGTTCGGGTCCAGTTCAGACCCGAACCCGGACTTTGTCCCGAAGTTCGGCCAAACCAGCAGAACCCAAACTTCCAGAGGTTTGATCAACTCTACTCACCTGTGAGCAGCGGTGCGTTCAACAATGTGACCAGTGGCATGGGAATGCAGGCAAGGTGGGCAAGGTGAATATAAAGGCTCGGGATAGGGCTATTTACATTGACACTGATTAACTTTGTCTTGCATATGCAAGATGACAGTGACTTTTTAAGGTGTGCATGCTGCAAGCATAAGTTCTATTGAGATCTACAACCAAACGAAAGAAAGCAAGACAGGCAGTAACACGGGGCAGTGGTGACAAAGAAAAATATAGAAAGTAAATGTATCTATAACATAACAAAGTGCTGTAAGTAGTATAGCAGGAAGTAAAGTACAAAGGAAAGGATGGACAATAGGTTGGAAATACAAGAACAGAAAGCTGAGAAGCATAATTAAAGCTGTCTATATGTACAATTCACCCACAGAGAAGTTTTTCCAATGAAAGATCTTTCTACAGTGGCAAGAGTCATTTTTCTTCCAGTTTAGTCAAGGTAAGTTAGCTACAGGCTACACTACCTCTAAGGAAGATAGGGATATCTCCCAAAATATGGTAAATATCATCATGACTGCAGTTTGGCTTTAACTTTCATTGCCTACAGCCTTGTTTGCAACACATACTTATTTAAGAATTAAAAGGAATTAGTCAATTAGATAAGCTTCTAGTATAAAGGTGTGCTAATCGATGCTTGGTTATTAATGCTTATATTATTACTTTTATTATTATTACCTATATTGTTACTTTGTGGCCATGTACAAGTGGCTTTACTTTCACACTTTCTTTATCGGGGATAAAGTTAGGGAAGAACAATCATTTAATTCCAGTATTGTGTCTATGACATCCTCTAGCAACATGGTGCTACCCAAGAAACCTATACTTGCTATGGCCATGCGGTATCTGTCTGGTTCATATATCATGGCACAGGTTTTACTTTCAATTACTTTCTAACATTGCTCTCTTATAATATGGATCCATTGTGCTGCCACAGCTGCTTGTTTTTTTATTGATGATTTGTGACCTTAGTATGTTCCCCTCCTGTTTTGCCTCTAGCTAGCACAATTAGATATTCCTAGCTTCTCCTTGCTCTCCTGTGAATTTCATTTTTACCCTCTCTGAGCATAAAAGTCCTTTATAGGATCAGAAGGCTTTCATACCAATTTACTTTTTTTTTACCTGCAAGAAATGCTCAGAAAGCATCCTTTGTACCCTTCTGGTCGAGAATAAACTACATTGGATTTCACTGTGAATTTTCTTGGTGAGTTGACACTGCATGAGGATTTTGTTCAGTCAGCAAGTTGTCATAATGCCCACAAAGACTGGTTCTCAGGAGGTAAGTTTTGTGCACAGAGTGAAATTTAAAGCCAAACACCATTCTGGTAACATAGACGTGCTATGACTTTTTGTTGTAATGGCACCAGGTTTAGATATGGTAATAAGATATGGTTTTTGTAACATTGGATTTCACTTAACACTTATGTTTTTGCTCTGCACACACAAGAACTTAAAGATTTTGTTAGGCAAGATGTATTAGCCATTAAAATTTGTTATTGCTGGCACCATATAAAGGGAATTTCTAATACAACTGAATTAAAAAAATAAAGAAAAACCACACAACTTTCATTTTGCTATTGAAAAGTGCTTATGTGAGTAGTACAGTATATAACTTAATAATTTAACATGGCAACTTATGTGTGTGTGTTTAATATAAAACTGACATTGAAATTATAGAAACAATTTAGAATTTTCAGAAGATCTTTGGCCACAGAAAAATGGCCAGTAAAACGGGACCAGGAAGCCAGCTCAGTGCCAGCAGACGGGAGAGGTGCCAGTTTATACACAGAGAATAAAGGTGTCTTCCGTCTTCTGTGATCTTCAAAGGTTGTTGAATCATTAAAATGTTTTTGTCTAAAACAAAACCCCTCGGGGGAATAAAGAAAGAGAAACTTGGAAGAACACACAGAGAATTGCCAATTTAGTCTTCTTGTTTTTTTGTGTTTATTTCAACCCTTTGTCTGTGACTTACTCCATGTGCCAGCTTCATAAAAACAATACACTTATACAATATACTGTAGCATATAAGCACAAAGGCAGAGAGAGTGAAGTAATAGGTATTCTTTAAGTTATGTTTAACAGGATCAGCTGACATAAGCTGTTTTCTGATGTGTTTCACGTGTTTGCTAAAACCTTGAAGCAGATCTCCAACCATAAAAAAACAAGATTAAAATTAATAGAACCATTAAAGATAAAATAGCAAAACCAGCTTTGCTGTAGTATTTAGATTCAATCCAGAGATTCCTCCAGCAGTATTTTTTTCTATCACTAGAGGTCATCATTCTGGTGGCCAGCAACCTCCAACTTGTTTCCTCTGTGTCCAGGTCACACTGGACCTGCCCTAGTTTCTTATTGGACAGTGAAAGAAAAAGCAGCACAGTGATGAGTTTGTCTCTCTGTCATTCTGCTTTTTCCTGCTATATGCATGCTTCTTGCCAGCACAATAACAGATTGGCTCCTTGCGCTGCTACTTCCTGTCACACTCCAGCCCTGTTGTACAGGGACTGCAAGAGGCTGACACTAGGTCAGATTCAGGTACTTACACTGCTTTCATTTAAAAAAAATACATTTAATGATTTCAGAGCTTGACATTTTATAGCTGCTTAGAGCTCGGATATAAATTGTATGTATGGCTACCTTTTTTTTTTTTCAAGTTTAAAGTATAGAAAGTTAGCAACTCTTTCTGTGAACCAGATAAAAATGTGGAGAATTTGAAATTATACAGTGGTCAGTGGAAGTGGAATATAGGAGACATGTGCCAATGGGGATACCTGTTTCAATGACCAACATAGAAAGTGGTTCTAAAAGCAGAAGTTTTTTTATCCTACGATAAAAAAAACCTTCTGTGTGCAGCAGCCCCCCCCCCCCCGCCCACCATCTCTTAACCCCCCTAGCCTGATTCACACTACAGAACGTGTTCCATAGGAAACTATGTAAAATGGACTGTAGTGCAAATCTGCAAAATGCAAAAAGCACTAAAAATACATAGGTGTGAATCAGGCCTTACACCGAATTTCCTGAGCCCCATCTCAATCCAGCAATGTTGCACAAGAGACTCGGCTGTCCGGGATTCTCCCTCCTGATTGACTGTGACACAGCCAAGTCATGGCTCGTTGTCTGAATGGACACACAGAGCAGCGACTTGGTTTGGGTGCCCCCATAGCAACCCGCTTGCTGTAGGGGTACTCGGCAGGAGGAAGAGGCCAGGAGCGCCGGCGAGGGACCCGAAAAGAGGAGGATTTGGGCTGCTCTGTGCAAAACCACTGCACAGAGCAGGTAAGTATAACATGTTTGTTATTTTTAAACAAAAAAAAAATGAGACTTTGGTATCATTTTCCTACTCTACTCAAAACTAAAATGTTTTGACTATACATACCCCTTAATGGGAATGTATATAATAATTTTATTGCATACATAGTTTGAGTCATCATTGTAATATTTACTTGAAACTAATTTTTGTGGCTCTCACAGTTAAAACGCTGTGTTATCTGTTTTTATCATCATAGTTTGTTTTCAGATCCTCCTGCTAAAGACCATCTGTATTAACTTTTGTTCTGCATGTCAGCACCCTTACTGAATGACTGCTAAGGCCCCTTTCACACGAACGGATACATTCCAGCTTTTAGTTGCGGATAGAAGAAGTTATCTACCACAGCTATACTGTGACAATGCTTTCCTATGGTCCCTTTCACACTCTGTATTTAGCAACAGTTTCGTTACAGACGATTTCGAACGTTTAGAAAAAGTGGATTGGAATGCGCCTAGGAACAATGTTATGCAGCTAACCGCAAGTATCTGCACGAATCCGCAGCTGAACTGTGTCAGCTACGGATAGCAACGGCAACAAGCATAGAAATCAATAGGAAGCACTTCAGGAATGTCAAGAATATTAACAATGTTTCCACCGCAGCAGCATGTATCCCTAGCTAATTGGAATGTAACAAATGCAAGTAATCGTTGAGCCTTATCTGACTAACGGATAGCAACGGCAGATCAGCTGTTTCTATCCGTTCGTGTGAAGGGGGCCTAAGATAAATAGAATTAACATGATAAGCTGCCCCACAGACTGCCACTGAGATAAGAATCAAGCAATCATTCTTCCAGAAGCATAAGGCTATGTTCACACAACTGCATTTGCAGTTCACTTGCAAAGAGTTACACTTTAGGTGATTTACATGCATTAGGCCCCCTTCAGATGTACGTTCTCATCAGGTCTGCCTGTCAGTTTTTCAGATGGACCTGATCAGAAGGTCCATTCATCCCTATGGACAGGCGGGTGCAAACAAACTTATTTTTGTTTACTCTGTCTACCACTGTGTCCAATCAGGACCACTAAAAAAAAAAAAAAAGGAGGGGACTCCATCCTCCTCTGATTAGGTGGAGTGCATTGGAGGTAGTTGAGTGTAAATGGACAGTGGAGTCTATTTATTCCTGGCCGTCCAGACAACAGAGAAGGCTCTGTCCATGTCCACTCTGCAGATACTGAGCGGACATGGATATGTCATCCACCTACTCTGCTCGAATCAGCAGTGAATCAGCTCATAGATCCCCTGATGATTGTTTGCAATCTCTCTTTATTTTCTTTTATATTTTTTCCTTTATATACAAAACAAGTCATACATTTTGCCATACATTGTCACAACACAGAGCAAGTTCTACTTCATATATTCTATCTGGCTCTTAAAGATCTATATTCCGAATGGGGGTGCCTCTTCTCCCCATAAGGTTCCAACACTGATTCCTGTTAACCTTTATGAATGCGCTTATTGATCTCTTGTAGTTGCCAGATTTTTTTGATAGGAAAACATGAAAAAAGGAAGAACCTTCTTCCTTACCTTCTGTATGTATGGCCATCCACTCAGTCATCCAAGCTTCATTCACACTCATTCTCCCAGAGTCCAATAGAAAAAAAAAAAAAAAAAAAAAAAAAAAAAAAAAGGGAAGGGGGAGGGGGGGGGGTAGGTAGGGTGTCTAATTCCTGTTTCTCTCTCCTTACCCAATGTATATCAGCAATATTATATAACTTTTGTTGAGGTTCTGAATTTCTCCCATTGCTGCCATCTTTTCGGAGTGACATATATACCTTTTTCTTCTATTAAGATTATTTTATCCATTTCCTGTATCCTGTTCATTTCACACATCCATTCCCCTAGTAGGGGGTTATCTGGTTTTCGCCAGTTCCGAGCTATTATTGTTCGTGCTGCTATCATCATGTATCCCAGGATATTCTCCCTTATAGTTTTTATTGAGCCTGGGATAATTGATAATACTGCCATCTTAACACTTGGTTGTACTATTGTATTGGAGATCTGTTGATAAATATTGAAAATCTGATGCCAGAATTTTTTTATAGGTAAACATTCGTACCAGATGTGAGTCATGGTACCTTTTTCTTTCCCGCATCTCCAGCACATTTCTTGGTTTTCCTTATTTATTTTATGCAGATCTACCGGACATCTGTACCATCTGGTTATTATTTTATACCCTCTTTCTTGGTGTTTAGCCGAGACCGACAGTTTATGTATTGTTCCTATTGCTTTTTCCCATTCTTGTACTGTGATTTTCATATTTAATTCTGTTTCCCATTTTTTAATATATATTAATTCCGTTATCGGGTTTTTGGGCATTAATAGCTTATATATGGTTGATAACCCATGTAATGGATTATCCTCTTGTATAAGTAGTTGTTCAAGTTTAGTTGGTTGCCTGTTTATTAGTCCTTTCTGTTGTAAGTACTTAATAAACGTGCTTAATTGTTGATGTTGTATCCATTTATGTCTACTATCTATATCCATATCTTCTAGTGAGCATATTTTCCCTTCTTTCATTGTTTGAGTAATTCTAGTGTTGTCCGTGTTGCTCCATTTAAGAAATGTTCGGGCCTCTATTGCTGGTATGAATTCAGGGTTGGAGAATAAGGGAGTCATTGGTCCTATATAAGAGGATATGGATTCTTTCTTTATAACTGTATCCCATGTTTTCAATGTTGACGCCACTAACAGGGGCAGATCTTTTGTTTTGGGTCTATAACTAGGTTTAATCCAGGGTATCGCTTTAAGTTTAAGTGAGGTAATATCCTCTTCTAGTTGTACCCACTGTTTAGATTTTCTGTTGTGGAACCAGTCCAATATCCTCACCATTGATGCCGCTCTCGCGTATACCCTGAAGTCTGGTAATGCCAGCCCGCCTTTTTCTTTTGTTCTAATTAGTATTTCTCTTTTTATTCGGGCAGGTTTATTAGCCCATATGAAGCTATTAATTGCTTTTCGAAGTTGTTTCATGAGGTTATTAGGCGGAGTTATCGGGATTGATTGAAGTACATACAGTATCTTCGGGAGTATATCCATCTTTATGATACTTACTCTTCCGAAGAGGGAAAAAATTGGTTTATTATATTTTTGTAGGGCTTCTATGACATACATGAAGTTAGTTAGGGCTATTGAGGCGGATTATTGGAGTACTTTGTTGAAGCTTTTCGTTAATTATCGAAGTATACCCGATTATTTGGACGGGCTTATTTTTCTCTTTATGATTAATCTTGTTTTCTTTTTCCGCCCGACCGTAATGGTCTGAAGTCCCATATGCGCTCTCGCCGTAGTTACCACTCCTATAACCTGACCAAGGTGTTGTCTTTTAGATTTGTCACCCATGTTGATCTTCTCCTATAATGGAGTGAATTTGAATTTCGCTATGGGACCTAATTTGGATCAATAT
>BLSH010417999.1:53041-63197 GCA_018402905.1 Glandirana rugosa | reverse complement strand
GCCAGAAAAGAATGGGGACCAGGGTAAAGGCTTCTCTGGTAGATCCAGGCAGCAGGCAGGGATGTGGTCAGCGACAGCAAACTGAATTGTCCATGCAGCAGGCAGGAATATTGTCCATAGTCAGTACAGGCAGGGTTCATATACAGTCCAGGTAGAGATAATGCCAGCAGTGCCAAAATATTGGTCCTGGTAGTAGGCAGAAACATGGTCCATAATACAGGTAGCAGGCCAGGAAAGAATGGGGTAGGGGTAGAGGCTTCTCCCACCCAAAGCTCTATGAAGCCTCTGAGTCTCCAGACCCTAATCTGGGAATGAGAAAACAAAAACAGTTTTCTTCATCCAGAAAAACAAATTCTGGAGCCCCTCACATATGTGAGACCCCTGTGTTATGAATCCCACTACTCCATGGTAAAAGATCAGTCCAAGAGGCAGTCAAACAGTCCAGGGTCAGTTCCAGAGCAGGCAGAGGTAGGTACAGTTCAGCGTTAGGCAGAAGCGTGGTCATATAACAGGCCAGGGTCAGTTCCAGAGCAGGCAGTGGTAGGTACAGTTCTTCATTAGGCAGAAGCGTGGTTGTATAACAGGCCAAGGTCAGTTCCAGAGCAGGCAGAGGTATTTTTAGCGTGAGGCAGAAGCGTGGTCGTATAGCAGGCCAGGGTCAGTTCCGGGGAAGGCAGCAGTATGTACAGTGCAGTTCCATAAGGGGTGTGGAAGTAAATGGCAATTGACCGCTCCAGTAGATGTCCTATGACGAAAAGCGTAAGGGGGGCCTATAGTCATACGTCACTTCCAGTTTCGGGCCGTGGAACGCAGAGGACACGGCGGACATCTTGTTTAGAGGCAACTGCTCGGTTTTGTTTGCAGACATGTGAGTTTTTACTATTCTGGCTATTAAAAATTTGGATTAGCAATATTGCGCAAGATATTGTCTCTCTTTGCATGGTCGAATCAAAACGGAGTGGAGAAGTTTAGGAGGCTTCGTCTACCAAATGTGTACCCCGTCAGTGGGGAGTGTTTTCTGGCAGTGAAATACAGCAGGCTTTTTTGCGATTCTACTAAGTGTGTGCCCCTTCAGTGGGGAACGCTTTCTGGTGAGTGGCCACACGTTTGTAGTGAAAGGAGGGGAACACCTGATGCACAGTGTGGAGTGAAAGTATATATCACAGTGAAATCTCACCTTCTAGAGCAATCGCCAATATTTATGTGGAGGGAAGATATCCCCCTGAAATTGAATACAGCCTTCTGAGATTGCTTTTCACACATTAAGGAGATTCTTTTGAACATTTGTTTAGCACCTTTTTTGGCACATTTACCCTTTATGGATTTCTTTGGATGATAGATGTCCAGGACTGTGTTTTGCACATTTTTGCACACAATTTATATATTTTGCACATATTTCGTTTAGATGTGTTATTTCTAAGCAATAAGGATTAAGTATATGTTTACATGTATGATCTTCACCATAGCACTTTATCTTTTCATCCAGCTTTTCTTGAATTTTGTCACAAACACGGCTCTTATTATTTTTTATTACTTTTTATTGCTGATTTTCATAAGATATTTATTACAGTTGTGATCTACTCATACCATTTACTTTAGATATAAGAATACACTATTTATCACAAAAAGGTAATCACCTGGATATTACATTTTATTAAAAAAATTATTTAAAAAATATTTTATTTTTAATTTATTTTTTCAATATCCACAGCATACTGGAAATTATATGTAACACCAATATTTACTAGCAATACATAATTGAACAACAGAGCAGCGCCATATCCACCTTAATTCTATCATATTATTTCAACTACACGTTTGTGGAGTTCGGTGGTGGCAGCAGCTCTCAGAGCAATACTTTTTATCCGTTTGCGCGGAACACGTACATAACAATTTTTTAAAATGGCAATTACGTTTACCATACTTCACTAATAATGTAGAGAAGTATGGTAATGGCGGAAACAATTACCTATACAGAGGCCCGGTTGGGAAGGGCATTGGGGACAAAAATATGTGGTGTCTTTTCTAAATCCTGCTTTGGTGCACACCCGGCATCTCTTTTGACGTCTATGGCCTGGTTCAGTGTGGGGGATTTTCTCGGAAAAGTGTTGTTCATGGAGCCTGCTTACTACATCAGATCTAATACTTTCTGGTGGGCCTTCAGGGTACACTAGGGTGGTGATGACTTCTTCTTGGTAGTAAATATAGGATTTTCTGTTTTTTTGGTAAATTATGAAAGAGTTGTACATGGCCAATGTGAAAAGATAAATAGATACTTTTTTGTACCAATGTCGGGATTTTCTGGTGGGTAGATATGGTTCGATCATCTGATCATTGAAGTCCACTCCCCCCATGAACAGATTATAATCGTGAACACAAGCAGGTTTCCGGATTGGGCCATCTCTTCTGGGGATATCCAGTATGTGTCGTCATGAATTGTTGACAGCATGTGTACATTTCGTCTGTCCCTCCACTTCACAGCCAAAAGCTCCTCGTTCCGCAAAGACGCCGCCTCCCCTTTTCTTAGCCTTTCATTGGCGAGCCTTTGCGGGAAACCTTTTCTGTTGGTTCTGACTTTACCACGTGCTAGAGTCTTCATTCTGTAAAAATTACGAAAGAGGGGGGCGGAGCCGGCATCCGGAGCGGATGGTTGTGTGAGGAGTGAGCTCCGGCTGTTCGGCGGCTAAAGCGGCTTCAAAGCGACTAAACGAGCACCCGTTCGGCTTCACAGCAACACCCTAACCAGGCTGAACACGATGCTGTCCTCCGGGAAACGTAAGGACAGAGAGGGACCCAAAAAAATTGAAGATTTTTTCGTCCTCGCTGCAGGCCGGAGATCTCAAAATGGCGCTGACGCGGCACACGGATCCCAGATGGAGAGGGAGGGAGACCCACCGCCGCAGCACAAACAACAAGGTGAGCTTGCAGGAGATGTCTTCCCGCTACCAGCCTCACCGTCTGACAGCCCGCTCAAGCAGAGAAGGAAAGTGGGGAACCAGAGTGAGGGACCGGGAGCTCATAGCGAGATAGAGGAAAACATGGAGGAAACTACACAGTATACCAGCAGCTTGACTCCTTCCCCACCACAGGCCAAACTATCACGGATGATACATTAAAAGGAATGCTATTAACCCTTAGAGGCGCCCTGCAACAAGATATGGCAGCATTCATGAAAACAACTAGGAGAGACATAGAAAGCATTGGAGACAGAGTGGACGATGTAGAAAATAAGATGGGGGACTTTTCTACAGCCCATAATGAGCTAGTTGATGCCCACTATGAAGTTAAGGATGAACTACTCGCACTCAGAACAAAGGTCATTGACCTGGAGGACAGGGCCCGCAGGAACAATTTGAAATTTAGAGGAATTCCTGAAAACGTTAAGCCGTCGGACCTGCGCAACTATATTCAACAACTGATGAAGTCAGCCCTTCCTGCGCTACAACCTATAGACCTGACTATAGATCGGGTACACCGACTACCCAAACCGCCCCACCTCCCAGACAAAGTTCCGAGAGATGTGATCGCGAAAATCCATTTCTACCGAGTCAAGGAACAACTACTCTCATACTCCAGGAACAACCCAGCTCTCCCCGACCCCTACTCTGGAATCTCAATTTACGCAGACCTCTCCAAAGCAACAATGGCAGCGAGGAGCAACCTGGTGCCCATCACTAAAATATTAAGGAACCACAAGATCCTTTATAAGTGGGGTTTTCCGGCCAAAGTGATCCTAGAAAGGAACAACGAAACGGTCACCATCACCTCTCAAGAAGCAGGCCTCAGCCTCCTTCAACAGTGGGGCCTCCTGCCACCTTCAGCAAACACCACACCACCGGACAATCATCACCAGCGTCCACCCCAGCAAAGGAGACACAATAAAAGCTCCATTCGTAACTGACCCGAATCACAAGGGACTCACCATGTTGATCATCTCCTTCGACAGCAGGAACAGCATCCTCCCTTCAGCACTTTTGGAGAAACTCACCGGAGCCAAGGGAACAAAGCCGCCGGGCAATCGGCATTCTTTCCGGTGGTAAGACCTTCTCTCTTTGTTAACTGTTTGATCCATTCACCCTAACAGGAACAAACCAGGGGTATTCTTAAACCCCTCCCCCCACCCTTCTATTTTTGGTTCTTACCCCTCTCCCCCGAGAGAGCTGAGTTTTGTTAGCTCCACTTACTCTGACTTTAATCTCTTCCCACATGTTTTTTACACCCTATTTACCCCAATGTGGGGAAAAACCATTATCCGCAGTTGCACACAGTTTCTACCCCCTTTTGTCAACGAAGGCCACTACACCCAAGACCACATGTTGCTTTCCCTCGGACAAAATGAATATTCTAAGCGACTGGAGCTACAGCACCCTCCCTTTAGAAGATGTCACTTAAACTTCTCTCACTGAATGTGAGGGGCCTTAACAGCCCTTTTAAAAGAAGGACTATGTGGAGAACTGCCTTGGACTTCAAATGTGACATTTTATGTGCCCAAGAAACCCATTTTGCCTCGGGTAAGGCACCTAAATGCTCCCACCCAAAATTCACCCATGTTTTTAATGCAATGAATGCTACCAAGAAAAATGGCGTGTTGATAGCGGTGAGGGACGGAGTTGCTCTCAGCCTCCTGGAGTTGCAGGAGGATGAACACGGCCGGTATATAATAATGGTGGCTGAGATCAACGGAGTCCTGTTTACTTTGGTCAATTTGTATGCACCCAACAAAAAACCCAACAAATTTATTGCACGCATTCTGACCAAAGCTAAACAATCCCAGAAGGGGAAACTAATCATTTGTGGTGATTTTAACACCGTGATGGAGGGGAGGATTGATTCCTCTGCTGGGGATGGTAGGCGCAGACAGGATCTGGGAACCCTCTGTTTTAAGGAGGGTCTCTATGATCCCTGGCGGTGCCTCCACTCCACGGAGAGGGATTACTCCTTCTACTCAGCAGTACACAAAACGTACTCAAGAATTGATTTCTTCCTCACGGATAAACACCTTCTGCAACAAATAGATAAGGCAGAAATTCACAGTATAACATGGTCTGACCATGCACCAGTAACACTTGAAATAGTACAGGATAAAAGACCAACCAACCTAGGTATATGGAGGAATAATACATACCATCTATCCCACCCAAAACTTAAACCAGAAATTGAATCAAAAATTAATGATTATTTCAGTTACAACGATGATGGTCAAACGTCCCCCATGACCACCTGGTGTGCTCACAAGGCAGTCATCAGGGGACACCTCATCCAACTAGCAGCAAGAGAAAAAAGGAAAAAACTACATCAGGTAACCCAACTACACCACACGATATCCCTACTAGAGGCCAAACATAAAAAAACCAACCCACCAGACGCATCTACACTGCAAGAATTGAACGAAAATAGAAACAAGTTACGGATTTTGCTTAAATCAGACTATGACCATTATTTCAAAAAACTACAGGTGACATGGTACTCACAAGGAAATAAATCAGGGAAACTCCTAGCGGCCCAGATCAAACAGAGACAGCAGCGCATCACTTTACCTTCCATAAAACACCACATATCAGGGGAGACCTATAAAAATCCTAAAGACATTGCCAACACATTTAAAGACTATTACAGATCCTTGTACAACCTACAGGAAGACCCGGAAACCCGCCAACCTACTCTCCAGGAAATTAATACCTTCCTAGATAAGGTTGATCTTCCTAGCATCAATGACACAACTAGAGAAAAACTCAACGCTCCTCTCAGCGAACAGGAGATCCTAGAAGTGATCCAATCACTTCCCCCACATAAATCCCCAGGTATTGACGGTTTCTCGTCAGAGTACTACAAAAACTTTGCAGCATTGCTCACCCCACATCTCACAAAAACATTCAACTCGGCCATAGAAAAAGGGGCATTCCCAAAAGAAATGCTCCAGGCGATGATTGTTACTATCCCAAAACAAGGAAAGGACACAACTAACCCACAAAATTTTAGACCCATCTCTCTCTTGAATGCGGACATTAAAATCTTCGCAAAAGCCCTAGCAAATAGGCTTTTAGACATCACCCCAACACTCATTGGGTTGGACCAGGTGGGTTTCGTCAGGGGCCGTCAGGCACAAGATGGAACACGGCGTATGATAAATCTACTCAAACTAGTAGAGGACTCCCAAAAACCGGGCGTCTTCCTGGCCCTAGATGCAGAGAAGGCCTTCGACAGGGTCCACTGGGGATACCTGTCGAGGGCCCTCTCCAAATACGGACTGACGGGACCTATCCATGGAGCCATCATGTCCATGTATACAGGCCCCACAGCCAAAGTAACTGCCTCAGGGATCCTCTCGGAGGAATTCTCACTATCAAACGGGACACGGCAAGGCTGCCCCTTGTCGCCAATCATCTTCTCGCTGATGATTGAACCCCTGGCGATCTCCATTAGAGCAAATAAAAACATCACAGGAATCACAGTAGGCCCAGCGACCCATAAACTGGGACTATTCGCGGACGATGTCATATTGACTTTAACAGACCCAGACAACTCACTACCAGCCATTAAATCCGAGCTGGATGATTTCAGCCGAATCTCGTACTACAAAGTCAACATGACCAAGTGCTTTGCCCTCCCAATCAACACCTCACCTTCACATATCTCCCGATGGAACACAATTTTTCCATGTAACTGGAAAAATTCCTCTATCACCTACCTAGGGATTCAGCTGACTTCACCCTCCTCAAACCTTTACAAGCAAAACTTCCCTCCTCTACTAACCCAATTCCATAAAGAGCTAGCGGCAATAGGAAAGGTTCAACTTTCATGGTTAGGCAGAATAGCAGCTTATAAAATGCAGACATTTCCAAAACTGCTATATCACTTCAGAACACTTCCCATCCCGATTCCTAGGAAATTCTTTGAAGAACTGAATAAAATTCTACGCAACTACATATGGAAAAAGACTAAACCGAGGGTTTCTCTATCCACGATGTTTAGAAGTAGGAAACTAGGAGGTATGGGTCTCCCCAATGCGCAAGCCTATCACCAGGCAGCGATACTAGAGCAGTCAAGGTACTGGTTCTCAGCCCAAGAGGATAACCTCTGGGCCAACATAGAAAGAGAACATGTTCCAAGCCACGACCTCCCATCACTACTGATGGCAGCCAATTGGACCCACAAATTAAAAACCCCAGACCTCCCCACCATCCGAGCAACTATTGATGCCTGGACTTCACTGACAAGAAAATCCTTCCAGGAAGAATGTCTCTTCCATATTAACGCTCCCCTGGCAACGTATGAGCATTTAATTCCAAATTTCTCCACTCGAAGATGGACCAGAAAAGGGGTTAACTTTGATACTAGGGATCTTCTAGACCCATCCCCCCTAGATCTCCTTCAAATTAGCCAAATCAAGTCTTACCATTCAGCTAACCCCAAAACCACTACAAAAATCCCGACCATCCTATGGCAATTTCTCAACAGTAAATCACCCATGTCAAAAAAGGGTATCTCCCTATTTTATAGGTTTAGTAACTATCACTCTCCATATATGAAAATTCCGGCAATGATCAGGTGGGAACAAGAACTAAAAACTGAATTTTCAATAGCACAATGGTCAACAGCACTCAGGTACAACGCAAAATCATCTGCGTGTGTGAACCATTGGGACAACTCCCAAAAAATACTACACAGGTACTACCTTACCCCCTCTCGCCTGCACCTCATGGACCCTACATCCTCTCCACTATGTTGGAGGGGCTGTGAGGGTAAAGGCACACTGCAACACTTACTGTGGGAATGCCCAAGGCTCCACAACCTCTGGGTCAATATTGCAGACCTCCTCTCAGAACTAACAGGTGTCACTATTAATATTACACCAGAACTGGCACTTCTATCCATTGGTATTGAAAACTTACCCCCTACTACCAGAACAGTGATACTCCACATACTTTTTGCTACTAGAATATCATTAGCTAGCAGATGGCGCTCCTCCACGATACCTACAATGGAGGAGATCACAAACAGAGTAAATACCCAATGTAAAATGGAACAATTACTTGCTTTCCAGAACAACAATGCCCACTCCTTCAACGCCAAGTGGCTCATATGGATCTCCTCAGGCAGATCTTTGGTTTCAGACTAAAATTGGTAACAAAGCAAACTAAGGTGTAGCTAATCGCGGGAAAGTAAAGCCCAACAGGGAATCCCACAATGGAAAAGGTATCGGTACATATACAAAAACGCACTAAGGGTAATTAGACATGAGTAAACATGTGTGTAAACTGTGATATATATCAGAATTATTGTTGTTTTTCCTTTGTTCTTTTTGGTTTCTGTCAATTAAGTTTACTAATTGTTCAGTCACGGATGAGACAGGTTGTCACCCACTCTTCAGAAGGCTGACCCTCCACTACCATCCCAATGATCTCCTTGATGTCCGCCGACTTCCTCCTCAACTCAGTCACAGTTTTGTTCCCATTAGGGGTGACTGAGGCATTTCCCTGTGAGAGAGGGGCTTTGTATGTTTGAATAAACCGGACATCGGACTAACTAACCAAACAAAGAGGCGCCACTGCCAAGCTTTATTAACATAAAGCTTTATTATTACTTTCAAACCAGCTGGGCCAACCTGTCTCTCCACAACGTTAACCTCTCAACCCCTCCCTCCCTCCCCTACCCCTTCCCCTCCCCTCCCCCCCCCCTTCCCCACCCCATACATTAAATCATTAAGCAATATCTGTAATTCTACTTATGGCTAATGTATGTAACACACTTCTGCGGAAGTTATCCTTACTTTATTTCTTCAATAAAAAACTATAGTTAAAAAAAAAAAAATTACGAAAGAGGGGCAAGCTGGTGTAGAAGTTATCCACATAAAGATGATAACCCTTCCCAAGGAGTGGATAAATGAGCTCCCAGACAACTTTTCCGCTGGTTCCAATGTAATCTGGGCATTCATGGGGATGCAGCTGGGAGTCCTTACCTTTGTAAACCAAGAAGGCATAAATGTAGCCCGTGACTCTGTCGCAAAGCTTGTACAGCTTAGCCCCATATTGGGCCCTTTTACTGGGTATAAACTATTTGAAGGACAGCCTGTCTGAGAATTTAATAAGTGACTCATCAATACATATGTTTTGCTCGGGGATATATAGCTGGGAAAATTTTTCTGAAAAATAGTTTAGAAGGGGGCAAATTTTGAATAGTTTGTCATAAGATGGGTCATTTCTGGGAGGGCACTGAGCGTTGTCATTGTAGTGGAGGAACCGTAGAATCATTAGGTATCTGGACCTTGGCATAGTGGAGGAAAAATTGGCATGTGGTGGATGGGTTTGGTGGACCAATAGATGTATAAATAGTTTTTTTTGAGAGTCCAATGTTAAAGGTCGGGCCTAAAAAATTTTTAAATTCCTCCACAATAATAGCTCTCCATTCAAAGGGACGGGCGTAGCTTGAATTTGGGTTGCTTGCAATAAACTGCTGGGCATAAAGGTTGCACTGGGCCACGATAGATAGTAGGAAGTCCTCTGTAAAAAGTACATTTAAAAAATCAATTGGGGCAAAATTATCGGTGTCCACCTGGACACCTGGCTGGGCAGTGAAAGGGGGGATGTTTGATGCTCCGGAATTGGATGGAAGCCAAAGGGGGTTCTGAAGGGCAAAGGAAAGACTGGCATGGGCCCTTTGGGGCTGAGATGACACCCTAGTGCTTGGCAGTGGTCTCGTGGATGGCACGGCTCTGGATGTGGACGGCACGGCTCTGAAGGTAGATAGCATGGCTCTGGAGGTGGATCGGATTGCTCTGGAGGTGGATGGCACTGTTCTGGAGGTGGATGGCACTGCTGTACTTGTAGTAGCCTCCTCACCAGAACGCCTTCTTTTTGTGGAGGTCTCGGTACGATAGATGGAAGTCTCGGCACGGCAGGTGTAGGTCTCGGCACGGTAGGTGCTCTGGTGACGGTTCGTGATCCCACAGTAGAGTCGGGGTTTCCCGGGTACGGTCAGAAAGGAAACGGGAAGTCTTGGGGGAAACCGAAGGTAGGTTAAGGCCTCGTAGTTTGTAGGGGGGAAAGTGACGGGTCGGTCCACAGGTCCACCTGTGGCTATTAAAACGGGGTTAACTAAAAAATTTACATGAAAAATGTCTCCTGAAGGATGATAGATAGCACCGGGTCACGTTGGA